>CM029546.1:22396105-22851105 GCA_017141385.1 Sogatella furcifera
TAGAAAATGTGAAACTGATTCGTATGTTATATGACCGCAAACTACGATATGCCTAAAACCGAAATAAAAATCCATTAGTCATTGCATTAGTAAGTAAATAATTTTACAGTTTGAAATATTCAAAGTTCATTTGACTAGGAGAGAGAAAATTCAAATATTAATTCTACATGGTAAGCATGTAGAAACACATTAAAATATTCATAAGTGTTCAGAATAAAGTCTTGAGTTGTACCTCCTCAATAGATATTTTTTTATTCAAAATAGAAACTTAATAGTGAGGACAGAGACATAGCCTGATATTCTTTTAATATTTATAATTTTAATATTCTCTCTTATAGATTTTGAAGATTTCTTAAGTAAGCTTTCTAGAGCTTCAAACATACTATTTTATCCCTCAAATCTAGTTTCATAAAATTCAGAATTAAGACTTGTAAAGGTTAATGAATAATGATAACACTTCTAATAGAAACCAGAAATTTGCTTTTCAAAATAAGAATCCCTATTTAAATCTAGCAAGACTAACTAATGCAAACGTAATTAAGAATCTATTCTAAAGAATAAAATATTATACATCAGATCTATTACAACTTATTTTTATGGACAGCTGGAATTAATTCAATATTTAATGGGATTTTAAAGCCCTCATACATATCGGTGCAGAGTGCGAGAAGCGTAAGTATATTTCACAAAAAATGTTGAATAAGTTTTTGAAAAATTCAATAACACTGATCTGAGTACTTCGTACATACAGTATTACAATCAGAATTTTTCAAATATTAGGTGATACATGAAATCAATACATAGAGAGATCGGATACTTACTAAAAAAATTGTATCAAATCAATTCATAAATAAGTTTCAGTAATGACCATCAATTATTTTCTAAAGTGTAAATTCAAAACTTGGAAAATGGAAACCATAAAATAGTAAATAGAAAAACATAAATTACATAAGGATGAATATTGAGAGTCAAGACAATGGATTGAAATCATCAATAGAGAAATTTGATAAATGTCCCCTAACTCCCACAAAATACCCTATAAATTTATTAAAATACCGTTTTTCAATCAGAATACGAAATTATTCTTTCAAAACAGGAAAAAATTTAGGATGACTTATGAAAACTGTGTTTTTAAGACAATTTTAGGAGTGGACAAATTGAAAATAAAATCGAATTAAAGATTATGAAAAAAATAGTTTTCATAACTCATATTCCTAAAAAGTTACTCGTAATTGAAAAACCCTCAAGAGTTTTCAAAGTTTTTAATAATTCTTTATTAAAAAGTTTTTAGAACTATTTTTACTAGACTTTCAATTTTTTCAGAGTACTTCCAAGTCTTCCTAACAATTAAATAAGTTTTGGAGTTCTTAAATTTAAAAAAAATCATGTTATGAACATCAAAATATTATTCCCCACATAAAAATGGAAAGTATGTCACAAAACTAAGCATCCTTTCGAAAACTGATTAGTAAGAGATTTCCAAGTTCTGCATGAACAACCTGTAACTATTTTTAAAAGAGGTCGATCTATTGCATAAATACAAGCAGGAAAAATGTCTAAGACAAAAATGTGATCTAGAGTGCATTCTTGCTAATTCTGCTAGTGATTGAAATACAGATTTTCTAATATTGCTAAGTTTCTAAGGTCAGTGCAATTCAAGATCAGGCAAATTTATGCGCATGAAGGCGCAGTGATTTCTCATGCAGAAATTGGTTTTAGAGCAGACATAACACTCTGCAAGGATATTATTTCAAAGAAATTGGAACTATACTAAAGAGGTTTATAGGTAAAATATGAAAGATTGACAAAATTGTTATATTCAGATTTGAAATTTCCCAATTTCTCATTCCGATATTCATTTTCATGTAAATAAAGGGAACTCAAAGTTTCTTACTCAATTTGATAAGTTTTACTCGCAGTCTACCAAAAAAGAAGCTTGGGGGAGCTGAGAGAGATACTTCAACAAAAAGAAAAATTAATTGAAAAAGCTTACTCAAATCAACTTTCTTCTTATTGCTGATGATTAAAACATGAGTTTTGTGAAATATGAATGGACAATGAGTTGAAAAATGTGATTTTAAAAACAAAGGATATACTATAAACATGGATAGTTTATAACCAGTGTAGATAACCCTACACAATGACGGTAGTGGAACAAGTAAAATAAGTAGCTCTCGGTTCAATATGATCAGCAATGAGATATTCAGATATAAACATGAGTAGGTGACATTCATGCATTGTTAAAACGCGCATAATTTTGTTTTATTGTTTGTGCATGAAATGAAAGGCATCTTGAAAAAGGTTAATCCACATTTTCCAAGGTTTCCGTGTGCTTTATAATCTCTCCACAGAAGCGTGTTATCTTTTTAATTCAGGTACAGTATTTTATAGCACCACCATTTATTGATTGCTTTACACCAAGTGCCTCACATGCGCTACTTATCTCAATTTTTCAAGAAATTAATTTGGATGGATACTCAGTAATAATGTTATTGTGGATTGTTTTATGACATATAGGAAAATAATAAAACTGCATTTTTCTTGAACTGATCATCATAAAAATTGAATAAGCTATAATTTAAATTTTATTAGAAATAATTCTCAGAAAATTTCAATTTTTTAAGAAATTTTCAATTTTATTGGTAAATAATCGGCAGAAATTTAGGGCCTCAACAGCTATTATTGCCACTATTTTCATAAAAATAATTAATAATAGACACTTCATCCACTGCAAAAATTTCAATTTTGTAGACATCATCAATAGTTCAGAACAATAAAAATAACAAAAAAATTATATAAAAATCTCATCCTATAATGGATATTTTTATTTAGTTTTTTCAGAATCAGATTTATGCAAAATAATTTAATTATTATCCCTGACACTTTCTAAACAAGGCAAAACACAGAATATTCTGGGAATAATCTGAAATATTGAAACATGATCATCTTTATAACATGAAATATTCTGAGAATATTGAAAATTATGTAAACATTTCGGTGATCCTTCATGCGAATTTTTCAACTAAGAAGTGTACATGCAAAATTTCCTTGTAAGACGATTGAATGTAGACTGATCTATGAGTGCTTCACGACATGCCAACAAATACGGGTTCAGGATAGTAGGCCTAGCGGTCGCAATGGAATCTCCTGCATTCAAACATTATACTTGATACAAGAGTGTTGATATATATTTACCGCTAGAAATTGGCTTCATAGATGTTTAGTTTATCGATGACTGATTTTCACAATAAATGCTATTATTTCTCAATATTCAAGACTTAATTTTATAAGAGCCTAAATGAATTGATAAATTATAAAATCATCAATGAAAAATTTATTTTTTCCAAATTCAATTCAGTTTCTATGTACAGAATACTTTCATTGTAGAATTAATTTTGAACTTTATAGAAGTCACTTTACAATTTTCCTTTTTCTTTCAACTGGATTTAATGTCATTTCCTACAATTTGGAATGATGGACACTCAACTATAGCTGTCTGGAAACATGTGACTGGAGTCTGGATACTATAGCTATGCCTGGAAGCATGTGCATGTGTCTACAGAGAAGTACCGTATTTGTTGCACATGTACAGATGCAAGGAAATGTAATAGAGAGCATCTGTTGCAAAATATAATATTCTAATCCTCTATTCCAAGGAGACTTATGAGAAAAAAAATTACAAATGAAGAGGATGTTACAGTGCTAAACCGTGTTTTCGAATGAGACCCCCTCAATCTAGCAAGAAACTGAAAGATAAAATGGTCGAAATGAAATGAAACTTGTCAGCTAAATTATATTTCCAGTATCAAAGCTAGAGTCGGTATTTGAGGAAACTATTAGATTTATTGAGTGAATTCTTGTATTTTTCTTAATAAGCCATTTTTAAAGATTTTAAAAGTTTAACTGACAGTCAAACAGGGAAATTAAAATCGATTTCGTTCAATCAAAAACAATTAATGAGGAATTTGGGTTGATTTCAATACGGTAACATGCAGGAATACAAGGAATTGTATAAGATGGGGTTATGGAATAATAGACATCGTATTCATGAGCATCCAATATTTGAATCTATTGAAAGAAGTCGTTTATATTCAGAGTTGATAAGTTATAATCTAAGAAAATTTCAGATCAGACATTGAATAGACAGAACTGTAGTATGAGATGGGGAACACAAGTAGATTAAACTAACGTAACACCAAAAAATGAAGAAAATAATAGTAAAAAAAGAAAAAACATCAAGTCTTTCACATGTTTAGGGTCTAAGGATGGCTGTAAGCTGATGATGAGGAGATAGGGGGTGGGCAGGGGCTCAAGGTACAGTCCAAAAGTAATTGTATAACACAGATAACAGCTTATTGACTTGTTACCTTCGTCCTCGTTCATTCTTCAGAGTGCCTCCATACTTGGGCCTAGTCCCAATCAGGTCTATGATTTCAGGAATGCAACTTGCGAATATCGCCTATGGGTGTGGCACAGTAAAGCGCGGAAACAAACAAAAATAATATCACACTAGACATTGTTTCCACCTTTGCAAGCTGTGTTTAGAAAAACATTTATTTTTCGAAATGTTATTATTGAATGTTGTAAAAATGTGTGCCAGGTGGGGGTGAAGAGGTAGGCGGAGTAGAAGAAGGGATGGAATCAAGGATCAGAAGGCATTTCCAAATGAAAATTCAATCTGTACGCGCGCAAATTTGAATGATTTATCTTTCCAATGAAACATAAATTGAACAACTTTAAAACAAGAAGAATTTGAAATAATTGTTGCCCTTAAAAATAAAATTGTTCCAATTGTTCTTTGAAATAATGTTTTTATAAAAGAAAAAAAGGAAATCGATTCATTCTTAAACAAAAAACAAAATTAACAAACGTATACACAGCAAACCAAAACAAATGAATAGAAGATTCAACACAACACCAAAAGAAACTATGGCTGTGTTATAGTTTTGAAAAACTGAACAAACACAGTTCTCAATACACACCTCACACAATATCGCTCATTAAGGTTACACCTAAATAGCATTAATCAGCACAAGTAATTTTCCAACTTAGAATTTAATAGATATTAAATTAAAATGCAATAATATGTTTGAAGATAAATATCTAGCATTCTCAATGTTTCATGTAAATGTATTCTACAGAATGAGCCAATGTTTCTTGGTGCCATGTTTCCATACAAAATAATATTTTGTATTTATAAAGTAAATTATAAATACTAATAACCAAAATAAAAATAAGCTCGAATGAATTTTGTGACAAGGATTGAATGAGAAGGAAAAAACAATGATAACTAATAAAGGTTATACAATCAGGCTTGGATGGTATTTAGGCTTTTGTTTAATTTTTAATTTGTTGGTTTCTGTTAGAACTGTAGAAGATGAATTCGAAACACAATACAGTATTGTTTGGTGGGGAATCTGTTCGAATTTTGCATTAGCACTGAATAGAATGAAGGCACATGAATTGAATAGGAGAATGGCTTAGGGCAATCGATATCTGGATTTTGCACCTCTTTGAAATTATTTTAACATAAATGTACCAAATCTCTATTCAATATTTTTTAAATTATCAGAGTATCTATATTATTTGATATAGTATCTGCTATTCTGGAACATAAAGGCTATTCCAAACTATACAAATAAAATCAGTTGTAAGGACTTGAAGATCGTGTATAAGGATTTAATGAATAGCTAAGAAGAGTTGTGAATGAAGGTAGGTACCATGGATTGAAAAAACTTTTCCAATTTTTGAATATTTTAGAAGAAAATTGTGTTTAAGTGTGAGCAGTCTAAATGTTATTGTGTAAAATTATAAAAAAAAACAAACATAAAATGGTTAGGTAATATGGTTTCGATGAGGTGTTCCGGAAATAGTAAATGTCCTACTTTTGGTAGTAGCTGAATTCCCCCGTGGAAGGAATGTTTAATACTGAACTAACTTTTGGATGTATTTCAATTATTAAATCATGCAGTAATGAATAAATAAGCTAAACATGGAAAAATTATGTACACTTACGAAGTAAATATAGTTATCATGTCAATTCATTATTTTTGGTATGAAAAAGCAGCTAACATTTTTATTTGATGAGAAATTTATCATTTTAAGAATGGATTGTGATTCATGTAGATGAGCTACAAGATCCAAATAAAGGATGGCAGTACCAATGAAAATGTTTGGAGTGATGATATCTTCAGCTCTAATGGAAACTGATAACTATAAAATCAATTTACATCACTTAAACATATCATTTCATATGAAGCTGGTGCATAATCGAACTACAGGTTCAATAAAATTTTAAAATAGAGGATAATTCATTCACAGCCTTCTAAAATCTATGAGAGCTCGTTTGCTCTGCTTTTCCTAAACTAATTAAAGACAAACAACTGAAACTAATACATGCCACCAAGAAACCTGGCTATACTGGAGTGAATTATTGAATAGCTTGCTTGGTATTTCCAAAAGCTGGTGTGTAAATTAGTACAGAGAAAATTGAATAATCAAAGTAATATATTGAGTTTGCAGATGTTCTAGAAATAGATTTAGAATTCGAGAGATAATTCAGTATAAGGTGTGTGAAATAATGTAAAAATGACATCACAGCAATAACTTCAATTAATCGATAATAAGCTGGTTATTCAAACTACTTTACTAACCTGAGTTGGAATCAAATAAAAAGTGGAAATTGAATTATTTTAAAATAACTGATCGGAAAAAATTCCAAATATTGGACACTAATAGTTGATTTTATCGTCATTTTGAATTAGTTCATCACTATTCTTTTTACAATAGGAAAACTATGTTTTAAATAAGAGTACAGTGATCAAACAAATACTATTTCTAGTTGAACAATAACATGAAGTTATACCGGTGTAAGGTTTTATTAGTAGATTGATAAAAACCAGTAAAGGTGGCCCAGGATTTTGTAAAATCCACTATTTGCTTTTTTTCAATTTTGTATAATTTATATGCGATTTATAAGTGAGTCAACTTGAAAAATTTTTAATGAAAAAGAATTTTTGCTGAAAAAGATATAATTAGTAGATCTATTCAAATCGAGTAGGTATATTGTTGATGATTGAAGAGGAGGCAGTTGTAAACGAACGCATCTGTCAAAAACAACTTTGAGAAAAAATAGATTTCAAGATGTCAAACTAATCAACAGACACCACATAATTTTTGGATGGAAAAATATTGGAGTTGCCTAGACTATATTTCGTTTTGGAAAGACGTTACAACATAATTTCAGAGAAATTTTCTAATGTTGATCAATTTTTTCCAGTTGATGGAAATACCATTCTGTACAATACCATTTTGTACAGTGTCTCTGATCTAGAATACATAATTGTTCAAAGTATAGAGTTTCAAGCGTTAAAAATGATTGATAAATCTAGTGAGTCGGTAATCACTCTTTGTTATCACTGATCAACCAAATCACTCTCAATATGCAATAAAGGTCAAACCAGAATATAATAATAATAAAAAGAGCAAACAAAAGGGCTCATAACCACTGTGATAATAAACCAAACCAAAACTGTTTACATACATGGGCATCTACAGAAAAAATACTTAAGCGATTTAAATTTTGTGAGCGTTACACGAATTGTAGTAAGAAAAAGGTTTTTGAAAATGTTGTCTACGTCTTGAATGAATGGCAAGTCAGGTTTAAATCGTTAGAAGGTAGGCTTGCCTCCGACGCTCCCGCTTGTACTCTCCACCATATTTGCATCTGTTGCCCGCCAGCTCGGTGATCTCTGGGATCCAACTGGCCATCACCGCCTAAACCACGGCCAGAGCCAGAGCCAGAGCCAACCAATCAGAACCAACCAGAACAAAACCAGAACACACATCAGCTCCCTCATCAGCCCCCATCGCTACACACTCTCTTCTACTGCACTATTCCACTAACCTAACGCCCAATTCTCACAGAACGGAACACCGCAGGCACAAACATCATCGTCTACACTAAACAAGAAAATTATGAAATCACATTGACCAATCAGCATTGTTACATTTTTTGTATAGAGGAGAAGAGGATGTTCCATGTCAACACCGAGTCCCTGTCCGACGTCCGTTCTGTGTGAAATAGGACCAACACCTACAAATATCTTGCCAAAAACAGAAATTCGTTAAATAATTTCCATGTTCAACATTAGGCATGTGGCAAATGTGAAACGAATCCTACGGCTCTATTAGCGCTCAAATAATGAAACAAATTGTACAGTTTTGGAAGAAAAAATAATCGCATTCTCCTTTAAAATTTTATTGGATTGATAGATTTTACTGATCCTGATTATAATATTGGATTCAATCGATTCCAAAGACACCATGGATCCTAGTTTTTAGATAGCTTAATATCCAGGGTTTCTGCATTTCACAAACTGCATTTAATAGTTCGAGTGACTAGTGATATAATTTGGAAGAATGTAACCATTGTATAAGATTATATGATGTTACAACAAATTTATTATAACATATTTTCATTAGAAGTTGGATCAATTGAAACAAACTGATAGATATGGTACCGGTATTGAGGAATTGATGAGAAATTCATTTTTATTCATCGATTGAGTCAAAATGAAGTTTCAATTTTTTTAATGAACTTTGTCAAATTATTATTGTTTAAACCCCTTCCTCCACTGAACATGGCAAACGAGGTATGGTATACTGATATACCTTTAACCAAATAATTAAGTTTAGTTATAGAAATATTTTCAAATTTTTAATTGACATGATGGAATGATCTTTCCATCAGAAAGTCTTCCCCACAGAATTAAAGCTTCCAGGAAATTGATGCAGTAGAAGAAAGAGCTCAATTGAGATTATTAGCCAAGTATTTCCTATCAGAAGTGCGCATTATTGTCATCTAGTTGGAAGCTGGTAAACAAAAGTTATCACACTATTTTTATTATATTGACAGCAAACGAAAGAGTATGCACTAGCTTGATAGTGATGAAAAATTGGTGCACATAGTTAATAAATGCTTGATTTCCATTGTTCTAGAAACATCAACTCTTCGCCAAGAACCAGTTATTCATGAACTCATCTCCTTTCACAATTTTCAGGACACAAGAAACTGCTCTTGTACTTCTCCTATATAAATGCATTAAGAATAAAATAACATTATATTTTCTCACAGTTGATTGGTATTCAAGCCTATATCATTTATTCTTTATCGCCAAGTAATTGAGAATACACACGGACATTAAAGAATGTAAACAAGTTAATATAATTATTTAAATAACAGATAGTTCAAATTGAGTGCAATATGATTAGCCTAAGTATTATTCCAACATTATTAAACTGGAACAGAACATCGTTTCAACTTTCAAACCAAGAGGTTAGAAAGTATTCCAGCAGAAGAATACGGGGAACATAACTATAATAGAAGTTGGTTGGTTCTATACAACCAACTAAAAACAAAAAGAAATGAATAAAGACAAGGTAGCATTAGTTCATATACCTATTAGCTCATACCAACTTGGAATGATATCTTAGGATTTCCTTATTAATTTTAATTATAATATTTACAACTAAAAGACTAAGGTGGGCTCATAGCGATCATTCCATATAGGGTTTAGTATGTGAAAAATATTAATTTAAAAGAAATATTCGAAATTTTAAAGACTTTGTCCTTTACAATAATTATGGATAGAGTTTTCTTAGTACGTTCATCATCAAATAATCGAGATAATGGATAAATTAATCTAAAATAGCTTTTAAAAAATCATGTTGGGTAGGATTTAACCATCAAGGATACGTGAAGGTATCAAACATTCAAACATTGATTTAACCATCAATGTTTGAAGGATGTTCATGATATGGATCGATTATAAAGATAGAGAAGGGCAATGAGAAATGAGAATGAAAGTTCTACTGTGAAATAAAATGAATGTAAAGTATGATAAATGAAATAATAATAATAAATAAATAATGAAAATAAATTGATGTAACATATGACAAATAAAATAATGTAACGTTTTAGCAGAGAAAATGGAACTCCAATCAGGATGTAACTTATTGATTCAAATTCTTACTGGGATTGATTGATCCTAAATATAATTCAAATCAAGAATAAAAATGTATCTCATGTGAGTGGATGAAATTGGAAAACAATATTACGGATAATTTTGTTAGTTTCTAGAAAGCCCAGAGACGATAAAACGTATTGTACGCGAAGCAAGATTATTCAACGAAAATCACCATAATTTTTCAAATAAGATTAATAATGTTATTATAAATGGATTAATTGAAAATGCACAAAGAAGTTTGGATTATTTTCTCGGATTTATTAAAAAGTATTATTTTATTAGAGATGTGTTAATAGACCTACTTTGTATTAAGGTTTGGGAATGATTGATTCTATTCATGTATGTATGCATGTTAAAAGTGTCACAAACTCTAATACTTTCATCAATACAGGGCCCTGGCTTATAAAGATTTACAGCTTGTTTTTCTGATGAAAAACAAGTGATTGGGATTGTAGATTCACCAATAAAACTCTCGATTCACAATGTTCCAAATTTTGGGAAGAATCAGCTGTTGAATCAACGATCAGCCAAAACTCACTAGGAGACCCTAACATTTGAATCCAAAATGTCCACGACGGTTCGAGTAAAATAGGAAATCCCATGTATTCTTTATTCTTTCTTTACAATTGTGATTTGGCTCCCAAGTATTTTAAGCAAAGGATGGATGAGTGATGATGAATGATGAAGGTTTAAGATGGAGGTTATATGTCTATGTAAATTGGTTCACGATATCGCTGTTCAAACTCAAATCATCGCGGCCATTTTAGATTACAAGGCTAGGGTCTTCTGACTTGGTTTGTTTACGATTTTCTTTGTAGGTTATGATAATATTTTAGCGACAAAAATGATTCCTGTTCGAATCTCACTATAAAAATAATGATTGATATTTATTATTAAATATATTCTTAATAATAAATCAATTTATATATCAAAATCATTAAATTAGGAGCAAAGTTTTGGTTTTAAAGGAACAGCATTGGACTATTCCGATATTCTATTTATATTGAGGTGAATTCGTTTCATGTAATTTTTTTAATCAGCTGAAACTGTAGAATTTGCTTTTTATTGGAAACGTTTATGAGACAGAAACGCCAATAAAATCCACGAATTATGAGTAATGTGGATTGTAAAATGTTTATAAGCCAGGGCCCAGGTATAAATTATAGGCAGCTAGTAACTTAGCTTATTCCTATCAACACAAACAAATTATACTAAAATGGGTTTTAAAGAACGGCGCTGATAATCATCTTTGAGCATAATATCAAGCAGTGGCGGCTTATCAGGGATTGCAAGTACAGCCCGGCTGTACCGCTTTATTTGAATAATTATTGAAAATTATTCCCCCCACCGGGAAACCAGATGGACTTTACCATTAATATTTCACCTCAAAGCCGCCACTGATATCAAGTCAACAATTTTGGCATATTTAATTCAAGACAATAGCAGTAGTAGAAAGCTCTTCTAGAAATCAAAACATCATAAGAATTCAATAAACGCGTCCTAATGAGATGAATTAATGTTGTCTTGAGAAATCTAACGAATGAAGATCTAGTTTACCTAGAGGAACCACCTCTTAAATTTCCTAAAGAGCGATAAACTATAACATAAAAAATCCGAAAAACTGAATCTCAGAAAATAATTAATTTATAGAAAGCACTAGAATAAAGAATCTAAAATGGAATTGTTGAATTAGAGATGAAAAAGAGACTACCGATCATGAAGACTGAATACAAGTGACTGGCAATTTCTCAATAAGATCCAAATAGATGAAGCATTAGGTACTAAGGAAAAATTCCAAGATTCTAATCCCAAAATTATCAAATTGAGAAGTTATGATTCACTGAGATAATTACTTTCAAAATAGTGAATTTCCACAAGAGATAAACCTCTAATTTCAAGTTTAAAATTGAACTAATTTCACAAACTTTCAGGTGCTTTTGAATTATTTTCAATTTAGAGCCAATTAGCTACTTCACTCTAAAAATTCCAACATTCTGATTGATACTCTGCCCAACATTGAAACAGTACTTATGACGATTGAATTGAACTGAATGCATCCCATAGCACATAAGCACAAGAGAGAAAAATAAATGTTATTTGAAATGTTGCAACCCAGAAAATTTTGAAATTGGAGAAATTTAATGACCCTAGAGTCTACTACAACTTCTATTGAGGGTTGGACAAAGGTTGATATTTGATAATAAGAATATAATATTGTTTGAGTAAATAAAAGTTTCATCTAGCAAAACATGTCCCATTTGGTGAATTATTCGAATAATAATTTCAGAGAAATAAAAGCTTGATGTTTCTCCTAGCAATTAACCATACTCTACAATTTTTACCAACAAAATTTACATGAATGATAAAATTTGAAAAATAATATTGTCTGAATCTATGCTTGATCAGTTTTTACAGTATTCAATCACCATGACCGACGTCAAATAACTATAAAAATACAAATACCTTTTTCCATGCTCCCTTTTGAATTCGCCGCCGTACTTTGACCTTGTGCCTACTAGGTCTATTATCTCAGGTATGCTACTTGCAAATATTGCCTAAGACAAACACAGGTGCAATCATGCAGATGTTATTCACTTCAGACAGTTTTGTCATTAGATTATATTAGCAATATTATTGTGAATAATGTTAATGGGAAGTGTAGACAACAATATAGAGGGAGATGCTAGTGCACACTGGAAGATCTTTCATGAATGCTAAACAAAAATTATCTATGAAAAGTAATGCAATAAAACATAAGTTACTAATCTTGTCAATTCTACTGTTTATTTCGGTACATCGACAATACTACTACTACTACTAGTAATGGATACAACTACTGATTCAAATTTTAAAAAAGTAATGCGATTAAAATTGGCAAAAAGTATGCTATTCCGTGCATTAGAGATCACTTCTTCCTTGTGTTTCAATCATTCATTGCTAGCAGTCTCAAAGCTTATCGTAATGATTTACTTCAAATTGAACCACCGATGTTTTCCCCAATCCTCATAAAATATTTAAGTAATATTCAATAATTCATATCGTTGGCTATATCGTGGTTGAGTGATAGGGGGACGACATTCAAGTACAGTACCGGTACATGAATTATATTCTATTTGAAATTTCCATTCTTTTTTTAAAATTCATACATTTAATCGTATACTGAAAGTGAATAATAGATTAAAAAACCATAGCAATCTTTATAATGTTTATTTTTTGAACACAACTAGTTTCGCACTCATAAGTAGGCTAGCCCTAAACATCAAGGTGAACACACTGAATGTGAAGTATTTTGGGGATTGTAAAAGAGCAAAGCATCAATACAGATCCATATAATTCACTATAAAACAAGGTACTTATTCCAGTATTTTTCTCATGAATAACTATCATGCTTTCTTTAAATCTTTCTACATTAAAATTTTTTCTTTGTTTTAATATTATGTTGATCGTGTTGCAGATGAGTACAGTATAAACTAGTTTCATTAATTTTAGTACTCAATTCTCGTTAGTTCGATAGATGGGAAATAAAAATGGTTTAAAATCTATAAAAAGAATAGAATCTGTCATTCAGATTACAGGCGATAAAACAAGTGTATATTATAAAGGAATATCAAGTCGAAAATAACAACTTATTTGGAGTAATGAACACGCAAATGTTCTGTCATTTTATGATACAACAGCAAAAATGTAATACAGTTTAGCTGAAGGAGAAATCTAAATTATGGATTTCAAACATGTTATGAAAATTGTTTTCCAAGAGTGTGGAAGGATATCAATTTTTTGATACCATGTGCAAGGCGCAAAAAAATAAAAATATATCCGTGTAAAAAACACTCCAATGAAATGAATTACCGAAGATATAAGATCTCTTACAATCGTTGGAGAATCATCAACAAGATTCAAACCTGATTTCAATAAACAAAGGTCATAAGAAGCAAACTAACACATTTTAAAGAGATATTATATAGAGAGAATACAATATTTTGTTGATGAAAATTTATCCAAAATGAAGGTAAAAATGCATTGCATTCTACTAAAAATAACTCATGTTGCAATATAATAAATGAATAAAGCAGAGTAATACCAAAATATTTCTAGTCTTTGAATAAATATTATTTTGATAGAATATTGAAAAATTATGCATTAGAGAAACTTGGAATACAGAGAGTCTGAAATCTTGAGACTATCCGCTGAAGTAGGAGACTTCAAAGTGAATTTACAACAAAAGGATTGAAGGAGAAATGAAAAAGTGAGACAGATATTAATCTGTGAGATGATGCAATCCCGCAGGCTTGGATGGGGCACAATTTGGTTTAACTTGGTCTATCAACTACTCAAAGGCATATCTTTGTGAGTAGTGATAATTCAGTAATTATGTTTGTGACCCTTGTTATGGAAATTTAGCAATACTAATGATACGTTTCCAGCAGTAGGGTTTCCAGTATCCTTCAGAGACAAAACGCTCAAGTTTGTAATAGTGCTAAATGAGATCACCCAGACTGATGAAAGATTATTGCATGATATCAAATTCACAAGTGAGATACATGCTAGTGTGCTTTTATGATTTTATGATTCAATTCAATAAGAGTAAAAAAAAGTGTTAAATTATAATTAAAACTCAATTCACGACTGAGAAGTTGAATAGATATGCTATTTGGGCTTTAAACAGCTGGTATGGTGTCCTGGTGGTGGGTTTTTCTGGTGTGGTGTCCTAATGTATTGAAAGCATTTCCTCTGGCTGCATGTCTACTTTGTTGCATTTATGGTATTTTTGCGCTATATTTTGAGTTCATTTTCCTTTTTTTTCTTTTATTATATTGATTTCTTCTTCTATTCAAACTTCTATATTTAACTGATCATTATTTGGATATCTCTTTATATATTTTCACTTGTTTTTTTGTTCAGTTATTTTTTACTTATTTTTTTTTGCTGCGGATGATGCCCATATAAGTATTCAAATTTACTTGTGCATGGGTAATGGAGTGTGCAAGGGTGATTTATGAGGTGCATAAACGACCATGCCTCAGGTGGGATTCGAACCCACGACCGGATAGCGCTAGCGGACTGAAGGTTGTAACGCCCCAGACCACTCGACCAACCCGGCCGGCACTTTTCTTTGCCTTACTGATCTCATATTTTGTGGTATTCATTTTGATCTCATTTTTTTGGTATTTTGTGGCTATGTTTTGTTATTGTGCTATTGTTATTATATTAATGCTATAGTTATTATTCCATTGTTGTGCTTGCTGCTATTGAATTACTGTGGTTACTATTTTCTTGCTATTGCTTCAATTTGTAGAATTTGTGCTGATAGTTTTGTATTGCATATTTATATATATTACTTCTGTAACTTTTTTCAGTTGGTTTACTATTGTTTCAATTTAATTATTTGATTTCATGATGATAATATTGCATGTATCTTATTTTCATATTTATATTTGTCTTGTTAATTTGTGTCTATTTTCACATCATTGTACCTTATTGAAATTGGTGTATACCGTTGGAAACATAATAAATAAACAGCTTTGACTGTGTTAAGAGATAATAAATCCCATCCAAGCCTACAAGGTTGTTAAATCTTGCAAGAAAATAAGTATCGCTAGTTGTCACACTACATCTAAAATAAAAGAAGTTTATCAACATGCTTAACCAAAAAATCTAATAACAAGACAATAAGTAAGACAATAGGTAACAAAGCCCCTATTTGAAACATGAAACATGCAGTTTTCATAATTACCTTTCAAAAGTTGAGAGAAGCGTCATCACTTGGACAGATTTTACTGAGATAAGGAAGAGAGTAAAGTAAAAGAATAATAATAATTCAAAACGAAACATGAAAAACCACTCGGGTAGCAAAGCAAATTCTATATTTATAATGTTTGGGTTCCTCGACACGCGAAATAATGAGAGACAAAAAAATAATTTTTTAAATTTTTTCACAGAAAATTTATAAAGATAATATTTACTATATCAATACAGTAATATACTATCACTTATTTGGATTTCACTCCATACTAACCGCTCATCTTTAGTTTGTAATACTAAAATGTCCCATTCTCTTCTTGTATTTTACCGGCTGAATTTTATTTAAATAAATCATTACTTTAGTAAAACATGACCGCTGAATATTAGTTGGATTAACACTCTCAATGATGGTTAGTAATAATACTATTCAATGATTGGGTTCCAATATGGTTGAACAACTAATAATAAGTATTTCGATCATGTTTTATGCTCGTTATAATTACACCTTTTCACTAACTAATAATTTGATGTATGAAGGTATTTTGAGTTCATGGTATTTTTCAACTAGGGATACCAGAGAAATCAAAAAATCAAAAGTTTACACCCATCATCATTGATTGAGTTTTACTGTGGTTCAACTTTTAAAAAGGATGATAATTTTAATCAAAATACTTTAAGAACAATTGATTGAAAAATTTAATTTATATTGATTTGATCTAGACTACCTAATGATGAATAAGTAAATTCGGCCAAGTTATATTTAATTGCTCACATATTGCATTATTGGATTTATTTATTTAGAAAGGATTTATTTAATTTAATGGTGACGAATGATGGATTACCGGTCAAGAATGCAACGTGTTTCATTGAAAACAGTAAAATGAGAAAAGGTATTCACTGTTGTAGAGATAGTGAAAGAAGATGAGACAAACAGTTCGTATCAGAATAGCTGGTTCAAGACGAATACAATATCAGAGTACAAGAAGATGCGGTGGCATCAATATTGATTGCTGATTTTTATGTATTTACAGTGTTCGATGTAGATGTGGACATCAACATAATTATGATTGTTGATTATACTAAATATCAAGCACTACTTTCGATTTATCAAACAGCTCAGTTCCATGTTGAAGTTATCAGTATAATGATTGAATCACACCATTCTTTTATTTCAGGTGAAGTGTGAAATGGTATTATCATACAAACAGAATAACAGACAGACGAAAACAAACACTAGGGCTACAAGTACATCGATAATAATACATCAGGCAATAGCAGATTCATTGCGTAGAGAGAAGAAATTTATTCTTGCGGTAGAACAGACAATCTGAAATCACATTATATTGATTGATATTTATTGGAATAGTATCAACCTTCTTTGTCACATTCAATATTGTAATTTATGAGATTCTAGAATCACAGCTCAAGTAGCAATTAATTTATGCACTGTAAGTACCATATAGTATTCTGGAGAATGAAACAAACCTCATGGAGCTAATATTATTATGGAAGTAGAAAAGAAAATATTTCTTGCTGAATGAATTTAACTTATGGAGGAATATCTAAATCTCAAGTTTGATAGAGAAGAAGATTATTGAGACTTGTAATAGTTTTTTCTTTCTTTTTTCAACTTCATAATTTTTTACAAAAATTTGAAAAATAGAATTATTATCAGAATAGACTTTTCCATAGTAGTATCGTATTATGCAGTGTTCAAATCCCATAAATTATAAATACAGGAAAAAACAAATTTTGAACTGATTCGCCTTTGAATGTGGAATGTATGACTTAATTTATTAAGGTTTCCTTATTAAATTCAAAATATTAAACCTTTGAAGTGTAGGCTAGCAAGTAATTTGAGTTTCACTCGTCATAGAATATTCCATTTATAACCGGTAAAAACTTTATCAAGGTTCAAAGACTTGCAACTATGTTCCTATCCATTTATGAAATGTAATTAGAGTTCTTATGGAAGGTTGATAAGATTCCAAATATTTGAATTGGTATTAGAATTTAGAAGAAAAATTAATAGGAGAAAATATTATTTTAGTTTAAGCACACAACACCACCAGACTTCAAGTTTTTTGGAGCGATGAAATTTAGAATAAATTTCTAGCAAACATCAGTTCAAACTAGTAGAAATATTTTGAATGTTCAGAAAGAACAGAGAAGCAAGAATAGTTCATTATTTACATAGGTGATTATGTCAATTTTGAAAAGTATTTAATTAATGTCTTATGTATTTGGAATTTTGTTTTGAAAAAAAAACTTCAAGAAGAGTTTGTTTGAACCAATTTGGAAGTGATATGCTTAAAACCGGCATTACTTGATGATTGCTTAAATGTTTGCATTAGAATTCCTGTTTTTATCCATTTCTCTACTAGTTGATTTACATATTTTATAAATGTATAAATAATAATAATAATAATTTTCAATGTAGAAATACCAAAATGAGAATTGAGTCATTAATGATTAAAATTATCTTAATTTCAATAATAATATATTTAGTCCACGTGCATTGCTTGCTTCTCAGTTCTTCAAGGAAAACTGTAATGGATTTATTATTTCAAATTCATAACGATGGTTTCCAACAAACGACTACTCTGGATGTTATGCATAGCAAAAATAAATATTTTAAAATCTTGATTTAGACGGCATTTGAGAGATTAAAAAAATATTTTTTGGAAGAAAACACAGCACATAAATAAATAAAAATGAAATGAAGATTTAAATGTCCATTGAAAGACAAATTTCAACAAAGTTGATAGATTTCATTTTTTTGAATGGATAGAATCTAATTTACAAATAAAGAGTATCATAGGAATAGATAAATCATATCATGCTAGACGTGAGGCGAAAGATGAAGTCTCATGATTTCAACGTTTCAAGTTGAAATTGAAAACGATTTTTTTAGGAAATGAGAAGAGGATACGACACGAAGGAAAGTTCAAGGGAAGAGTTGAAGAAACAAATATCTAACTAAACATTCAAGTGTAAAACATTTCTCACATTAAGCTAAACGAGCGCTCATACATTTAACATAGAGGCTAGTTCCAATAGAATCATAGATTCAAAGTCGTGAAACATTAATGCAATTCAAAATATAAATTCGTAGTACCTGTATTATCGGATTAGAAATGGGAATAAGTAAACATTTAAACATTTCTCAGATTAAACTCAAATTTACTAACTCCTTTGTAAAATCGGGTGATTCTACTAAAATTGAGAGACATGATATTTGAACCAAAATTTATTGATAAACCAATTGAATGGTTCAAATATTGATTAATGAGAAGAATACCATATTTTTCAAGAGCTGAATGTTTACAACGTTCTATATGAATGAGCGACTCTGGTCTTGTAATGTAAAGTTCAGATTTTCCATATTTTAATAATTAATATTTAAAAATTATCAATTTCCAGATTAATAGTAAATTATTGCAATTTATTCAATTCATGTAATTTATCATAGAATTATCCAATCCTATACCAACAGAGAGGTCAGTTCACATACTTGAATGCGATACTCTATAGTTTCTGACTTGGTAAATACACCGTTTGATTGAATCAAATTTAAAAACAAACTTTTCAATCAAATAGAGCTGCTTATTTCTAAAAAATAAAGCTGTCATACCTTAAAATTCAAAACTACTTGAATGAACCTAATTAAAAATTGTTTTATTTTTATTTCGATCCAAACGATTCATGTACAAAACTTTACCATATCACTACATCTGAATGTGAATAGAACCAAGAAACCAGAAATTATTCATGTTTTATATTTTCTAACTCCTGAACTATGTTTGAAATGTCCATGATACATGAAATTATACGTTAGTTCCATTATACAGTTCAAGAAATTCATTAGACCTAATGCTTGATTTGAATGAACTCGTTCATTTCTATAGGTCCAAAAACGTAAACACTTAAACCTAAGTTGAATTGAATCTTAGTCGACCTTCACATTCGTGTATTTTCATGTATCGAGCCTTATGCTTTTTAATTTATCTCTATAATAACATAAGTTGAGTAACCAAGATCATAATTAACATATGTTATTATAAGGACACATTTCAAAACATGAGGCTTGATACATAATACAATACAGTACACCAGTGTGAAACCCGGCTTAAACATGATATTTCAATAATCACATGATAATTGGAAAACTTATCGAACTTTTAGCTGATAATAAATGTGTGTGCCTTCTGTACTGAACTTCATAGAATACCATTAACATTAAAATTGAAATACGCCAATTCTTTACAGATAACAAGAATTTACAAATACTCCCATCAATTATTATACTCTACTAAGCTTTTCCTTTGGAATTAGTTAAATAGCTCAATCTTCAATGTTTTCTGAATGTAGCATTAAGGAATAAATAGTTCACCAAGTATGATATTGGAACAATTCGATGGTGAGCATAAAATGTTTCAATCAAAAACTTATATTCCAACATGAGCTGATACCAAAATTCACTGTTTTGTACAAAATATAAGGGTTCGATTGATATTTTAGGACAATTTTGACACACATTTAGGGATTGAATAAAAAAAATGTAGTAAAATATTTGTTTTTGATCGATAATTTTGACAATTTAGTTTCCTAGGTAATTTGAAAGTATAAGTTTTCTCAAACTGAATATTTTACTTGAAGTGAATGATGTTAGAAAGAGAACTCACCAATCCGACGAGAAGGAAGAAAACGAGGAATGTCCGACCGAGGACCGTTTGGCAGTAGACGTCACCATAGCCGACCGTTGACATTGTCACTATCAAGAAGTAAACACAAGTCCAATACGACAACTGCTGCGGATTGGAAAACTCCATCGGGTCGCCAGAGTTTTCCAACTGCAAAAACCAACCACACAATCAATAATCGGAACGTTAAATCAATTTCACCGGATAACAATACAGATCTTATTACACTTCGTGGCAAGAAAACTTTCGAGCCATGAGAAATATTGTATCTGTAAATCTAGTGTACTGATCAAATTTTGAATACGGTATAAGAAGCATTGACACAATAAATTATGAAATTTATTATAGCTGATGACTCCGGAGTTTAGGTGGTTTCGTCTACCTGTCTCTTGTCATGATGTAACCTGCTAACAGCTTATGCAACCTATTTATTGTCTATTCTGATTTTAAAATATCACATAGGCATTAGGGCTCTATAAAAAGGGCCCTTTTTATAGAGCCCTAATAGGCATAGCTGTCAATAATTGAATAAATCTAATTGACAACTCTAATTGACAATATCAGCTGTTGCGAGTAGCAGACAAGACCGCCCAACTTTTTGCCATCAGCAATACGTAATTATAACTTCAATTATCAACATTCAATTTCTAATTACCTCATTAAACCTGACTTGTTTTCCAGAGCAATAATACTCCATTCAACTCCAATGACTGAATTTTCTCAAGACATTTTCTAAATAGAAAAAAATAATTGATCAAAACTATTATCAAAATTTATTGTAATTTGAAAGTAATTAACAGGAACAGCTATCATACAATGTATTATCATTGTTCAAGGTTATGTTATATTATATTAAATATAGAGAATTATTTCTAACAGCAGAAACAGTTTTAGTTGAACCGTTCACTATCATTATATTCCATTATATTTTATATTCTATTATCATTTTCTATTATATTGAATGGAACAATATACGAGGTTATTTACCCCGATCGTACAAATAGTGCTAATGTTTACAATCAGTTACAATTCTGTTTACAGTTGCAATTTTATAGGTACACTATTTTATTATCAGAGAATTAATTAAAAACTCATTGTACAGATTTTTTCAAATTCTTATAGAGGGATGTGATTTTATTACTTTGAGCAATGCCTGCATTTACTACCTGAAGTTTCCAATATTGTACATCAACTGAGAATGCAGTGATAAGATCTGCTATAATAATGTATTTTAACATGTAATATATCTTTTCAGTAGCCATAGTCAATTCACGATGGCTTGAGACGAGATGAGCAAAAGCTCTGCATGTGTTTGTGTGCGACTAGAGTGGCTTTGTTTTAGCCACGACATAAACAAGTCACAGCAATGCTAAAATCCCGAATTTTGTTGTCGGGACCGTAACCAAAGCATTGACACAAGAACTTTTCTATGATTGTTTGTTCATTTTAGGTTCATGCAGTCGAGAGACAACCGAAACAAGCAATTTCCCAATGTGGATCTTTAATAGTATATTACACCACTAGTTTTGACGACGTTTTGCGACATCAAGAATTCGGAGCTTTACAACCGAAGCGATCAGCTGAGGCTGGAAAGGTGAAGTATTGCGACGTCACGAACGTTTTCGAAACGTGTTGTGTATTTGTGTTTTTGGTGCACTTCATAGAAAGGCTTATTAGAGTAAGATGAAAAAGTTTTTATAAATAAAAAATACGAATTCAACTTGCTGAATTTCATATTGGTAATTTCCGTTTTTTATTTTGAATTAAATTCAGGATTCTAATTTCAACGAAGGTTATCAGTTGCTAAACTCAATTTCCAATCAAAACAAAATAAAGGTTAGGAGTGGAATTATACGGAACAAAAATTATTGCTTGAAGAAAATCATCAGCTAAATTATCTGATGCAATCAGCTGGAAAATGTTCGAAATTTGCATGGAATACGCTGTTAAGTCAACGGAAAAATTGTTGACAGCTGATTTTTCCTATCTTGTACTGCTATAAAGTCCAAATATCAGCCGTTTATTCCGCACTAGTGTGGAAAATGAAGGCTTTCAAAGCCTGTCAAGTAGATCGAAACTGGATACTTTCTATCAAGTGTACAAAAAAAAAAGTTTACTTAAAGATACTTATTCTGAATTGCCTACAACTAAATCCATGATTTCGGCATTGCTGTGACTTGTTTATGTCGTGGCTAAAACGAAGCCACTCCAGTCGCACGCACACACACACACACACACACACACACACACACACATTCAGAGCTTTTGTTTATCTCGTCTCATGCCATCGTGAATGGACTATAGTGGTAATGGTGTGATAAGATTTCTGTTATCCCATTGGTTGATTAGCTCTCCAACTACTCACATGTATTGGTGACAAAATATTGAGGAGGTCAAAATGTTCCAAATCATCGTTTGGAATATCATTGAAAATTTTAGCCTATTACAGGTAAATTTCGTATTTTCAAAGAAGGTACTAATTAAAGGATCCTCTTTTGAAAATCGACAACTATTATCATCAACAAATAAGGAATTGAATAAGATGAACAGGTTTTTGGCATGACTCACTAAATGGATGATGCCTGCTGCAGTCAACCAAACTGAAATGAAGATAGACACAAGCTGAGCAAGGCGGATTGAGCTGGAAGTTTTTAGGATATTGAGGTACTGCAAAATATCTGGCACTGTCATCAGTCGCAAAGCTCTCAGAAATCTCAGACCTGGATAAATCAAAGAAATTCATTGATAAAAAAAACAATCTCAATTGATCATAACAATCTCATAAAACTGGAATACTTATACTGTATAAAATTGAACAATGTATATTGGAGCAATTGAGATCTTACTTCTATGTGGTATTAGTTCAAAGCTTTGAACAGTAATTGATACACGAACACAATGATTTTTATAGTTAAATATACCCCTGTTGAAGGAATATAAGGATTTGTCATGCAATTCTACAGGTAAAGACGGTTCATTTTAATTAATAAAAGCGTTAGAAGGTCAGTGTTGATTGCTAAATTGCCCATGAAATGCTAATTAAACTCACGTTTGGAATAGAAATCAATTTTCAGCAGATCTTCAATTCAATTCAACGTTATTAATTTTGTTAATCCTAGTATTTTTTTATGTTCGGGCAATGTGTATGTATGATGAAGATTAAAGCTCTTAGCCCCACTACATTAAAAAGAGTTATTCGATGATGACATCTCCTCATTTTATAGAAATTTACCATAGATCCTCTGGTCACATAGGTTTTGTTCCTCTTCATTAACCAGATACATTAGGAAAAGTCTCCAAAGAGGATGAATTTCGAGCTTTTTGAAGTATGGCCACTGCCTCACCTGCCATAACTCTGATCATTTTTTTCACTTATGGAGCTCCTCCAGAATGCTGATCTATACATGAAATGTAAATGTCATGTATGAAATAGCCAGTGGATCAAAGAGAGATAAGATCTTTGCTTGGTATGGATGTAGTTATCTACTTCTGTAGCCTACCATAATATACAAACTATAATATATCTTCAACTATTACACTTTGGTATAAACAAAATTTATTCAAGGTTTATGAACATGGAGTCATGAATAACAAGTATTATGGGGCTTCAATATTACCTTACTTGAACATTATTATGTAGAGGATTAATTTAAAATTATCCAATGATTAAAAGGAGAAAGAGCTGAATGAGTCTTTACGATTTGATATCTAGTGTTACTTACCGATCCACGTCCGGTCGAGATATATGGAGACAAATGACGGTGGTATCGTGAAGTAGTCCACAAACGAATACATTTCTAACATGAACCATAATTTATCACTTGCGGCTATAAACTGAAACAAGAAAAAAATAAAGCTATTACTTGGCTCATGGTGAATATAGACTGATAGTAAAGTGATTCAAAATTAAGTTTTGTGACATAGGCCAGTTGTTGGTGGTATACATGTACCATTTTTCTGCATACTTATTCATTGATACGTATTAATTTATTGCTAATGATTGAACTCTGATCTTACACTGGATGTAAAAGAATACAGTTGAAAGGAGCTAAGTTTTAATGAGTTTGAGGCCCAATTCAGACGGAAGAAACGTAGCGCGGAAAAATACAGTAATATCCAACACCAATATTGTACAAAAAAGAATAGTCCAGAGCAAGGTAATTAGATTACATAATCTGATTACCTTGGTCCAAAGCACACTTGAATCAGTTGTTGATAAGTATATTCTGTATTGGACTACATTTTTTTGTATACAGTCGGATTTCAGGTCTGCTTCACGTCTCTTCTGCCTGAATTGGGTCCAAAGTAAAGGATTGAAGATCTAAAATATTAAAAATCTCATATTTATAATATTCTGATCTTGGACTTGAAGCATTCCTTGAAGAAATCCAAAATTCCTCACGAAACTTGATACTAAAAAATCTCACAATGTCTCACAAAATATCAAACAATTTCAAGTTGAGTTACTTCCATATCTTGGAAAGTTAATGTACGTTTCAAAAATAATGATGGCATTACAAAAAAAAACATGGTTAAACAAAAGGAGGGAGTGAGTAAGCGAAGTCGACCTAGTTGCATAGTTGGCTAGAGCGTGTCAACACTCCCCATCAGTGTGCTATCGTTGCACCGTTCGCGGGTTCGATTCCCGTTCCGTTGAGAATTTTTCACCCTATCGTTTTTCACCTCAACTGATTAGCTTATAAGGGCAGACATGGTTTTATAATTAAAATTAACTGGTACATAATAGGTCCAAGGCACAATCCACAAAGAACGCGCACAAGATGGGGACGTGATATGGATTTCCTTGCCCCTCGAAACAGACAAATAGTGCAATAAGCATCAAATTGACTCGTCCTCTTGACCCGACAAATTGAACATCCCAATATGATTTTGTATGTACTGTATCAAGCACTAATATTGTGTGCACGACTGTATGTTCCATGTATGGACCTCATGTATGTAGGGTCCAGCTCCTCTCTAGATTGAGGGTTAAGTGTGAGATGGGCCGGCTGTGTTCTAACTTCGCCCTCCCAGATAAGATAAAGGCAGTCATTCTATTCTATTCTACAGTAGTTCTGTGAGAATTGGGCCTTGGAAAGACACTGAGGGTCAATATCAACGAGCTCATGGTTGACCAGAGTTTGGGCTTTATCCGAAACAAATATATATATGTAAAAATATTTGAAGGTGTAATACTCACTCGTATAAAAAAGTAGACCATAAAAAATACATTGAAGGCTAAGTCTATTTGCTGAGTCACATTGTTACTCCAGCTCTGGCACCGTTCTACTTCCTCACTGCAACAGTTTTATCACAACGAAAGCAAAATGTCCACAACAACAGCACTACCGTACCTAATTTCTAAAATTTTTCAATTACCTAGTAACTTTTCATATTCGGAAATTATACATCAATCTTCTTAACCAAACCAATTCTCAATTGAATTTAGAGATAGCAATGCTTTTAGCAACTAAACATCAGGAAATTCAATAATTAATTTATAATTGCTATTTTTCAAACAACTGTAAAAAGATGTAAACATGTAAAAAGATACAAACAAGAACAACTATCATAAGGTAAAATCTGATATCATATCAGAAGATACAGACCTACTTAGTACATAGGTTACTGAAAAATTGGAAGTTTGAAACCCCAAACTTGAAAACTAAAGTAATGAGCATCCATACATGTAATGGACATAATTGTTTGACACTCACAACCAATGTATTCTACATAATTGAAAAAGTAGAAAATGTCGACAGAGCATGTCAATTGAATTGTTCTTCCTACATTTATTCGAGAAAGTAGTTAATAAGAATGCTAAATTTTAATAACATTCATTTTTAAAATTTCGAATTCCTCTATTTCTATAATAAATTTCCATGATGTTGATTTTTTGTTATTTGAGGCAGATCCACAATGTGCTACTGTTATTTGTTATTTTAGCGTAATCAAGAAAATATAATCTGGAACATCAATCTCTTCAATTTACAATTCACAAATCGAAGTCATCTTTGACTTATAAATATTTTAATAAAACAATCAATCTTTTCAAAATCAGCTTAGAAAAATATTCAATTCACAGAAATGATAGTTACCTTGAAGCGTCAATGAAGTAGATGATGAGTGATGCTATACTTAATATAAATACTAACACTACCTGCAACAGACAGAAAATAATAAAATCTATTAGTTTCCTTGAAATACAATTTATGATAATTTTCAAATGAGTAGAATAATTCAAGAACTATGTAAATTATAAATCAATTATTAAATAATATCTAGAATATTATCTTCAAGCTT
Organism: Sogatella furcifera; assembly: GCA_017141385.1. Taxonomy (NCBI): domain Eukaryota; kingdom Metazoa; phylum Arthropoda; class Insecta; order Hemiptera; family Delphacidae; genus Sogatella; species Sogatella furcifera. The sequence continues at coordinate 22,422,882 of CM029546.1, forward strand.
TTGTAATGATTCAAACAATTCCTTTTCTTTCAAACTCTAAAAAATATTTCAAGTTATTCAAATAGATTTTCATTTAGAAAATCTCAACATATTCTGCTCATACAGTCTCTGTAACAAAATCATATGTATGGCAATGGATATTCTCAACTGACAATTCGATTTAATTGAAAATATTTGAGATTTCAATAACTTTGATAAGAATTATGTACTTCATCATACTTCAGATATTGAACTTGAGTCTATATTTAAGAAGAGGGATTCCATCTTTTAATTTTCTATGGTATTAGTAGATTAAAAATACTATGAATTTTATTAAGAGAGCAACCTTTTTTAATAGTAAATTGTAATTCTAATGAAGGGAATTAAGGAGGGGCACAAAGTTTCTCTCGTGAGATAAGCAAATGAGAATCGTCGCATGCCAACGTGGATGTAATGAGTCAACAAACCACTACTTGTTGAAGGGAGAAGGAAGTATTTTGCCCAGGTATTTTTGCCCAGGATACGCCTACTAATGGTATGATTAGGGAAGTCTTCTATTCGCACTTATCTGGGGAAGCAAAATCCCAGGCATGCAAACATCTGAAACTTTTACAACTTGATTATTCACCTATTAAATTCCTAATTATTATTCTCAAAGCAAAGTTAGTGGAATTAAATTATTCCTAAATAATTATGTCGGATCATAATACAGTATGATTATTAACTCGGCTACAGTATTATGCTTAGGAGGTTTCAAGATTTTAGAAACTTTCTTCCAACTCAAGAATGCAGTTCTTAGGACTTAAAGGGTGAATTATATTCGTTTCTATGATTTTATTATAGTAATAGAGGACGATTTATAGAAAAAAATTGCTTTTATTAATCGAAATTCAGTGAACTTCGTCTGAATGATAAATGTATATTCATTATTCATAAGATAACCGAGATCACGACGAGGCAGATATTCTATGAATTTCCAGATTTAATACTTAGGAACCTCATTTTCTAGAGAGATGAAATGTAAGAAATACATTATGGAAGAAATTGGATAATTGAAAAGTTTTACTAGGCAGAAAAGGCTAGAAGAATATCAAAGGAAAGATAAATATGATGAAATGGGCTTTTGTAGACATGATACATCAGTCAGATTGATTGTAATATCAAGCCAAATGAATTATGGAATTTAGGTGGGATTGTAACCTTCCAGTCCTCGACAAACTTCACACAAATAGTGTGCTTGACGAAGAAAGCCCGTTCTACAATGAAAACCACTCATGATTGATGATTCTCTTGAATGCCACTAGACTCCACTCCTCACCTCCTCTTCCTCCTCCTCCTCCTCACATCCACTCAGTTTGATTTCCAGTCCTCAGTTTCCTTAACAAGACTACTTTCTTGTGCCTGCAACCTCCAGTCATGTAGAAAAACGGAACTGTAATTTTTCACCAGTCAACTTTCTGAAAGCTGTCAACTAAGTTTGTTACAAGAATCTTGATGATGGAATTCCAGCATTCTGTTGCACTTCAGCTAACAATAAATAATGATGATATAATTTAATAACTCCTAATTGAAATTGAAAACTGCTAATTGAATTAATTAAAATTGTAATTAGTAAGTTAATTGTAATTTATTCTGAAGTTGAAAATTTCTCGAATTATAATTCACTCTTACCACAACTTCACTTCCATTTCTGTTTATTCTAATATGATTCTAATTGAAAATATTATCTAAAACAAACTTTCAAATTTCATCCAAATCTCAACTTGATATACTTTGATTTCTTGATCACGTCCAGGAAAATATCAAGTCTAATGATCTCTAGAAACCACTTCTTGCATTCAACTGACGATATCAGCCGCCAACTGGAATAAGGATTTTCATCAATCAAGGATTGGTAACTGTTACCAGAGACTAGAGATACACTATTAATTCTTTCTAGCCTTTGCTCTTCACTTGGGTGGTTCGCTGAAAGTTCAGTGGCCAATCTAATATTATTCATCAATAAATCTTCATGGAATAATCGAAGTTATTTGATTTGTTTTAATCAAAAATTTTTATTCATCCAAAAAAATGCAACATTTTCATATAGAGGTACATTCCACATTACTATAAATATTAATAATATTGGATTGGATACATGCAGTATCCGATTAGCGATTGTATTTACTGCCATGCTGATCCAATTCTGAGTATAGGATATAATTGATACATCCAATAGAATAGATTAGGCATTCATGCATATTATATTAAACAATGTACGCAAATGTGATTGTATATTTACGAGCGGGAACAGAACAAGGTTTCAAATCAATCACATGCATCGGAATAGCTGAATCACATTGAAATTGCTCTTGTACACTTCCAAAAAGGAAATCATTCTCTTCGGAATGCTCAAAGCGAGTAGAGGAGGATGGGAGTTCGGAACCGAAGCAATTTAGATATTGAATCGAGCACATTTTCCAAATAACGTCGTCCCATACCATACGTGCCCCGCTTAATGGACATGTTTATTGGCAGAGAACAGTGTTGTTCACATATTCGCCTCATCCCCGACCCCAAAACCACACCACTCAAACAGGAAATCACCCGCGACCAAACCTTCAGCAATCATATTATAAAACTCCATCGAATAAAACAACTCTATTACAAAGAGGAAACTTTCAGCCTAAATCACCTCACCGATTTATACGATTTGGAAAACAATTCTTCCTCTATCTGACTATTCAGCCGTATAATATCCCGTACTAAATTTCTCAAACAAATACCAACATGAATGATTAAATGAAAGTTCAATAGGAAACATGTTTTCTATAATGTTTGAACTCTGATTGGAGCATGCGACAGGGATTTTATCTGTTCTGTTTCCTCAACAACAAAAATCTTTTTAATGAAGGAGTGAGCAGCTTGCAACGGATTCAAATTTCTTATAAAAAGATAATTTGACGGTAAATGACATTGGGGATCGAACTAAAATTGGAAGTTCTAATAAACTGTGACACTGGAAAAAATGTTGTCGAATTTGAATCAAAGTTTCTCTTAGACGTGATTTCGATGTAGAATTCTAAGACAAGTCATTGACGAGAACCATCAATACGTCAAACCGTTTCAAAAATTCCTCAATTTTCAATCAGAGTGATCTTTTTTAGAACAGGATTTGTAAAATGTTATTCACCGTCAAATCAGTATTTGAAATAATTATTTCCAAAATGCTTCAACATATTAATTTGCAGCCCCCATTATTTGTATACTTAATATGCATCTACACTGCCCTATTTTTCCGCATCACCATCTCAACATTTGAAAAATGTAATAATACGAGTATAACGGAAAATCAATGATAGCGGACTATTACACTTGTCCTACCCAATAGTCCATTTACTGATCATAACTTGTGCTACGGGTTCCTCCTAAACGAAGGATTTTCATATTCTCCAACGCGAGTTACATTGGCAGCGTATAGCTGGACTCAGTGCTTCCTCCGAATTATTGCAACACTGATCTCTCAACCAGATTTTTTACGTTGTGAATATCAAACAGAAATGTTTCATCAGCTTGGATGATTACGGTTGAGCTCCGAGTATTTCATGCTATATCCATGGAATTGTGTACTTGGGAAAGAAAAGTAATTGATAAGTAAAGAAATTAAGAAAAATTAAGTGAGAAAAATAAAGAAAAAGTAAATAAGTATTACCGACTGGAAATGTCAAACAACTCAAAAGTATAAATCAATTGGGAATGGAACATATAAATGTTTAAAATTCAGCAGCAAACCTCGATTTTATTATAAAATGTCTATAGTTTGCAAATAAACTATATTTTTCCCTCAAGCTGAGCAAATCGGGGTATTGGAATTTCAATAACTTGGAGGCAATTTTCGATAACTCATTGAACCTTGCTAATCGCCGATTAAGCTAAACATACTTTTATTAAACTGGGACGATTCAAGACAATGAAGGTGGAAGCAAATGAGGAATGAGTATATGAGTAGCGAACGATGAAGTGTTCACTGCTAAGGAAAGTTGGAGAGAGTGGACTTGTTGAAGGAAGAGGGCTCTTGACTCTGTTACAAGTGATGGACCAGTTAGAGAAATTATTATATGGAGAGAAGCTAGAGGATGAACTGTGTGAGTCCAAGGTCTGGATTAAGTAGAAGAAGACTAGGTTTGCTGTGGTAAGATAAACAAATTGTTCATTGATATATGTTGTATGTTGACATTGACAGCTGTATGTTCTAAATAATATCGAATTGTTAATTTGCTGGAATGAACAATAAACTATAAAAACATAAAAGTGAAACTTCGACCTGAGAGTTATTTGGCTAGTTAGTAATGATCCGCAGATGCAAAGGGCCCTCTCCTTCATAGGAAGGTGGTGTGAAAAGGAGGATCTTTGGATCAATCCTGAAAAGACGGTAATTGTTCCATTCACCAGGAAAAGGAAGCTGAACTCAACAGCTCCAACTCTGGGAGGAACAACCATTCCGTTTTCCACAGAAGTGAAATATTTAGGGATAGTCCTTGACCAAAAACTTCTGTGGAATAGACATATTGAAAGGACTCTTACAAAGGCCACAAAGGCTATGGGGGCCTGCAGGAGGCTGTGTAGTAAGAAATGGGGGCTGAGGCCCAGTATGCAGTTCTGGGTTTACCAAACTGTAATACTGCCTATGGTTACTTATGCCGCACTGGTTTGGTGGCCTAAGGTGGAACAGAAGACTACTGCAACTAAACTCCAAAAATTGCAGAGGTTGGCAGGTCTGGGCATTAGTGGAGCCACAGGCTCCTGCCCAACAGCTGCGCTAGATGCAATATTTGGAATGTGCAGGAGGTCAAGAAAAGGGCAGCACTAAGTGCCCTCGAAATGACCGGTAACAGAAATATTAACAACTCCATGGAGAAAGGTCACTTGACCTTTCCATGGAGTTTCCTGGAATTCAGGAGTTTCCTGAATTAGCTATGGCTTTAGCTGTTCCAGACTTAAAAAACAGGGAATACTTAATGGATTGCCCCTACAAAGTCACAATCCTGGAGAGTGACAGGGGTGGAAGAGAGTACTCTTGGGAGTCAAACGCCCTGAAGTGGTACACTGATGGATCACGCAGGGAAGGAAGGACAGGAGTTGGAATATATGGGCCAGGAACTAAATTCTATAAGGCCCTGGGAAAAACGGCAACTGTCTATCAGGCCAAGGTAATGGCGATAGAGATGTGTGCTAATCAACTCATTGAAAGAGGACTGAGAAGGGCAAAGATCTCTATTTTGAGTGACAGCCAGACAGCCCTAAAGGCGATGCAGGCCTGTTCCAGTAGCTCAAAGCTGGTAACACAGTGTCAAAAGTCCCTAAGGGAACTGGTTGTCAGGAATCAGGTTAGCCTGATGTGGGTACCAGGGCACAAGGGTATCTATGGAAATGAAATAGCTGATTGCCTTGTAAAAAAAGGTGCAGATTCTCCATTTGTAGGACCAGAACCAGGTTGTGGGGTTCCTTTTAGCTATTGTAAAGCTAAAGTCCGAGAATGGGAGGAAAAGAAGAAGATTTTGATTTGGAATAGGACAGAAGGACTACGACAATCAAAAATGTTGATTAAACCCTCAACAAATGCTTCCCGCAATGTAATAAGCCTGGAAAAGAGGGAGCTGAGGCAAATAGTAAGCCTCCTTACAGGACATGGCCCATTCAGGTATATGTTACGGAAGAAGGGACTATGTCAGGATGATGAATGCAGATTCTGCATAGAAGAGACAGAATCAGCAGCACATTTGCTGCTGGAATGTCCAGCACTATTGCAAATGAGGAGGAGACTTCTTGGAAAGGCAACCCTCCTACCGGAGAAGGCAAGAGAACTGGACTTCAAGGCCCTGAGTAAATTTTAGGCCTTGGATTATGGAACATGGCATAAGCCAAAGAGGGGATGCCACAAAAGATCGAATAGCAGTCGCGGTGGTTAACCCCAACCCATTTAAAAAAAATGATCCGTAGAACATGCAAATACTGTAGCCTATTGGAAAACAATGAACAAAATGACAGACAATTTTTTTTATGAAAAATGACAACGTGTCTTGGAATTAATAGAATTTTTATTCATTTACCACTTTCATAGTCTGGTTATCTGCTAAACTGTCTAAAAAGCTATAAGTTCAAGCATTTCTTAAATTTTCAATCTTAAACTTATTTTTAGTTCTCTTCCCACACCTCAATAACGGGTTTTTTATTATTTTCCTCCCTTTTCAAATCGATTCGAGAAATTAAAAAATCCGCTAAAACAATATGGATCAACAATGTTGTGTTGTAACCGACGCATGCAAGTGCATAGAAAGTTGGTTTCTGTTTATTATACTCATAATTCGATAAGAATGAAAAACTCTTTTTATAATGTGAAATGGCATGGGTTAACTCGCCAATTCGTTTCTTTCAAAGCATGCGTTCAAACGCAGAAAGCATTCAGGCTTTCAGCTAACCGTAATGAATTGGTTAATGTAAATTGTTATGAGGTGTGTAAGTAGTCATCAAGTGTGCTTCAAATACTAAAATATTTGAAAGCCAAGTTGGAGGATAGTTGGTAAAGCTGAGAACAGTGAGCAGAGCTCTCAGTGAGTTAAGTGGAGATGATGCATTGGTACAAAGGAAAACTGTGTGAAGGCAGGAGGCGAACAATTGAACTCGCTAACGATCGTCGAACGAAGAGGGCTAGAGGAGAAGGATGAGGGTTAGAGAGAGAAAGAAGAAAGTGTGAGTGAAGCAAGAGTCATAAAGATAGTCGCAGGTTAATTTCCCGAGAAGCTTTACTTCTCCCGAGAATTTAACAGACGAAGAAGACAGTGCACTCCAATTCTGACCGCTATTATCTCTTTCTCTTCCATTCTCGTCTCTTATTCACTCGGTTCTTCCCCTACGTTCCAGTCTTTTAAGCCTTTTGTGTTGGAGCTCGACGCGAGAATTATGTGCTGCCAGATGAAGTCGTAATTCCGCTTTGAAACTGGAAAAAGACTGAAGAAACTTCCCATGTGAGATATTTTCTTCTCCAAGTACAATATTCAAGTACCAGAGTGCAATATTGTTGTACAGTACGTGACTGATGAGATGGCGAGCAAGTTTATAAGGAATTTACAAGCGTAAACGAGACAGAGTAGGCTATGCGCTCCCAACAATTTCAAGTTCTACGCCTATTTCCTCAACTACAAAAAAACTATTTTTGGTGGATAAAGACAACGCTGAACACCAAAAAAAATTCATTGATTCAATAATTTTAATTGTCATACAATAATAATTAATTGTTGTAGTAACTGGAAGTTCAGAAGAACTTCTATCTATCATATAAATATTGCAGTAGAGTGAGAGAAATAATTAAGAACCATGTTGACACAGAAATAAATCCAAAAAAATTCACTCCGGCAGCTGGCGGTCGGAAAGAGTGCATTTCAAATGCAATTCTATGATGGCTCAAATCATATGACTTATAATGAGCTATCCAGGGTATGAATTCAAAGGCGCCGTTTTCGAAAAACACAATTTTTGGCATTGTGTTATTCGCCATTTTCTCTGCCATTTTTGATTGGATTTTTTTCGTTAATGGCTCAAATTGTAGGGAATAATAAGGGTATTATACCCACCAATTTTCAAAACGATCACGTTATTGGTCGATTTGTAGTGTTATTTAAAAATTTTCATCCCCTAATTTCACCCCCTACCCTTGGACCAATTTGGCTGGTTAACGAACTTGACCGAGATATTAACACTAATGATTTTTGTGCAAAATTTGGTCGCTCTCCGACAAGCCCTTCGGGAGTTATCGTGTTAACAAGAAACTGTACATATATAAATATATATATATATATATATATATATAGAGATATATGAATTTGAACGGACATCAGATTCGTGTTCCAGGGGCTCGGAAACGTGTAAAAAATATATCACATCATAAATTTTCGATTGTCAGGGCAAGACCAATAGTGCATTTTTTCAAATGAAATGCACTAAAAGAAAGTTAACTGAAAGAGACCAAAGGTAGAACCTAGCTTGAGAAAAGATAAAAGAGTCTCAACGAATACAACTCTTTTATAAGAACTAAGAGAAGATGGAGGCAAGCGATTTTCACAGAAGCAGAATTCAAATCCAGAGTTTGATCTAATCGACTTGAGATAGGTCTATAGAAACATAAAATAACAGGAGCTCTTCAAAAATGAAAAGTTCCATATTATAGTGTGGAATGGATGGTTAAGATTTATATCGTATTCATATCCGCCTTGTCAAATATTCTTGTGTTCAGTGGCAAAGTTTTTGTGTACAAAGCACATTGGAATGTGAGTAGATTCTTAACTTATTTTTAGAAAATTCATAATCGAGATTGATTGGATAGTAGTTTAAGACAAAACAAATGCAAAGGCTAAAAACTGAAGATCTTTGGTAGGAAATAATCATTCAAATTGGTAATTTATAGATAGTTTATAGATTCGATTTATCGGTTGATCAAGTTCTCCCGTACAGACGTATTGAATGCAGTTTTTTCGGTTACTCCAACTACGAACAACTGGCCATATTGAGAGCCTCTATTCAGAATTTTCTATAATAAATTTCTATAATCAATTGATGAAATAAGCATACCACTTGAAAGCTGAAGACAAATAAACATAATATGAATCATTCTGTACATTCTCTAAATATTTTGAGAGCAGGAATACTTCCATGGAGCAGATAAGTGAAGCCAGTGAAAACTTTTAATAATAAAATGAATAGATTACCATAACTTTATTACTCTATTGACGACGTCCAAGTTTTCCAAGCGTCTACTTTCCTTTTAGTGGGATCTTGACAAAAGCGTGTTTGTAAGTTGAAGAGAGCAGGCAAGCAACTTGGCTCTGGCGGAGGAGTTCACAACTATGCCAAACTCGTATTTATCATCAATGGAGGAGCAACGTTGCGATAAGAAAAATTAATATCTCCATCAAACGCTTTGAAATTCATCAAAATTGGCTCGTGAATTGGAGCTATGCCAAATTGTGAAGCTGATGATTATAATAACTGTGTAATTTGCGAACCAACCCTTCAACTGACTAGAAAAAAGTGGATGGCATATCCATAAAGATCCATGTGATTTCTCTGACACATAAAATAGATATGTTTAATTTGTAAATAATGTATCAAACCTGAATGACATATTTTCTGATTGTATGAGATCGTCTGAAGTTGTTACAACTGATATACTTGTGAGTTTGAATCTAATGGACTTAGTATTATTAGGACGTGGACTAACAATCAATAAGATTTAGTACAAGTTCACAATCAAATCAACCAATTATTTCAATTTTTTAAGTTCATTCAATAAAAAAAGGTCTGAAAATCAATTAGAATTACATAACAATTTTGTATCGGTTCGTGGTTGACTTGGAAATTTGTGATTACAACCTTTATTGATACTACAACGTACTTTCATGAATTTGAAATTGCATATTTTCAAAACAAACATCAGAGATATGAAAGATTTCCTTCTTAGAGCATCAAATGATTCAATGCTTCGTTAGAGTTTTCTCAACTAGATGAACAATGTGTAATCATCTGCTTCGTTAGTTCCTGTGAGAACTCAAGGGTCAAATCCATTTCCAGCTTTCTAGGTCCACTCAATATAAATTCATTACATAGTTTATAAAAAACCACAGAATTCTCATAATAGTTTCGATACAACGTAAACCACAAAGGTGATTAAGAAAAGACATTGAGAGAAAATAAAATTGTTGTTGGCAATAAATCAGAAGTTTATACTGTAGCAGAAAAATTAAATGAATAATCCTTTCAATTGATGTTTGCGAGTGTACTATGCTTCGTTAGTTTCTGCGAGATTCAACTAATTATAAAATCCAATCACATTTCTTTTTTTTGAATTCTGTATTCTGCATGGAGATAATCTTTTCATAAAAATCCAATAGAATAGAAATCTTGGGTGTGTAAAAAAGTAGAATTGCTTTTGGCAATGAAATAAAAATTAATTATTATTTGAGAATAGAATGGGAAATTCTTCTAACAGGTTATTTTTCGATGGAGGATGGTAGTTTGCAAAGGAATGAGAGAAATACTGAAAATAAAAACAACGTTGAGGTGGAAAAGCAATAGCAGGAAGGATATTACACACGTTGTTTTTAATATGCGGTTCGTTGGAAAAAGAGTGAAAATATAGAGTGGATGGTGGGAAAGTGTGCTCGCTACGATGAGTCTCGATCCTGTGCCTAACCTCACTGATGACAATCGGCGAGTGCACGCGGATGCGCGTTGTCATCAACACAAATTGGGGGATGAGGGGATGTAATTGGTGGAAAGGGTGGTGGTGCCGAAATCGGGTCACAGAGATCCCGGGATATGAATGGGGTGTAACGACGGTCCGGTATGTGGGGCAGGCAGAACCGGGAACGCACACGTATTGATTCGCAGCAGCCTCACCCCCCACTGGGGGGTCTCTCACCCCTCATTCAACCCCCTCCACACTCTGTTGCTTCATCTCTGAAACCCCGGCGACATCTCTCCAGTGGGCTGAGGCAGCTACACGAAGATACACCTCTCGTAGCGTTGCTTCTCATCCCCTCGTATCTTGTCAGTAGAGCGGGACAAAATCTCATCCTATTCTCATCACCATTTTTCACTCGTCGCTGGCAATATATTGTCTTTTTTTGTTGCCTGAGTTTGGGATTATTGGAGTAGATGAAGCGATGACCGACTGTCGGATTTTTTTCACTTTTAGCAAATATTGTCCAGGAATAACTGCAGGGAAAAGGAAGCTGGATTTTTTAACTTGATAGAAAATAAACATTATAATTCGTTATCACCAACGCATGGTTAATAAATCTTCAATTTAGTGTGATATCGATACAGTATGTTCTCAAATAACAGAAAATTTATAATATCAATCTTTTAGATCTCACCTTCTTCGCATCTTTCTAAAGCAATAAAATTCCAAAAACATCATGAATTAATAATGCCGTACATTGCATTTTTCCTTTGTAATCAAACAAAAACAGAATCCTCCAACGTCCATTATTTACTTAGACGTGTACATTTTGAAATGCATACTTCATTTAATTTCAAATCAACGGATAGTCTTTCAACGTAGGCTAATCGAATTCGATATTTAATATTATTATGATAAATTCAATGAGGGAACTTCGTCAATAATATTGTTTTGATTATTTGTATTTACATAATTTTTTCTAGAAGAGCTTGCTTGACGTTTCAATTGGTAACCACTCTTGAAATGCGAATCAAGTTGAGAAAGCAAATATGACTTTCGTTGTGGAGTCTCCTCAATGTTGACCTACTGCTTTTCTCTACTGCTTTTCTAGGGCCCCTATCACTGAACTTGGACAAAGTTCCACTGGAGCTGCTTACAAAGCACACGATTTTCAGCCCTCATCTCAATGAGCAATGAACATTCTCTGCTTCTCTCTCAACTTACAGCATCTCACTCCGCAGCGATGGAAAGAGGAACACGAAAGGGAGGAGCAAAAGAAGAGATGAAAACAGATCATTATCTTGCCTCTCCTCTTACTGCTTCCAAAAAAGTCACCTCTCTCATTCACCTAAAATATGCGTTGCTTCCTTTCTTCAATCAAGTACAAGGATTGGAGGAGTGGGAAACCCTTCAATATTTTACTGAGAGCTGACTCATCGATTCTTTGAAGAATGCTAATCGGACTCATCATATAGTGAAATTCTGTTTGAAGATTCGTTCCTCACTGACGCGTCTCACCTGATGAAGCAGTCAGAACAACTGAAGCAAAACTGGTACAACAATGCTTTTCAGGTCAAATATTTATCTCACCCAAATTAATTCTTCTTGTCATAGCAAATGCATATTTTCAGGCCAAGATTCGAAAGAAGAATCTGAGTGTTCTAACACATAAATTAGTAGTTCAAGCAACTACGGTTACAGCTGAGCACAAAATTCACATTGCAATCAACAAGGAATAATTACAAAATAATAACGGTCACAAAAGAATTCAATGGTTTCCACAGAATGTGACTTATATTTGAATTTAGTGAAAATTAAAGAAACTAGAATCTAGAAAAGATTTTCATATCCCTCCTTTGGGAGATTGGCTGTCGTTAGTAAAGAGTCGTTTACCCATCTCTGGAGGAATAGTAATTATTGCATTACACTCTAACTGATTAACTGCATTTTATTTAGAGGTGTTCTGCATCTTTACTTGGTTGTGAAGACTGGCTTATGGTTGAGAGAATCGACGTGCTAACCTCACATTACCTCTATCCTGGTTGATGATTATTCGCCTGCTGAATGGTCTGTCCGAGCTGGGGGGCATTCTGGCGGGGTGGGGGATAGCTTCTGCTCGGACGGTGTTGGTTTGGGGGCTGTGGGTTCTGTTTTGATAATTTATGGGTTTTGGACCGGTATTGGCCGGGCTGGAGTCATTTTCCCATCTTGCCGTGGTGTCTTCTATGCTTGAACGAACTGTATAGTGGAGTGAATATGAAACTGGCAACCAGCTGGTAGGCCTTCATAGGGCTGTTGCGCCATTGACAAACAGAAAAAAAGAAAAGAATTCAAAAAAAAATTTAACTGGTATATCTTTATTCCATTGAATCCATACAATTTAAAATTTTAACATCTTTTACTACTAATTGAATATCAGAATCCACTTTCTTTGAAGTTTTCTGACGCTCAACCAAAATGTCAACTTGGGAAGATTTCAATGCCACATTAGTCAACTGCTCACAAATCAAACTCAAATTTTGGATTCAGTTTGTATTTTCCACACAAAAGGGCTTCAAACAAAAAAATGATCATCGGCGAATAAGTGTCGGCATTCGTTTAGCAATTGCTATTATTAGAAATTGGCACGGCATTTTCGTTTTTCAAACAGTCTGATATCTTTGAGGAGATCGAACAAGTGTGTGTGAGTGAATAGGGGGAGAAGGAGTAGACCAAGGTGTAGTGTATTGATAAAGTGAGAGATCTCGGTTTGAGGCCCAAATCTGGCAACGTTGTTGGGACGTTTGTGGAATACAGTCGGTTTCGAGCCGAGTTTAGTGATGTGACGTGAACTGGTGGTGGGAAGGGGGCAAATAACGATTCCTTTTTGTGCGAACAAGTAGTGAGATTGCTTTCACCTGTCCATCAAACATGGGGTGGCTGTGTGGGGGTGGGTGAGGGATGAGGATGAGTGGGCGTGGGTTTATTTAGGCACCCGACTCACGAGGCAGTCGATCTATCGTAACATCTATCACCTCTTCTGAAAAAACCATGTTCAACAAGGGATCCTGCAAATCTCTATGTCTTGTTATGCTTCATTTTTAAAATTGAAACATTTTTCAACCATAGACCCACTTTAAAATTATAAAATTCATGAAATCAATTCATATTACATCAACTGTCAATACCGTCAACTGGAAATCAGTGTCTGGGATTATGATAATTTTCATCATTTCAGATTTCAAACTTTCTCTATTTTGGATAAAATGCGTAACGGCCAGTATAAAATTAATAGGACCTTGCAAATTTCGATGTATAGTTGTCATCCTTCATCATGAGTTGTTTTCTAAGTGACTCATCACCCCTCTCTCAAAATCAATGAAGTATCAGTCTACAATGATCGAGGGCCTACAGTTTTGATTGAGACATCAACATTTTTATTTGATATGGAATAGGTTTGTTGTTGGAATTTGGGTTGGATAGTAAGTTACACTACTAAGTACTTTACTCAAATTCTTAACGATCAACTAATGATGCTAAGTAATAGTCCCTTTTGATACTGGAACGAAGCTAAATAGAAACTATTTTATTTAGCGAGGTTAGCTTAAGTTTTGTTCAATTTCTCACAGAACCGAGATGATAGGCTGCAAAAGAATCTAAGCGTGATATACACCTTCTTCTTACTTCTACATTTATTGGCCAGGTTCCAAACCCATCACTGTGATCGGCCGAAATTTCTTCTTCCCCTTATTCTTTTGATTTTACATCATCTTTTTCTTCTTCTTCTTAGCTGCTCTTCATCATCTAGTATACTAGTTCCTCGTTTTCTACTCTTCTTCTTCATCATTATTTTTCACTTTCTCCTTTCTCTTCCTTGTCTTATTATCATTTTTCTCCTCCTATTCGTCTTCGTCTTCGATCTCGCCCACCTCTTTCCAATACTTGCAATTGTATTGGCAAGACCCGGCAGGCAGGCAAGCCACCTCGGGAGACATGACCCCGACTTTGAGCCATGTTCTTCCCAAGTCCGCTGGGAAATCACATCCACTGCTCTATATTTATTTATATGATCACGTTAACCATAAATAAAAGCGAGCCGTAGTCTCCACCTTGAAAATAGCATTGAATAAATCTGTGACACGCTACAAACCCCATCCTGTAGTGCGCATATTGATGTTATTGACTTTACTGCCAACTTCTTTATTATACATCATCTGTCTCTCGAAGGATGACCCTTTTTTATCTTGATTTTCCAGCAGCTTTTATAATATTGATTTCAGGAAACTAATTTTCGGGAGAGATAGATAGATAAAATGACTTTATTTGCACTTTGTAGAATATTACAGAAGTTTTGTGGGCGAAGTTGAGGTATGCCCCCACTCCCACTTAACCCACAAGCTAGATATTGTGGGAGATAGATAGATAGATAGATACCCACGAGAGAGAGACACTGTGTTGTACTCATGTACATACTTCTTGAAAGATGACCTCTTTTCATCTTGATTAATTTCCAACTGCTTACAGAATATTAATTTCAGAAAACTTGGTTTGTAAAGTAGATAATGTGTATTTTTGTACTCAAAATTGATAGGATCACTAATATTAACTAATTGAATGTTTTTAATTTATAGATGTTTGGTGTCATAGCGAACTCGTAACATAAATTTTTCGATCAAATTTTAAAATTCTACTTACAATATGGATGGAATAGGATAACTCTTTTGATCAACACTTTGCGGGTGACTCACCTGTAAAAGAGAGAGAATACATTAGAAGTTTATAAATTGTGGAAAAAAATCATTTCCGTATGAAGGTGGTTACTTACTACGATATTCACCAATTGGTGCAGTATCGTGCTCTTGATAACTGTTTTACAAATTAAGACCTTTTGGAAATGTAGTAATGTCGTGCCAGAAATATTTTATCATTGAGAAAAACAAATACTCATTTCTTCGTACGTAGAAGCAAAGCAAATTATAGTAGGATATCTGTAAATTAATGGATTGATGTCATGGTACAATCCAATAAGACGAATGGTCTTTTCATGAGAAAGGGTTTGGTTTCTTCATGAATTGAGCAACGAACAAGACAAGTAAGCTGGCGCATTGGAAGGATGAATAAATTCAAAGTGGAATTCATTGATCGTAGTGTGTACCCTGAGGGGGATGAGGAGGGAATTAGGAGGGGGTAGGTGCGACAGGCAATCTCTTGGCATCCTGATGAAATTCGGGCCGATATCCAAGGAAAATAGATGCTGGAGGAGGGGATGCTGTGTGCGATGGCCTAATTTGCATCCTAAAGATCGTTTCTCTGGCACCAAACAAGGCAACAATTTGCTCTTCCAGCAAGAAAAGGGGATGAAATATCTTGACTGCTCTTCCAAAAGCAATTTTCAAGAAATCCAATAAATAAGGCTACCCAGAATCCCACTCCCCCTCAATCGAACTTAGTGACACTGTGTGCCAGCGTAATCTGCAAGGTCCAGATTGAGTATTCATCTCTTTTGTTTTAAAATTCATTGATTTTCCGAGGTGCCAGCAAGCCTTCAAGAGACAATTCTAATTTCTAAATTGTAATTCAAAGCCTGTCCTGTCTGTGCCTCATACTACTATTTCTTCGTGCTCTGAATCTATCTAGCAGCCCCCTTCGATTATGCAATATTCTTTGAATCTGAAAGTCATCACTCTCAGTGACAAACGAGCGCCACCCTGAATAAATTTGTGTGAGCTGGAGAGTGATCAAGGAGCCCTTCACAACGACCTCCAACAGTGATGGACATCATTATTCATGGACGTAATCAAAATTCCTCTGATCGAACGCCTCTGAGACAGGAACGGACAATTTTTCAAGAAAAACAACCCTGAACAGAAAACTGATGAGGGATAGGCGAGCATTCCCTCATCTCCAAAGTTTGTTCTGATGTGAGTCGCGTTTGACCCATTTCTGGAAGACATCTCCAAATGGGCGCAATAATAGCATTTCACCACATTCATATGACACGAATGAGAAACGAACCTGAAACTTTCGGGTGATTCAGCACATATGGGCTACAAATGGACAATAATTTATTGTTGAGAGCATTCCTCTGTTGGGCCGAGTATTTTCAGAGTAGGCTACTACTACAGTATTCATTGGTAGATGGTAAAGTGGAGCGAAGTGTATGGATATGGAAAAATAAGTAAGAATATTTACTCATATTTGATGGAAATTTTATAGACATTATAGAATAGACCTATTACATAATTTAGCAGATATTTTATAGAATTTTTCAACTAAATATTTCGATTTCTACTATTTTTGCTTTTTTCAACTCAAATGCGTTATTTATTATAATTATTGTTTGAAACACATGAAAGATATAATCAAGTGTGGAACGTTTTAACATTCAAAGCTAAAATTAACTACTTTCAATTTAGACCATCTAATTTCATCTAATCTCATTAACAGACCCAGATATCACTCAATTTTAAAAGCATTGCCTTGTTTATAGAGACTTGCAACTTATTTGGTAATAAGTGCAAATACTAATATGAGTGGAAATAACAAGTTAAGGACAACTTTTAAAAACACGGCTCAACTGTCAAATACAGCTTATTTAGATTATCTACAGCTGTCAAAAGCAGTTCAAGTAGATTTAAGCAACTTGTTTTCCTCATTATACTCGTTAGCCTACTGCCTACAGTAGTCAACCACTTCAAAATAATGAATGTTTATTGAGACATTGATAGATAGAATACAGCTCATTTCACGATTATTTTACAGATCATTTCACGACAAAAACTGAATAATTGAGTCAATTACTTCGTTCTTAGTTAGGTGGATACGTGCATTGTACTCAAGAATCCAACCATCAATTCATAAACATGATCTGACAGATCTGTATCTCTTTCATATATGACAATTTTTTATTGAGAATTATTCTGTAAACATGATGGTCAATAACAGAATTATGACGATGGATTTTATCCATCTATCACTATCTCATCTATATTTACTGGATATCCATCACCCATCGACCATTACGACCTCAATACTACAAAAAAGCATATAATCATAATTGAATCTTGGTGGAAAGTATTGTTGCGTGACAAAGCTGTATTGTGCCTTTGAAAAGCCGACATTTTGTATTCAACGGTCACGAGGGCTGTTGATAGTTACAGCGGTTTCGAATCTATCATGCAATTGGTATGGCTTTTCAACTGAAAAAATAAAAATGGTGCTTTCACCTTGGTCATTGCATACTGTGTTTGTTTTGCATGTTGAAGTTATGAGCACGCCACATTTCAAGCTAACTTAAATATTCCATTTTTTTCGAAGCATTCAACTGTTCTTGAAATTACAGAATTGCACTTCATATTTATGGATTGAGTGATTTAAATATTCAAGTAATTTTTGAGTTTTTTTGTAATTGTTTTTCTTCTAATAAGTTTTGGTGGTTCGTAAGAGCTATGAACCCATTAAAACAGCTTGTGGTTGTGGCACATATATTCTCATTACCTGTCAAAATTGAATCAAGTAGACTTATTATAGACATCCAAAAATTAAAATTGACTACCATCAATTGGAAACTGTAATTCGCCAAATCCTCACTACTCTCTAATACTATATGAGAATAACGGACAATATAGAAGTGAATTGAGAGGTTCAACAACATTAAGAACAAGTGCTTCTGGTGTTTTTTTTTGTTTTTTTTTTTTTTTTATTTTAGCTTTATAAAATAAGAAGAATTTCGCCAATATTTCAATCATTGTGTGTGAAATCACACTATCACAATTTCCCATTATGGGGAATCCCCACTAATAAGCCAGCCCGCTTATAGTGGTAACAATATAATAATAAATGGTAACAACTTAATTTACTTAATAATAATATTGAGAAAAATAGAAAACTAGATGCAATGGATTCAGTTTCAGAATATTGTAAATTCGGAAAATAATATTCTGTAGATAATTTTTTTTTTATGAATCGAATTATAATATACATTCACATTTCAAAAAGATCAATTTTCTTCATCTATAATTGCATTTTTCTAATTTGAGCTAAGAATTTCAAGAATTACTCCAGATAAAGGTGCAACGTAGCATAATAGAGGTGTTTTGAATTTAATTCCAGGCAACGCAGTAGTAGATGCAAGCTGCGAAATCCTATTAAAGAGAGTGGTCGTTAAATTGATTGAACTTCCTGCTTTCAATCAATCTAATTCACTGGAAGAAACCGCCAGGTACTATAGCTTCCCTTCACATCGCAGCCATCAAATCCAATAACTATTCGTATCAAATGTGCCCTGAATATCCAAATCACTTGTTTTACTGTTCAGTTACGATCGTATCTAGTTTCCTTAAATGGAAACGACCGTAATGCCTTTATTGGATGAAGAGATGCGGCAGAGGAATTCCCATCAATGGGCATAAATTCACCATTACCGTTTATTACCTCAATATTGAAATAACATATCGATATGGTTATAAGATTGAATTCTCATTCAAACCAATTGGTTCCATTGGTTCATAGAACCAATTGCATTAAAATTGGATATTGCATTCTGTAGTAGAATCAATAGTGATAATCTTTTAATTCCTTGTAAAGAAGTCCACCTAATTCAAGCTTGAAGGCAAATTGATTAATCATTAATAGCCTCATTTGGGAGCTTCCTTGAAAGTTTGATTTTAGTTTTTTGATGTCAAAGTCACTTTTGATAGGATAGAATTCAAGATAGATATATTGGAATCAAGGAAACACGGTCAACAAATAAAAAATTGAAACTATATCAATTGAATTTTCTCGAGAATTTATACAATTTCAAGGCTATCTATGAACCCTAACTTGTTCATTTCATACTCATCAATGTTATTTCAAGCCACTGTGAACTATGGGGGTATTGCACTATTAATAAAAAATTACTAGTTTTTTCACTCTATTGTTTAGGAAATTTTATTCAACAAAAAAGGAGTTCTCCTAAATCAAGAAGTGGAGAATCCACTCCATCCTCCATCCTCCATCATCCATCAATAGGGAATCCATCTCTATATTCCCATTCTCAATATTGAATCAATAAATTGGGATAAGAGAAGACCTCATCCCCAATCCACCCTCACATAGACCTGTACACATGCAATCAAAGATAATTAATTTGAACTGTTAAGAGCAATGCATTGAAATCAGTGCACTATCTACATTGCAGTGTAATGAGTTTTTTGACAAGAGATCTCTCGGTGATAGTGGGCGAATATATAGGAGTGTACCCAGTTCTGTCCAATTGTGGAAAGCTGTTGCCAGACAAGCAGTTGGTGCCAACTCAGGTGAATGAATGCCTAGTTAACGTACTCGCACTAGTAGCCACAGCCGGGCAATTTGTTTAATTTTTGGAAGTTGGCAGTAGGCTGCCTGCCGATAAGCCACCACGGTACCCGTACCCCACTGGGCACCACTCCAACTAAACTGGCATCTGCCAACAATTTTTTCACCCCTCTCCCACACCCGAGCACCATCTATTCCCCAATGACCCCCTCCCACCATTCAACCGAAATCCTCTTACCATAGCCTACACCTTACAGCTTCAACTATAATTTGCTTCATGTAGTTTCAAAGCTTTTTACAGGGTTGAATACGTTTATTGGAAATTACAAAAAAATTATATAGTGGATGACAATGAGATCATCCAGGTGAAAAAAGGTAAGAGTAGGAGGGAGAAAAAGAGAAATTGACATTTTTAAAAGTGTAAGTAGGAGGGAGGGAAAGAGAAATTGAAATTTTAAAAACTATTTTAAAAAAAGAGTATCAAACAGTAGTAAAAAAGAAGAGACGAAGAATAACACAAAAATAAGGAAACAAAGGTTAGTTTACATCATTAAACAAAATTCTCTTTTTTTAATAATCAAATTTGTTATTCATTTGGATTTGAAAGAGAAAAGTAGAAAGATAAAGAAAGCGGAGATAGATGAAAAATAAAAGAGGGGGAGGAAGGAAGAAGAAAGATTGAACAGGACGAGAAAAGTGGTCTAGAAAAAGAGTGAGAAGAGCAAGAGCTGAGAAAGTGAGAGATACCGTGAGTGAGGATGGTGAGCAGGTCGACTATTAAATTACTTCTTTCCGATTAAGTTAGGAAAATATGCATAAACTTTTGTCGTTAGCCTTTCAAGTGTAACCAAAATCGTATTTTTTGCTTTCGACTTACTTTGTGAATAACTAATTCATGCCAAGTATCCCAGGGGTCGATTGCTAAAATTATCTAATTTGTACAAAGACAAGTTTTACTTCAATCGGGATAGAAGGAAAATTTAATGACTCGAACGTTATTTATGATGACGAAGTTGTACTATAATCGGGATAGAAAGAAAATTTAATGACTTAATCGTTATTATTTTTTCATGATGACTCAAAGTAATTTCCAATCTTTTCCATCACTTCAAAATTTCAATCATTTTCATCCTCATCACTGTTTCAGGCATTATATCTTACATCCCAATAGATAATTTCGAAATGCAAAGATATAATATTACTGAGGAGGGAAGAGCCAAATAGAAAAAATTCTTCCAAATCATGCTTGCATGTTGTCAGATGATAATTACAATATCTGACTTCTATGTTGGAAATGAGGTGGATGGAAATTAGAATTCTATGGGAAATCATGGTCCAGTTAGAGATCAAGTTAATAAACTATTTTGGCCTATTCGGCTATTCCGCAAAGTTTAGCCTGCTCGCGGGTAGTTTCCCGACCTTCAATGAACGAGTTCAGACTAGCTGATGCAGTTAATTGGAATCTTGATTGAAAATTGAATGTGATTCCTTCAGATCTATTCGAGGAACATGAGTAAACAAGTCAAATAGGATATGGACTGAAATATAACCAGCATTTCCAATCTAGTGAGCATTGTTGAATACACAATTTAAACTATTTTCAGAATTTACGCTAGTCAGTATTTTCTAGTGACGCTGTAAATCCCACACGAGCACTCTTTTCAGATTGAACGAGAGATTTTAGTGGTCCAACGCATTGTTTAGAAGTCTGGAATAAACACATCTAAGATAATGGATTATTCCCCAGTGGAGTAAATATTGGCGCCGCAAGAGTAAATATTTTTCTGCACTAGAGAAGCATGTCGATCCCCGCTATATAAATTCACCAGGAATAACAAGCTATTAAAGGATTGTTTACTGGGATCATTGTCAACTGCAACATATCAATTGCATCTATTTTTTATAGGAGCATTGCTCCTATCATGGATTAGAGGTCTCTGAATTTAAATGATTGAGGATTTGAACAACATAATCAGCTAACCGAGAATAATGCTTCTAATGATTAACATTTTGGCTTCTCCATCGAAAAACAAAGATGAACAATGATATAAAGTCCAATGAGTAACAATGATATAAAGAGCTTCTAGATCACTAGAAGCTGGATCGATAATAATAAAGCAGATAATAGTTTTTTAAGCCGATCACCCAAAGCAGGCCTGAGAGTTATTTACTGGCTTGAATAATATGACTTGACTAAGCGACAAACACAAGACAGCCCAAATAAAATTGTCAGCTTCATCATATGAATGAAAAAGCACCATCTAGTGTTTAAAGTGTCTTGGGAAATGAATTGATTCCTTCAGTAAAGTAAGGAACCTTAATAGAATGAAACATCTGCAGTGTATTGTGTTAATAAAGACTTTAAAACAATTTTCGTGTTGGAGTATAATGAAAACGACCGTCAATTAAGAGAGTAGCTTGGTTGAGAATGGCATGTACATGAAAATCCGAAGTATAGATGGCTGAATTTAATAACGCTCTACTTCCCCATTAATAGTCAATTTTCAGGTTTATAGCATCTACTAACGATCGCTTCTACTCCACAATATGCTGATAGAAGAAAACTATTTACATTAAATTTCGTAACCGAAAAATACATTGGCGAGGAAAGAAAATCATTTAACGAGACTACCAAAAATCTGTAACAATAATATTCCAAGTAGAATTGGAATTTCAACTTTTTAATTCACCGATATAGATTTAAATTTATGAATGTTTAAATAGAGAAAATACATGGAACGGTATCGAAATATCTTGAAATTACCTCTATAAATCCTGATTGGATCGCATTTTTCAGCGCTTTTTTGGAAAGGGTGTATCACAGTTTGAAAAAAATGTAAAACGCAATTCAATCAAGGCACAAAGAATTATGATTATAAAACTCGCTGTAGCAGTCTAAAACTTTGGTAGAATAACAAATTTACATGAAAAATATTGAAAAAATTCTTACTTTAATAATAAGGTGTCTAAGTCAAGACACCTGATTGAATTCAAATTTGATAAGAAATTAAATTTGGAAGTAAACGGTTAAATGATTTACTAAAAGTAAATGAAATAATTTATTAAAGTAATAAATAATAATTTAATTTACTGAAAGTAAAGTGAATTTCAAATGATTTGATTGATATTGCAGTTAGATTGATATTGTTGATTCCAATTACTTGTGTAAATAAGGCTCTTCAACTTCATGGATTCTTCTAAGTCTCTGTATGAAATACATAAAATAAATGGAAGACACATAAAAGTAAAACACTACATAATAATGACTACCAATGGGCAAGTTATCCTGGTAAGACTTGAAGGGAAGGCAACACTATTCAATTCAAATAAAGCTGAAAAAGTCAACAAAAATAGCATCATCCTGGGTGAGAAGAGGAGACATGGCTGCTCTCCGGAAGACTGGCAGTCATCCTCCGCTTCCCTCACTTCTCATCACAGCTGTTCTTGTCTATCTTTAGACAAGGACATACTTTTGAAGAATTCTACACTTTCGCTGCCTGTCTCATTACTTTCAACAATGAAAAACATTGCAACTGTTGTTGAAAGGAGGGAAAAATACGAGTATATCAGAGACAAAAGAAGTGAGGAGAAATAATAATCTCGGCGAAAATTAAAGTTTAGTTCAAAGACATTGTTTCAAGACAAAATGGGAAACGACAGAATGCAAGTTTCTTGACGCGTGGGATGAGTGCGTTCATCCTCACAAATAGTGATCGAAATAGAGCTTCGGGTTGATTGTATTGGTACGTTCACAATTTAGTTTTTCAATTATAAGGAAAATAGTTTTAAAATTATAAGACAAATTTTTTAATTATAAGCAACTTTCGGTCAACAGTGTTGTGGTGAAATGACTGTGGTTAACATCTTTCTAAAAAGACCTAATGCCATTTATACTGATAGAACGATTTGAGTACTGATAGCTGGTATTTGAGACCAGATAATAATTGTATTAGCATATTGATGAGCTGACAAGGAAATAATGTAATTATACATTAACACAGAAACCCACGAATTCTCATAAAAATCTTCTATCAACATACATGTCGATGTTTTGTACACCAAATTATAGAATAAGGCCACGTAAATGTTATAATACACGTTATAATCTTGTACAAGAGTTTCAACTAAAATAACAATATCTCACAAGATGAACGCCAAGAAAAAGTCATTGTTAGAATCGTGATCCAGAATATAGTTTTTCTAACTTTCTCTAGTACAGTATTATAGGCTACCTAAATATTTATTTACTGGTATGAGCTGGAGAATATTGAAGCTATAACAGTTACAAGATATGTTGGTTCTTTCAAAACTGAACAAGGCTATGAAGATGATCTAGTGGGTGATAACCGACTACATGTGATCAAATATTGATCTTCATGCAAATTTGATTATTACCGCAGCAGAGAGAACAGAAATGGAAAAGAAGAAAAACGGGAAGAAGGGAAACGAACAGAATGAGTAAGAGAAGGGTCGTGATAGAGTGGGTGAAACCCAAAAAAAGATGAGAAAAATTATAACGAGATGGTTGATGTTGATGAAGAAGGAAGAGAGAGAGAAAGGGATTACATTAGATTAGATTACTTTATTCAAATAGATAACAAAATTCGGCTTAGATTATACATTGTAATATAAATAAGCAAAACAAAATTATCTTATAAATTTCACAAAATAGAGACTTTTAGTAAGAATACGAAAAACGGTGATGTAATGAATGCGGAATTTATACTAATTTTAATTCGAGGTTCTGCAAAATGAATAAGGAGCGTAAATTATCTAAGTGAAAAGGCAAAGTTTAGATATATATATGTCCATTCTTGGGAAAGGATAATAAGGATTTCCTCTCCATTAACACTTGGCCTTGAGTTGAAAATTTATAACGAGCTATTAAAATTACTAAACATAGTAAGAAAAATTATTATAGAATTTAAAAACTAGTTTTAAATGAATTCATACTTAATCGATATTTGAATTATATTATAATAAGAGTAACAATAAAAAGTATTATGGTAAACTGTTAATGGAAATGGAAATGGGTGAGAGAGAAAAAACAGAAGGATGAAAAGTAAAAGTAAATACAATGAGGAAGATTGAAAGTAGAAAAATACGAAATGATGCAAGATTTAAAAAAGAAGTGGGAAGATAGTACGGTGCAATTAGACTCGAACCTCAACATCCAAAGAGAAAGGACGATTCCTACGCCAACTTGTTCTATACAACCCCTTTATTGTTTGGTAAAGAGTTACACCCTTATGAGCGTCGGGTTTTTGGGGGAGGGGGGTGAAAGGTGCAAAATTTCAGTTTTTCGTGAATTGTAGCCGAACCAAGCGTCGGACGAAAAAACTTCATGAATGTTTTTTCTACAAAACAAAATTTGGAAGAGATTGAGACCGATACTAATTCTGTATCTTCAACGATTTCGAAATTACAATTTTTTGAAAACTCCATATTTTTTTCACAGGAATTATTTCGTTCCTTTAAAAGTTTGTAACTTTGAATTGGAAACACTTGCATCCGTATTTCAAAATCCCTCTCGGCGAAATCCATTTCTCTTTAATTTGAGACCAAATTCACACTTCTATGTTCAGTGGTTCATCTGCTACAGCGATTTAAAAAACCCCTTACATACCCAAAATCCCCTAAAATTACATTTTATCATACAAAAAAAAAATACTAAAGATATTTCGGATAAGGAGGAGAAAAAGGTGTAATAGAATAGAGTGTAGTGATAAGTAGGAGAAAGAGAGAAAACGGTAGAAAACATTTAAAAAAAGATAAATACAGAGAGGAGAGTTCAAGAAATGGACAAGATTGAAGAAGAACCATAAAGGATGAAAAAGTATCAGAGGCTGAAATAAATAAGTAGCAAAGGGTGTGGCAATAAAGGAGGAGAAGTGATAAGTAGAGAAGAGTGCAAAACACAACACAGGGTAGCAGAATGTAGCCAACACTCTTCTTATACACACGAGGTACAGTTTATATCGATCGTAGCCAGTATTTTAATAATGCAGGAAGCAGGGCACGGCTTGGCTTGAAGGCCTTTCAAACACACGCCGCTCAAAGAGACCCAATTCACATAGGCACAAACATGATTTCCGCCAACAACAGGTAAACCACCCACCAACACATTTTCCAATAAAAATCGAGTCACCCTCACTTATCACAATTAATTTTTCAAACATGAAACAGAAAAAGAAGAATTACAAATTATGGGAAAAAGTCTAATGGGTTGGGTTATAAGTGTGTATGTATGCATTAGGGAAATTAAAAATCGTAAATATTGGTGAGTTTATCGTCAACAGCCTTATTGCGTGACTGAACAGAACTCAATCATCAGCCGCAATTTAACTGAGAACAAAGCAAAGTAAAATGACTATCCAGGTTTTCCTTTTTTCATCCTATCACGCCTCTTCGAATGAAAACTAATTTGCATGTGAAGCACTTTGTTGGGAAATACAAAATTTGTTGTATTATCTAGGGACAGTTTTTTCATGTTTCATGTGTCAACTGAGAAAATATTGGTTGTTTCTTGATGACGAAGTCTATTATGTGACACATTGGTATTGAAAAATGCAATTTTTTCGGAGTTTACTTGGTTTGCTTTTTGCAAGCAATTGATAACAACTAATAGTGAGTTTATCAGAGTAAGATAATAGCAATGGAGACATCTTGTCTTAATGATTCATGATTGTTAATTATTAATTATCAATTATAAACCATGGACGCAGTATTTCACATCAAAAATGTATTCAAGAGCCAGTAAAACAATAATGTTCATGGGAGTTATATGATTGAAATTTATTGTATAAGAGACCATGAAGCAACCACATTGACTAGCAGCAGAATTTAAACAATCGATTCAATCATCCGGTAATACATGGCAATGTTTAGGAGTGGTATTATCACAATTGTTTCTCCTAGATCATATAATAAGCAGGTCATAAGTAGGATCATATTGACTGGCAGGATGAACAATGTTTTGAATTACCAAAGGATTGAACTATTCTGTAGAATATGAACTTGTTCAAGGATTGATATCACCATTCAAGTATCATACAGAAAGCGCATAGTGTCCGAATAGCTTTAAATGCCAGTCTCGTACTGCTGTATGTAACAATTGGACGATTCACAATGGCTGAAATCGGCGGGTTGACGAGCAATTGGAGGAGCTGGCATTTAGTAGTTGAGTTACGGCTCCTGTGGGACAGGGAGAGGGCGCACATTATGTTGCACCCGACATGTTGCATCTATTCCATGTCTGCTGTGTGGGATGTGGGATGCAAGTTCAGGTGGGATTAATGGTGTGGCCCTGTCCATCCCACAAAGGCGCCAAACCCGACAGCAAGGAATGCCCAGTCTGCTCCAATATAGATGCAAATAGTGCTCCTTCCATAAATCAGGGTATACGCACACATTATACAGGTGCATAAACCTCAATACAATAATATATAATTGATTATGAGAAGCACGTCGATCAAATTACCTGAAATCTACACATTTTGAACTCATTGGCAATGAAAAATCAATCTCCATGCACTTGAATATCAAGTAATATTCCAAGATATTATCGATGTTAACACGAAAATATTTTTGAATATCAATGGTATAAATAGTAGTTTATGCAACGGTTGTATAATGGGAGCCTTTATAGCATGAGATGAGATGTAAGTTAGAGCCACGAGCGAAGCAAGTGCTCTAAATATCTCACGAATGCTATAAAGGCATAATACAACCGTTGCATACACTATTTTATCTACGACCACCAGTGTAGTTATCACTATCAGACCAGTATCAAGCTATAGACCACCAGTATCAAGCTATCTGTAAGTGTACGCTATTATAAAAATCAACATACCGTCGTTTATTTAACTTCTTTTGTCTTCATCCTACTTGAACTGTTATGATAATCAACTTTTTACTTGTTAAATATGTTAAAAATAACATATCAGTCAGAACCACAAAACGCATTTGACAAGCAAAAAAATCGTGAGTGTTGTTGTAAAAGTGAAAGTTATTAACATATTCACTAACAAAGTTATAAGTATATTAAACTATTTAAACTTTGGACTATTCAAATTGGTTAAATATTCAAATACGTAAATTGAAATATTGACGAATAAATACTGGTAGGCTACTCAATCCCAATCGCAGTTTTGATTTTGAGGTTAGTTGAACACTGTTTACTTTTTATCACCTGATTTCGAAACGAAACAAGGAATGTATCATAAAGTGGAATTTGGACTGTATCGAAAAGTTCCTCCTGTATCGAAAATAGAATATTTCGTACCTAGGGCCGAAAATGTGCGTTTACCGGCTCGAAATCGGTTTTCAAGTCCGAGGCCGTAGGCCGAGGACTAGAAAAGATTGAGAGACGGAATATTACATTTTTGACCCGTGGTGTCAAACTTTATTTTTTGGCACACAACATCAATGCGAAGAAAACAAAATAAAAAATTAGTTAATCAGTTCCAAGAACAGCTAGACCAGTAACCTTATTATGCTATCTTCGCCTATGCTGAATTTGGAGTAGGTGCCATTTGCTTGCTATTGGAACTTCGTGTCAAAAGTTTATTGATTTAGTGACTGAATATCACTTTATAACTATCAGTGTATTCGATTTTCTTAGTTCAGAAACGTTTAAGCCCAAGTTAATTTTTGTACGATCATCCTTAATTGTACAATATCAATTCAAAGCTGTTGATTTTCGACAGATACTGGCTAGCAGAGAAGCTTAGTCTAGTTGCATTATCACCTGCTAGATGGCGCTGGCTAACCTGCTAGACGAAGTAACACAGAGTCTGACAACAATAATATTGTTCAAACATGGATTTCACGTTCATCATTATTCAAAAATTAATCAATACAAACATTTTTAATCTTATCAAAGTTGAAGTATTAGTAGTATTAGTTATTGAAGCAGTTTTCCTTTATTATTCAACTACTGATTAATGTGAAAACTTTCAACGTTCAGTTCTCTTGACAAGGGATCTTACCAATCAAAATAACAGATGAGAGACTACCTTTACATCGAAATACCAATAAGTCGACATTGACTCCCAAAACAGCTGACATTTAATGCAATCAAACCGGGATGCTACCTATTGATCGACTAACCCTTAAATCGACAACGACCTTCAGTCAGCTGACATTCAAGGTTATTTTACCGCCCTAGGGCCGAAAATCGCATTTTCCCGGCGAGTTGCTGGCGACCTCGCCTGAAAACGAGCGTTTTCGGCCTCCGTATAAAGCATGTAAAACAGTCCATTTCATACCAGTGTGGCGAAAACGTTCATTACGACATGGTTCTAAGATTCCATTTTGAAATGGTAGTCATTTTGATTTCAATTGTAAAAGTGAAATAGGAATTTTTCAATACGCCCGCAGATAAAAATATTTTTTGAATAGGACATGCATAATTTTCATCAATTCTATTTAAATTATTTAGAAAATAAGGATCTTATTGTTATTAAGAAAGGTGATTGAAGGTTACTCAAGTAATCAATATCCATGAAGAACTTGAAGGTCCCTACTTTAACCAAAAGTGCAAGGACCTGAGATGAGTGGCCAATAGGATTGTGGGGAAACTAATTAGATAATATAGGCTTGCTCCGAATAGAAAATCGTGAAGAATTCAAGCTGAGATAAGTGGTTTGCAACCCTAGATTCGAAAACTAGATTTCAATTATCAATCTTATTTGGAAACGCTTTTTACTTCTATATACGCTAATAACTAAGCTCCTTTGATGTTACTTGTATTCTGTGGTTACCCTTCAGCTTCAGTTGACGAGAATCATATTCTCTTTAAATAAAATGTTACTCCATCCATCACCTAACCCACACAGTGTGAAACAAAGCGTGTAAATTGAAAAAATGCATATTCATATGAATTTTAAAAATATGAAATGATTTCGCAAGTGTACAATACATGAAATTCTCCCAGACATTTCCAGTGGAGTGTATAAATACAGTCCAATGGACGAAAATAGGTTTGGAGTTTGGAGGAAGGGTTTGTCATGACATGAGTCGATAATCCCATTCGTGCAGAACACAAATAATACGCTCCTTCACCCCTCACACTCCTTGTTCACTGCTTTTCACAGACTAGACAAATGAATGTCCCCCAAACGTGATAGAAATTGCGTATATGCTGTGAAAATCTGATAATGTTGGTGGATTCAATACGTTCGATGATAATAAAATTGTACTATTTCGAGGAATATTGAAAACCCATTATTCACCAAATCACCAGTCTACGTAAAAATAAGATGACTATTATTTTACATCATACGAATGGTTTAGCTGAAGACTTTCATAAGAAACTGAATTTTAAATATTTTATTTTATTAATCTCAATTTGGTTCTGGTTTATCTAAAACTGCACGGAACCAAGTACAGTATTTTTATAATTTCGGAATGAAGTTCCAAGATGTAGAGCGGTTTTTCAAAACAAGTTCTACAATTAATACCAATTCCGTTATTTCCTATAATGCTTTATCATTCAAAAGATGAAAAAATCATCTTGTTTATGTAAGGATTTCGTTATCCTTAAGAGTATTTGACCTAGTTGTTCAAAAACCGTAAGAACATTTCTCAATCACACGTTATGCAGTAACAAAACTCAAGAACACTTCATGCTTCTGCAAGATGCATGAACATTTATGAAGATTGCCCCGCATATAATATGCGTGGCGAATCAATAGACAGTGCAAAACATTGAAATGTGTACTATGAATGACAAGTCATGTACACTGGGGAAATAGAGATGAAGCTTTTTAAAGATCCAAGACGGTGTTTGAAAAATTGAAAAGCTTCAGAGAAGACGATTCCCCAGAGATAAAAAGCGAACAATGTGGGGAGGAGCGAGACAGAGAGAAATAAAAAAGGTAGAGAAGTTCTTGAGTGGGTACGCGACACAAATACTAATACATGTCAGTCTACTGAGAACGGCAGAAGGTAGTTCTTTTTCGATGATCTTTTACGAGCAAAAGTAAAGTGAGTGAGCGAGTAGTCTATTTTCGTTTCCTTTCACACTAAACGGTTTTCCAGGCAGTCTGGAGAAGCAGACTGGAATAAAAAGTGGGTTTCCACACATGACATGTAAACCAACCGCAATATTAAATTTACCACTTTCTATCAGGTGACAACTCTTCGCACACTCCTTCTATTCAACGATATAGGAACGACAACCAGAAAGCTATCTTCTTGGCTTCTTTGGTTATACAGTACAGTATATATTATGTTTACTAACAACTGTTCCCACTGTAATACTTTTAATCAATTTTAGTCTATTCGAATTTTCATATTCTACTCTTTCTATGTTATCATTCTCCCTTAAATAAATGGTAAAATACAAAACATGCAACCCGATTGACCACGAATAGAAATCTTGAAAGATTAATACTCTCCACACTCTACAGTAGTTTTTAATGGGCCATATTCCTATATTATGGTATTATTGATATCAAGTATTTTATTGTGATTCTACTGTTATGTATCCTGTAGAGAGAATAGCGGTTCTATATGAATTCAAGAAGTTTCCACAAGAGACTGAATTTTATTCTTTATAATATTGTATGTATGTGGGCTCAACAGCCCATGAAGGGCCTAGGCCTACCAGCTGGTTGCCAGTTCCAAATTCACTCTACTACACAGCCCGTCCAAACCAAGAAGACACCCCGGCACGACGAGAAAACGGCCTCAGCCCGGCCAATACCGGCCCAAAAGCCATAAATTCTCAATCACAACTCACAGTCCCAGAACCAACACTGGCCGAGCCGAAGCCGCCCCCTCCACTCCGCCAGAAATCCACCCCCGGCCGGACAGACCATACAGCAAGCAAATAATCATCAACCAGGATAAAGGTAACGTGTGGTTAGCACGTTGATCCTCTCCACCATAAGGCAGTCTCCGCAACCAATTGGCGGCGCAGAACTTACACTAGTATTCTTGATTTGTCAAGTTTTTCATAACATTCAAGTGTAAGTAAGATTTTATTGAACGATTCTGTAGTGAAATTCTCGTTGTTTGCTACGATGTCTAAAAGGTCAAAGCTTAAATCGGCGGATGGTGGGGATGGGAGGGATATTGCGGGCGGAGGCGTTGGGGGCGAAAGCAGTGCTGGTGGTGAGGGTAGCAGCGATAAGGGTAAGCAAACAACAACTGTCAGTGCAAGTGACCCAATCGACTTCAATTCCAATTTCAAGACACTTTTCAAAAAGTTAGATGACATACAAAAGGATATAAAGTCGATTAAGACGGAGCAAAAGGATATAATTAAGAGTATTGAACATCTATTCGAATTAAGCAGTGAAAATAAAACAGCCATTGACAATAACTCAGTAGACATCAATAAGTGTTTCGCTAGTATTGACGTGATTGAAAAAAAAACGTTGAATTGATAACGGACATAAAAAGACTAACTACAGAAAACAACAACATTCAACAATACTTGAGAAAAAACTGTATCGACATAACCGGTATACCCTGTGTAGAAAATGAAAATCTGTACGAAATTCTAAGAAAAATTTCAGAAGCAATCGGTTTCGAATTGAAAGACTATATGCTGGGAAATTATCACAGGAACCCCGCTACCACTAATAAAGCCAATATCCCTAGTGAACAATTCAATAAATATCCTTCCATCATTGTTAAATTCTGTGGGCATTTGTTCAAGGAAAAGTTTTTACAGTGTAAGAAAAACAAGGGTGATCTAACACTGTCCGAAATAGGGTGGTCTGGTAACAATGTGAATAAAGTGTTTATTAATGAAACCATGTCCCCGTTCAATCGTACATTATTCAGGACTGCCAAGTCGATCATAACTATCCATATAATGTATACATTCTTAGTTTCTTTTGATGATTTTTTAATGAAATGTTATGATTCTATGATAATATTATTGATAGATATTAGTCTCAGCTTCCTTAATTCAACTTATTCAACTTCCATTTATTCAACTTATCAGTAGCCTCATAGCTAGATAACAGTCGACTTTCGTAGAATACGACAAATGAACGTATTATTTAACTGATCTACTTTCATCACTATCTTATCACTTCTTTTCTCTTTTATTTCTCAATTTTATTCATTTCCACTTCTACTATCTCTTTCGATTCATCTCTTCCCCCTTCTCTTTCCTTCACAAGCTACTAATTCGTACGTTACAGAGCTTTTCCCCCTAATAAAAATAAAACCTTATCTTAATAAGGCTACAATTACTACCGGATTCTTGCACTCTCGAATTGTATACTGTTGGACAGCTTTCGCTCATCTCAATTCAAATACGGATTTTAAAGTACCTATATTTCTCAATAATTCTTTTTCCATTTTATTGTTTTATTACCATCTTAATATCTCGCTGTAAATATGATGACAGAGGATTTAGCTGATTTTAAATATGTTAATACTCGAGAGTGCGAGAATTTCGATGGCTTCGATCTCTTTCCTGACTGTCAGGCTGAGAGCCGGAAAAGCAGAACAATGTCTATATTCCATGCGAATATACGAAGTTTCAATAAAAACTTTGATGAACTCACCGTCATTCTACATAGTTTTAAAACTCTATTTAATGTGATTGTTTTAACGGAAACTTGGGTAGATGGAGAGTCAGCTATTCCAAACATGGATGGTTATGATGCTTTCATAAATAAAAAGAGTAGAAATCAAAATGATGGTGTTATAGTCTTCGTAAGAAAAGATTTGGCTATAAACTATGAGGAAATGTCTCTGTATGGTGCTACAAGTTTAAAAATTGATTTAAGTATGGGCAGAGAGCGTCACTGTCTTCTAGCAATGTATCGCCGCCCTTCATCAGCTAATGATCTGGATCGATATATAAACGATTTGGAAATTTATTGTAAATCTAGGCCGACCGACCGAACACATTGGTTAGTAGGCGATATCAACTGTTGTATACTGCCGAATACTTCTGACTCACTATCGCAACAGTATCTGGATGCTTTGTGCGGAGCTGGTTTTGTTAGCTGCATAAATATCCCAACCAGGGTTACCAATTTATCTAGTAGTTGTATTGACCATATTTTCACAGATTATCATGACACCGCAATTGTTAGCTCATTTGTTATTAAATCAGAACTAACCGATCACTATTTCGTAACTGCCGGTATTCATTCTACAATGCACACTGAGAATCCCAATATGCTTAATCAGAGGATCTATTCTATAGATAAGACAAAAGTTAGCTCCTTGATTACAGAATATAATTGGAATTGTATTACACAAATTAATAATGTTGAATCTGCTGCCGAAACTTTTTTAGATACATTGAAGCAATTCATAAATTCTTCTACAAAGGAAAAAACAATTTCATCAAAAACCAGGAAACTAAAACCGTGGATATCTACTGGGCTTGTGAGATCTATTAGATATAGGGATAGATTAAGTAAACAGCTGAAAGAACATCCTCTTGACCATAATTTGAGAGCTATCTTTAGAGTTTACAGGAATACTTTATCTCGAGCAATAAAGGAAGCAAAAACAAACTATTATAGAGATAAAATAACTGAAGTAAGACATGATAGTAAGAAGCTCTGGAAAAATATAGCAGAAATGACAGGGATTAAGAAAAATGAAGAAAGTTTTCCAATAAAACATTTCTTGCAAGATAGGGAATTAATTGATAGGAAAAATATTATCAAGGTTGCTGACGAATTTAATGATTATTATGTGAATGTTGGAGCCAATCTTGCTGGTGCTTTTCCTCCAGACTCCGAAACTATTAATAGCGATGAGGATCATCAAACGAATTCCACTTTTCAATTAAGATTCATCACAGAGCAGGACATTGTTAGAGTGGTGGGAGAGTTAAGAGGAGGATCGGCGCCTGGCGTAGATGGTATTCCCGCAGACATAATCAAAGAGAACATTGCTATTTTGAAATATCCCATTACCTTTATAGTGAACATGAGTATTGCCGAGGGGGTCTACCCAGATGTCCTTAAACTTGGTAAAGTCATCCCCATTTACAAAAATGGTATTAAAAGTCTCAAGATTAGCTACAGGCCTATCACATTGACTTGTATTCTTGCAAAAGTGTTAGAAAAAATAATCAGACATCAATTGATTTCATACTTGCAGACAAACAATATTCTTTATGAGAATCAGTTTGGATTCAGGAGCGATAAAAATTTAAATAATAATCTTTTCAGCTTAACAAAGGAAGTACACAATCTAGTAGGTAAGAATAGGAAAATACTCTTATTATTTATCGATTTGGCAAAGGCGTTCGATTCTGTAGATAGAGATCTTCTTATCAGTAAACTCTTCCACATTGGAATAAGAGGTATATCACTGGATTGGTTCATTAGCTATCTGTCAAATCGTAGTCAGATAGTTTCAATTATGAATGAGAACAGTGAAAGAAGATCATTGGACTACGGAGTTTTGCAGGGAGTACCTTGGGGCCAATTCTATTCTTGATCTTCATCAATAATTTGGGGAGAATAAATCTTCAGAATGGTGACTGTTTTCTGTATGCAGATGATACAGCGCTCCTCTTTAATGGTTCTACCTGGAATGAGGTGTATACAATGGCGGAACTTGGGCTGTACAAAGTCAAAAAATGGTTTGACCAGAATCACCTGACTGTTAACGTTCTTAAAACAAAATGCATGCCAATATCCCTCAGAGTCGACACTGATCCAGTTGGTCTTGAGTTGGGACTGCATACATGTGAATCAATCGGTAACTGTTTGGTGTGTGATAAGGTGGAGAGTGTCTCTGAATACAGATATTTGGGAGTTATATTTGACACACGCTTGAAATGGAGTGCTCATATCATCTTCACCAGAAATAAATTGAGACCCGTCATAATTATTCTACTAGGAACTCTGCACTTGTGGGTTTGGTTATTCCTAGAATATCCAAATCCATAGGTGTTACAGATTCCTTCTACAAAGCAAACATTTTATACTCAAAACTACCATCTAAATTAAAGGATCTCGAAGCTCGTTCTTACGATGTATTTAAAAGGCATGTCAGTAATTGGCTAAACGAAGTAGGAAGGCTAGGAATTATTAATTTTCCAAAATCCAACTATACAACTTGATTTATATTAATTATTAATAAGACAGCAAAATCCTAATTCAATAAATCCTCCGTATGATACAGTATGCATACAGCATCATCAATTAATAGCATAGTGAGCTAAGACTATTGGTCAAGATAAGTATGTTCCTAAAATTTTTTAACTGGACTTTCATCATCTTTCTTAATATTTCAACACGTTGGTAAAATACTAGTTTTAGTTGAACTCATTATTGGTTAATGGTTTTTGAAACCGAGCTTTATCTGCGTTCTTGGCTTGACATTTCTAAGTCCTCATCCTTCCTTTCCAACCTTCTTCTTCTTCTTCCTCTCTAAACCATTATAACTAATACAGTACCATAAATTTCTTCATTCATCATTCAATCTTCTTTCAACTCATTTCCTTCTCATGAGCTGTCATTGTCATTTATGGATTAGTTCATTGGATGCTGCAATTTATGGAAGCATACATCTATTTGTTTGTATTATTTCTAATTTTAATTACACT
Organism: Sogatella furcifera; assembly: GCA_017141385.1. Classification (NCBI taxonomy): domain Eukaryota; kingdom Metazoa; phylum Arthropoda; class Insecta; order Hemiptera; family Delphacidae; genus Sogatella; species Sogatella furcifera. The sequence goes on from CM029546.1 coordinate 22,458,902, forward strand.
ATGCCTATGTATATGTATGTAGGCTACAAAGATAATATGTAATATTCTACTGCGAACTGATGCAACTCTTTCCTGCACACAGGCTCTGGCCCATGCTTGGAATAATAATGTTTGTTATTTTGTTAACATATTTTTTGTCATTGTGAATAAATAAATAAAAACACCTCTGAATAACATGCAGTTAATCAGTTGGAGTGTAATGCAACAATTACTATTCCTCCAGAGACGGGAAACGACTGACTGTCTTTACTAACGACAGCCAATCTCCCAAAGGAGGGAATTATTCTTTATATTAGTGCATAGATTCCTCAACATACGAGTGCATGCAGATTAAACCAGCAATATCTTATTTCGAATTGAGGTTCCACATCCACCATTGTTATAATTAAGCCGAGTATACAACAACTTGAATTTTGTTGCTTCATCATGAAGGATTGTTTCATCCGTATTAAGCCATCATAATCCATGCCCATTATGCGAAACGAGTAGCCGGCGCTCCGGATTTCATTTCAATTGCAGTGGTTTGGCGATTGTGATCGAAAGCGCGGAACAATGACTGTGAGTGTGGATTGTAGAAATATGCTTTGAAACGGCGTTCAGCGTATAATATGGGTCTATGCAGCTAGAACGGAACAGAACAGGATAATTGCAGCGCGTAGCATTCCCTTTCGAACTGTTGCCTGCCAGCTCACACGTCGGAATGTGTGACAAGGGGTTTGTGACACTACCACCATACCCGAAAACATTCACTGTGCCATTAGTAGTTGTGTGATGTGTTTTGTGGTATTTTGTATGGAGAGGGAGAGGGCGTGGGGGAAAGTAGTGGGTCGCGAATCATGGCCTTTGTGGTGACCGAGTGGAGCGTTCAGATCGATATACAGGTGAAAGTGCTGGTGCCATGACAAGGCAAGGGAGGAAAACGCTTCAATTTCATTTCCTCACTCTTCTGTAAATCTCTCATTCACTTTCCCTTTACACTTATCTGTTTTCTTTTTCCTATACTGTTAGTTTCCTTCATCTTCCTTCCCCGTTGGCTTCCTTTGAACGAACTCTCTTATTCTGGTTTTTAGCTACATCTTCATTTCAAAAACATGAAAACAAAACATTGTTTGCGCTTTCTTAATCCCTCTTTGTCTTTTCTATCCCTTTTCCCAATCTTCTTTATCATATACTGTTACTTTCCTTTTACTGAATCTAAAAATAGCCACCCAGATTATGCTGGGGTTTATTCATATTATTGCCATTTTCTATTGAATATTCAGATTTTCTCATTTCCTTTGTCTCTTTCCATTTTTTCATCTTATATCGACCTCCATTTTAGGTTCTTCCAAATTATAATTTTATTAAAATTATGTTAAAATTATATTTTAATTTTTGTTGATTCTTTCAATCTTCTCATCATTTTTTTCTTTTCTCTTACATCTCATGCTCCCTTAACTTCTTCTGGCCCTCCTCCTCCACGTGATACTTATTCTTCACCTCCTTCTTTCTTTTGAAGTCCTATTTCTCTTCATATTCTACCTTTCATCCCTTCCTTCCTTCCTCACACTCTTTTTTTATCATTTGTTCTCTCTTCATGAGACCTTTTTCTTCCCCATTCTTCTTCCTTTCATTTTTCCTTTCCTACTTCCCTTGCCATAACATATTATTCTTTGAGCAAACTATTCTTCCCGTACTTTTCATAGTAATCCTCCTTCTGCTCTGCTTTTTTCTCCTGTATTTAACAGTTGAACTTCTCATAATTCTGTTTTTTATCTCTCTTCTTCTCAAAATTCTCCTCACTACTACTCTTCTTCATAATTCTTCTTTTCTACTTCTAGTTTTCTGTCCTCGAAGCTTCTTCTAGTCAAGCTCTCTTCAACTCCATCTCCTACCTGAACCCTAACCTAACCTACATTCTTTCCTCCGCTCATTCTCTTCTTCTTTAGTCTCATTCTCACTTTTTCTCTCTCTCACACACTCACTCACTCCATCTCTTTGTTTCGGTACCAAGCGGTGTCATCTTGGGTGGTTAGCCTCAGAGGCACGACACACCATAGGACCGCCTTCGCCGCCTCTCTGCCGCCTCCGCCGCCACATTCATAGAATTAATTCCTTTCCGCCCCCGCCGTTCCAACGTCAGCCTTATTCCATAGCACATTATCCGTCATATATTTCCGTTGCCCGGATATTTGCTGGCGAAATTTCATTAAACGAACATTTAGGCCGGGAGGAAAGCCGCACTCTTGTTACACACAATGCCCCCACTCCCCCTGAGTCCCAAGCTATGCACCGTACTCGCATTCCTCACAAGTTTATCCTCCTATTATATCCTACAGAGAAGCCTATATGAAGCACGGCTAATTGCCTATTGTTAAACTTCAAAACCTCCAATTTGAAGTTGAATATTTAGGTCACAAGTAATATTATTCACTTTTAGCCGTTTTTATACCAATATATTAATTTATTACACAGTATATTTGTATTTTACCACATAATAGCATGGCTCAACCCAATTTCCGAACACATCATCGAACATCTATAGCATATCATTTCAATCCAAACAACTACCGCTAGCTAATCATTCAAGTTTCATTCCAAAATCTCAGCATCCACTACCAATCGCAAAAATTCCTAACAATTTCTAGTCGAAAAATGAAACGCATTACCGCGATATTGAGAGTATCCAAAGATTTTACAGAAGGAAGCGAGCTTATCAAATATCACCTGTTCACTGAATTTTTAAAGAAAATTTAATCGTAATTGTTATAATCAAACAATTATAACCTACTCTAGAACATGGTACGCCATAGTGGAGTAGGTCAATTTCCACACAGAAAACACTAAAACACGTAAAGACACATTATAAGATGTTTCTGTAGCTAACTATTGTATATACTTTAATTGTAGTGTTTCTAATATTCTGTAAATGATGTAGTAGTTTTAGTTTTTTTGGGAAATAAACTTTATTTATTCATTTATAATTCTCTGTAACTTGCTTGTATTGCGTTTTTCATCATTTTTTTAGGAAATATTGGGTTACATTTTTTAAAAGGTTGAAAAACAAAACAGACAGGGAAACAAAAAAATAATAGCACTTGAAATATTCGAATTGCTCTAGGCACTAGGTGATTTATATCTACCCTATGCGATCCTATAAAAACAATGCGATCCGTTTAAACGGATAAAGATCAGCAAAATTAAAGGCAAGCCTTAATTTCAAAAATTGATACGAGTGAGGAAATTATTTGAGTTTCTTTCAACCAATTTGGAAAGACGGAATAGTTCCAAACTTACCAATCAAATAAACTTACTAATGCCAACTCAAGTTTTTCCAACTTATTGAGTCAATAGCAAACCCACAATAATGAGGTCTGCGTAATGACAGCCAAACAGTTCGTGAGAAGCCCCAATTCTTCAATAATGACTTCACAGATAACAAAATCAATTGTTGAACTACAGTTTAATCAATTACAAACTAAATTATTCCAATGGATAACAAAAAATATAATGGATAATTGAAAATTATTTATACTATTGATTTTTATGGTAATATTAGAGTGCGCGAAATAAAGTTATATTTATTGCTTATTGATATTAGAATCGAGGAGACTTTCAAGTTCTAGAGAGCACTTGGAGACTTTTCCATTGGAAACTCCAATGCAGTAGCCTATTTATGTGTTTCAATATATAAGATTAAAAAATAGTGGTTCTTTGTATTAATTACATTTCTACAATCACTAAATAAGTTGTTGTAGGTAACTTCGCCAGCTAAGTATAAGTATTTTCAGCTCTAATTCAGCTCAACCCACTTCTTTTTTAGGAATTTCGTTACTGCAAAAACAGGATGCGTTTCGTCCGAAAAGTTTCAAATAAGGCTTCGGGCTTAAGCCTCTCCTACACAAGCTAATAATTCAACAGCTACTAGCAAATTAACAGTTTGCTAAACAAGCATGAGTTGGTCGTTCTAATTAGTGCAGGGCCCGGCAAGGCACAACAAGGATTAAGCAACAGGATGAGAGGGAGAAAGAGAGAGAGTGAGGAGACTAGAGGGTGTGAGTGAGTGAGGGTGCTCCAGAGGGCCGTAATCCCTTTTCCCAGTTGTAGTCACTGTGCAAACTAAACAGCAAACAGCTCCCAACGGTCAGTGCGAGTGAAGCCAGAGCAGCCTATGTCACACTAGAGCAAAGCACATGGCTTCAAATCAGCCGACCAATCAGCAAACGCCATCACGATAATGACGTATCGTCAACAGAAACGACAAATCCACTGCTAGCCAAACACAGCGCAAATGACAGCTGATAACAGATTGAGGCCTCATGGATCACTCAGACGCACCATCAGAAGCATAAATCAAATTCAAATTCAAAATTGAAATTAGAATTTAAAATCAATGGTTTGTTGTTCGTTCAATCTTATGACAGGAATAAATATGAAATATCTAATCTAAGCCTAAAGTCATACAATTCAGTCATACTGTACTCAAGGGCGTATCCAGGATTTTTTCTAGGGGGGGCAAGCAAATTTTTTGTTCCCGAAAAATATAAGAAAGTTGCCCTTTCTCCTCTCTTCAGTGAGGGGAGGAGGAGGTTGTAAGCCATAATATTATTCAGTTCAAATGGTGAAAAGTAATAAATTTTTTCATCAGTGCTTGATTTGAAAAATTTAAGGTTCTGGTACGAAGGCGGATAACCGGTTGAAAAGGGGGGTCCGGGGGTCCTCCCCCGGAAATTCCGGTAAGAATGAAATTCCAACTCCTCAAAACTTATTTTTAGAGTTATTTTGAAGCTTTTAATCGAGTATTATTACTACCATTTTTTCATATTTTTATTAAAAAAAATCAATGATTTTGGCCTACTACAGGATTAGCGAGTACGCAGATTCAGAAGTTCTGGGACGGCGTGGCATACAATTTGAGCCCTGCATTTTATTATGAGAATGGAAAATGAAAACAAATTCTTAATTATTATCTAATCAATAACATTTGTTAGAATTATTAACTTGGTGAATAATTTCAAGTCCTTTTTTTAGTTGGAAAACTTTATTTTACTTATTTATTTACCTTACTTATTTGTAAGAAAAGAACGTTTTGAAAAATTTCCAGCAAATACAAAATCCACAGTAAATTCATAGATCAATCAAGGTAAAATTTAATAGATATAGTTAAACTACAGTAGGCTAACACCATTCTTTATGGTTTTGCTGAGAACTCATTTAATACACTCTTTTTTATCTGGTCCTTGTTTTCATTCAAAAATTCACAATAGATACCCATTAAGAATAACCCCGTCAATATTTCCTCTACCATTCATCTCTTGAGCCATGTTTGTACCCTTTGTACGGTACTAAATAATGATTTCTCAATAGTAGCTGTTGTTGATGAAAAGCTTAGAATGAGCAGACCATGCCTAGTACTTGAAAAAGTATTCGCCTTTTTCAAATGTGTAGCTACTTGAATTTCCTCCAACTCATCTATTTTTCCAAATATGTACATTATACCATAGCTCCAATTCCACAGTCTGGATTCTATCTCATAAAACTTTACATGGAAGATTCAGAATGTTTTTATGTAAATTCTCTGGAGTTACAATTTATACAAAGGATGGAGAAGTGAAAAAGAGAAAGCAAGTGTATTCTCATTTGAAATATGACTTCCAAAGACTGATTAAGAGTCAAAATAAGGAATTATCATTGAACTTCTGCAGTATTCAATTGGTGTATTGGATACTCAGATGGAAGCATACGCCTGTCTGCATACGCGTGCCATGGCACGTTAGAAGATTGTCGCCGGACAGAGTAACTACAGAAAAAAGGTATAAAAGGGCAGCTGCTCACACAATAATATTGATAATAGAGACTTCATAGGAATAACCTAGCAGTTTATCAATAATTTCTCAGACTAGCCACAAACTTCAAGTTGATCTCAAAACGTAAGCTTATTGCTTCGATTGTTCAATCTTTGGTTGCATTTCGTTATAAATAGATGGGAGGGGCGAATTCAGGGTTAGCCAAGCTGGTAAAGCTACTAATTGAGGGACAACCAACTTTTAGTATAGTGTGTCCAAGCAAAGAAGTCCCTCTGGCAAGATGGGAAAATGACTCAAACTCAGTCAATATTGGTTCAAAAATTATCAATTTGATCTCAAATTGTAGGTAATAGTTTAATCTACTATTAAGACCACATTCATAATAATTCTTGAACAAATATTGACGAAGCTGAAGTCATTTTCCCATCTTGCCAAAGAGTCTTCTTTGCTTGGACAGACTATAGTAAGTAGTAATATTAGTTAGTCTAAGTTGAGACCCAGGTTAAATCTCATTAATAATTTATGCATAAATATTGTTACTAACAATACTTAATAAGCAGTTTGAAAAGAACTTTCGTCGACGACAGGCCTTCCACTTTATTATTATAATAATACAATATACTTTTCGAATTCTTTTTCTCCATTGATTCGATCATTTTTCAAAACCATTTGAAATTTTTCTTTCACAACTACAAATTAACTAACATTTACAGTTTAAGCTTTCTTTGAATGTTTATTTTTCAAAACATGCAAAGGAAAATTGTTACAAGAGCTGATAAAACTCCCACCCAAGACGTCTGTAGGTTGAAATATCATATTACTATGCTTGAAAAAGCAAGTCGTTCGTGCAAAGTTTTTACGTGATGACAATCTGACAAGAGCTGAAAACGAGAAAATGTTTCCTAGAAAGTATCGTTGTACAGTAGTTTGCGTTTTCTATCACGACATTGGAATGGAAATTTCTTATTCTAACCGTATATTACAATTTTTCAACCATTTGAATAAAAGTGAGGTTCGTGATTCCAAACGCACATGAAGTACAACCCTTCTTTTAAACATTTTAGTAAAAATATAACACCTAATAGAAATATTCATTGCAGAAACTGGTTCCATTTTTTCAGCAGTTTACCTTTTTGGAAAAATTATATTCAATTCCATTTTTTAGAAAATAGGCAAAAAATGAGAAATATTGATTTTTTTGTCAGGAGAAAGAATTTTGTACCAAAGCTAATGTACTGTCCTGTATTTAAATTTTCACTGCTCTACAGTGAAAAGAATTGAAAAACGTTTCAGTTGAGTGGTTATTATTTTAGTTCCTTACGAATTGAAAAAAGCAATAATCCTATTATTTAGTTTCTAACTGTTAACAGAATCAATTGACTCAAGACTCACAGTAATTGATAATAATTTCTGTATGTATATAATGTTCTGGAACTTCAGTTAATTACAAACTTGTGCAATAGCAAAGTCTATTCTCTCTGATAGTGACGTCATTTCGTTTGGTCAGCCAATCAGTCCTGTTTATAAAATAGATCAACTGGAAGATGGAACAAGAACCATTAATTATTTCTCAATTGAAAATGATGAGTTTTATGCAATCTACTATTACTTCAATTGACCAGTTGGTACAATACGCCAATTTATATGACATGAGACTTGGGTGTGTATAATGAGGTGAATGATGGTGCGCGATGAATTCAGATGACATCATATTGAGCAACAAGACTAAATTTTTTATACGACACCAGGCATGAGTTTCAATTGCTTTGTTCTCTAAAAGCTCATAATTTACAATGACTACCATATGGGTAGAGTTTATTCAAGAGTTACATCATTTGGGTAGTTTCACAAATCAATGATATTCTCATTTGCAAAACAAATTATTTGCAACTTTAAAGGAATTGTGTTTTTCTGGTATAATCCTCAATTTTACAAGTTCGGTATAGTGTATATTGTTGTAATTTTTGTAACTCTTTCCATTGATGGAGATAAGTTTTTAGATATTAATTTGAATTAAGATGTCCTGCAAGTAATGTATTGTATTTTAAACTTTTGATTGATATAGATATTGGGTGTAGCTTATAGCTGCGTTTAGTCGTTTTCTTAGAATTCTCCAACATATATTAGGTTTCTCTGCATTGAAAAAATGATTTTTGTTAAGTGATTGGGGTTCTAAATTGAATGGTTCAAGACGTCCTCAATAATCAATTAGTCATCATAACAATCATCCTCTTCACATTTTCATTTCATACACATTCATATGTCATTCAATACTTGAATGCGTGTAAATTTATACAACTTTCTGAGTGACGTTCTCCTAATCATTGAGTTCATGGATTTATCAACAATAATCTTGAGATGAATTCCTAGAAAATATATATATTTCACAAAGATGGCGGATTTTGGACGATCATAGCGTTATAGATCCTAAGAGTAATAAGAGTATACCACCGGTGGAACATCACATTAAGATGGGATGAAAGTGGATAAAATATTTGAAAAAATCTGGAGAAAAATAAACTCGGGCCAAAATAAAACAGGAAGACCTCATGCACACCGAATTCGAGCGCGCGATCAAAATAGATCTCCAGGATATGATTCTGATCCAAAAAGCACACTTGGTTTCTATCCCGATTCCTGTTATTTAAAAAATAACGCCTGATGTCACAGAATAATCATCTATCTATTCCACCCCACCCGCGCTTATGTAGTTTGATTAAGATTATTTAATATATTTTTTCAGATAATAAAGTTCACCTTGAAAAAGCGAACTAATGGATTTATTCTAACAAAACTTAGAGAGATTTTAACTACAGTCCACGAGATATTTCTTGCGACATGGAGGTAGGAGAAGCAATTTCCTTTTCTACAACACAGTACTGTAGTGGAAGCGAGAGCTCACTCACACTCACTCAAGTCTGCCAGTAAAGCAGAGGAATGCAGTTAGGTAGGGGAGAGATTAGTAAAAGACAGACCATCCGGCCTATCTCTCTGGCTGAGGCCGCACTGCCGGTGGGTAGAGCCTGGAGGGTGGAGGGTAGTTGGTAAATCTATAGAACATACACACCATCCACAGTAATATATCATATGAATGGTATGACGTCATTCTGTTTTTTGAGGTTATGTTGTCCATATTTAAGAATTTCAAGATGGCGGCTAAACACATACCATTCATACGATGTATTACTGTGGATGGTGTGTATGTTCTATAGATTTACCAACTACCCTCCAACCTCCAGGCTCTACCCACCGGCAGTGCGGCCTCAGCCTAAGAGAGAGTTCCATGTCGCAAGAAATATCTCACAGACTATAGACCTAATGAATGGAACAATCTATGGAAATTAACACGCCTTTTAAAGTGAATCCACTATTTATTAATTTAGTATCCATTAGTAGTCCTAATTACAGAGTAAACATCTATAATATAGTACCCAATGTGAATAGAGTTGTGATGGCTAAAGGAGCGCAGCTGGAGCTGTGCAGCTGTAGCAGCAGATTTAGAGCCGGGCAGCTCGAGTTGCCGCTTGGGAATCGTATCTTAAGTCTACAAATAGATTGCAGATACACTTAATACGAATTCAAGATGCATAGGTAGAACAAGAAATGAGAGAATTCAATGTTTTCGAAAGGCAACAAACATTACATGGGATCCATGATACACGCCCAAATCTCTCATAACCATAGATTCAAAATGCTAGATAAAAAGAAATCTCTATAGAAACACATTCTACTATTAAGGCGCAAATTATCCGTGATTCATGTTGCTTGAGACGAACAACGCCAAAAAATAAAATAAAACGAGCCTCAGCCAAATGACTGTATGACACAAACCGCGAATACACGATTGTTTATAGCTGCCGCTACAGCTATCCTGCCCTGCCCTGGCTTCAGCCGGCCTAATCTGGTAAAACTGGCAGCGGTGGTGCAATGGCGCAAAAACTCATTTGGCAAAGTTTCTCTCCGCAAGAGGAAACAGGACGAACAGTAATCGAGCCAAAGGATAGAATAAGAAAAGAAGGGGAAGAAAATGGAAGAAAAAGAGACGATAAATTACTGTAGTAGCGGAGGGCTTATGAGCACCAAGAACTGTGCGCCCAAAATCGCACGGTCGACCTACATATACATTTGTATTTGATGGCCGTGCACGCCACAACTTTAATCCTGAATAGAATTATGACATGGAGCAGGGAAAATAGCACTTCAAGGAAGAAAACAGACCTCTGCAGAGTGCAGAATTCCTATAGTGACTACGTATGTAGACTCTTCAGTCTACTGCAAGAACGGTAAGAGGTTTTTGAAATAAACGCAATCAACAACACTCATTTGTTATTAAATAGCTTGATAGTAATGTACAATCATTATAATTATTGATATGGAGTATAGACGAAAATGTAAAAAGAGGATTAATCATATTGATCGCAGAAAGGTAATTTACATTGATGGAGAAAGAGTTGTAGGCTAAACGAGTAACAAAACATAACAAAACTTTAACAATAGTTTTACTTAACAAAACCAGATTCGCCTATCGATTTTTATAAAGGTAGAGATAGAATTGATACCTTCATTTAGATATCGGCTATCTATGGAGGTAAAGTCGTGATGGCATTCTCTATCAGATTCAATATTGTAAAAGTGCAATCTATAGAAGAAAACTAGTACGATTTCTATTCTCATATTCGTTCTTGATAAAGACACTCAAACGTGAAATGAAGAATGATACATGATAAGGTGTAATGAAATTGGGTTGGGGGTGCTCCTTAGCTTGGATGACAGAATGTGCTTGAATTCTGCCTCGGCTGCACAGCGCGCACTATGCCCTTTAAGCTGACATTTTGAAGTTTGAATAACGCTACCCCATCTGACGTACTACCATCATGTCTAGGCTTACCTTCGTAATGACCAATTTCTGCCCCACAAATTCATTAAGAGATGAAAGTAAAATCAATTTTAATACCAGGCTCAGTTAAAGTATTCTTTATAATTTACATAAAAGCTTACTGTATTCCACCAGTAGCATTACTACAGTATAAAAACAGTTTCAATTGGAAAGATTTAAGAGTTGAAAAATTGGCCAGCGCTAATATTTCAACCAAAAAAATATTTGTGGCTCTATACTCGCCCATAGAATATTTTTGATAGTAAATTACTACAATGGTACAACCAAATCCGTCTTCAATGAATCAGAAGAGGATAATCTGATGATAATGAGATAAAGTTGCTAATACTCCATTTTTACAGGTACTTTCACATCTGAACTGGTAATGTTAGCAATGCGAGAGGAATAGTTCTCTAAAATGAATAATTTCATAAATAATCATTCATTATTCACAAATGAAAGGTAACTTTAAATCGTGTGCAGATCGCATTCAATAGTGTTCTCGTTTCCTGAAAACTACATTCAAATATTTCCATCTATATTTCTAAATGAATTAACATATTTTTTTTAGATTATTAATTATGACAATATAATAATAGTGATAAAGTAGGCACCCCAATATTGGAAGTAAACTAATTATCAATGATTCTCTACGATTACTTTTTTCTTATAATGAATGAAATTAATGAAGTTTTTGATTTAAGACTTCAAGCGTAATAAAATTACAAATTCTTCTTCTATATTAGCCTTCTATATTCTTCTATAATATCTTTCTATATTAGCCTACTCTTCTGTTTTTTTTTCTCTTTTTAAATCAAGTACTTAGTCTGTAACTGTAGCCTTTAATAACTAGATACAGTTAATCGAAACCCAGTGTGACAGGAAGCAGACAAATGAAGAATCTCATAGGAACGAAATTCACCATGAATGTAATTCGGATGACAGCTGAATCGGACAGTTGATGTTTAGTGTTCAGTAAGCCTCGAATAACATTCGTCGGGAAATCAATAACATGGAACGACCCAACAATCTCATATATTGGCTACACAGAAGTAAAGATTCCTCTATTTCCAATAAAATGCCGCCATAGGAGAGAGAACTGGCGTGGAATGGAAACTGCTAGCCTTGCCAAAACAAGCCATCCCATAAAACATCCGGCGTGGAGCTCTCTCGAGGGAAACGTCAGAGCACCAATCGGGAGTTTTACATCCAGACCTGCTGTGCGGAGAGTTCGAGCACCCCTACGACTTCTCGCCCAAACTCGAACGCTTTCTGCGCACTTTTATCGCCCGTAAAACATATACCACCCTTCGACTACCCCTAAACCCCCCGCGGGGCACAACCCACGCGCACACACAACAAGCAAGACGGTACTAAACTTCTTATCAGAAAGCTATCAAAACATTCATTTTCCAAAATGTGAAACTTTCAAGTTAGCTTCAATCACAATAGAATGGGAATGTGGAGAAATGGGATAAAAAATAAAATATTCTGTGTACATATATTAAATATTCTATAGAGGGAACAGAAAAGGAGATACAATAAGACATACTTTATTCATTTGAAAAGTTGGGGGATGAGAAAAAGTTCACAATGAACTATAAGTTTGGCAGTGAAGGCTTATGAATGAATTCTACATCAAGAATTTGTAAAGTTTTCTAATAAGAGTACGAGTCTCCGAAACTTGAACATATAAATTATATGATATATTAGTAATGAAATGAAGCAAATTTGATGGATCGTATTAGAAACAATTATTATCAAGGGTCCGTTTTGTTTCAAAAAATCTAGAAGTATTACATAATAGGGAAACGACGAGTTTACAATAAAAATCATATGAATCTATTACATAGAAGGAAATGCTATTTATACGTAGTGTGTACACAGTTTCTTATTGTAGGTAAGTTACTATATTTTAGAGGTTTAAAAATTTATACTTATAACTGATGAATTCTTATGACGAAACAAGCATCAATGAGATGTCAACTGAGAATCTTGTCAGTTATATTACATTTATATTCAACCAGTACATCTTGGTCTCCCTGCTACATGCAAGGCACAACCTTCACTTGCTGACAAGAACTCCTATGACACCAGAGGGAAGGTGAACATCAACATCCCATTTTGCAGGCTGAGTAAGACGAAGGATTGTTTCCCAGATGGAGTTAGGAGCCTTGATGACAAGAATTTCACTGCGAAGATTTATTTATTCATTTGAAAAATAAAAATAATCGTGATAAAATAAGAAGAATATCGAACAAATCCCAATTATACAATATTAGAAGTATACATAGTAAAAACTCAAATTTCGAATCATTTTATAAAATAAATAAATCCTCACAGTGATATTCTTGCCATCAGGAAGTGGTTGAGAGAGTCCCCGTTCTACTCAGTTGGGGAGTACTTTGAGGCCAACAAGGGAGATATGTGAAATAGGGAATAGGGATGATGCCTTGCTAGCCATCTTCATCAATTTGAAGCTTTTTTTGACAAATGTTTTTGCAAAAACATTGACTACATTTTGACTACATTTTTTTGCAAATGTAGTGCACTAAGTGTTCTGACATAAAACAATAAGTTATCTCAGCTATACAACAAGGACCATGTCAGGTCCACTCACTGACAACAGTCAATCCAGTCTCTGGTCATGACGAAGAGAAGAAGTATGAGGTAAGAAAAGTATAATATTAATCAGATTAATTGACCTTCCAATTGAAATTGCATACCAACAATACAGCGAATATTAATAGATGATTAAGCGAATAATTGTGAGATACGATTTAAAGAAGTTCACAGTGAAGAACGAGTGTCAACATTTCTGCAAAAATATTGAGAAAAGTGATTGAATTTTTGAGTTGACTCCAAAAAAGTTGTGTGGTTTCGTCTACCTCTTGTACGGTAACCTACTACAAGTGGGGACATGTGGGGACTACTGTGGGGACATGCGGCGGGCTGTAAGAGTGTGCTAATGCTCCAGAAGAAGGCACTTCGAGTGATTGCCTCAGTGGGCTACCGTGAGCACTGTCGACCCATCTTTGTGCAACTGGGCATCCTCACGATCTACAACCAGTACATACTCTTCAGTTTGCTGCATGTCAAGGACACCGAGAGCAGACAAGTCCTTAGATCGGATCTGCACAGATATAATACAAGGAGGAGGCTTGCAATGGATATTCCACGCTGCAGAACCAGTAAGAAGAAGGACTCTTTCCCCATTTTTGCCCTCAACTTGTTTAACAACTTACCTGCTAGTGTGAGGAATCTGCAAGGAGGTGATTTCAGGGTGAAAATAGTGACATGGTTGAAGGAGAACCCATTCTACGCCATGAGTGAATATTTTGATGCACACAAGGACAACATTGCCTGACCTGTCATCTTGCTAGTAATTTATGACGCCATCTATCCAGTTCACTGGTCATTGATGCAGTAAAAGGAATTAGGAATTAGGAACTAAAAGCTGCTGTAAATCATCCATAGTCTCTTTTTATTTCAAAAACATCATCTAAGCATAGCTAGATGACAACTTCAATTGTCAACATCAGCTGTTGAAGCGCAAAAAGAGGAACGAAACAGCTTTACTTTTAAGATCAGGTACTGTATAACAACAATTCTAGTGGAAGGTGAAACAGTTCATGGTATCAAAAATACTTGCTACATGCTACAAAAAATGTAATGCAGAAACATCATTGTGGGGCTAGGTAGGGAAAAAGTAGGCTACTTTTAAATAGGACAAATTGAGTTGATTAAGGTTGTGAGAAAATCCTAAGAGATAGAGATTATAGAGATCAACCATCAAAATCAGAATAGGTAACGAATTTGATGAATTGATCAATCCAAGTCATGAAAGATTGAAAATCCAACATTTAAATACAATCTTGTAGTGATAACAGAGTAGTCAACAATGTAGAAGCCCCTACCGTAAGGTACCAGTATTATTAAAAATAGAATTTACTTCATAGTTTAATTTTTTGTATTAGAAAAAGCTGTAGAATAACAATACAAAATTATACTGTAAATGGAAGAAGATTCATTGTAGGTAGCCTATCTAAAATCCAACTACAGTAGGTCGTAGGTGTAATTCCTTTTGACTTGATAATGTTAGTTAGTTAATGTTGTGGACAGACTACCCAAATGATGTTCAGCATGCAAACTAAGAAATTAGGTAGGCCTATGCTATAGAAATTGAAAAATCATTCTGGGAGTTACATTCTTATTAGATGTGTGCTGATGAAGAAGTATCAAAGTATAATACAAAGCTTGAAAGAACTGTACGGACCGAACCAGTTTTCAAATGCTACAAAACGGTTTCAAAATAATATAAATAGCAACTAAGTCCACACCGTATATCAGATGTAAATTGACAGTCCACTTACAATGTGCATAATATCAACTTATTTCTCATACCTTTCATATGACATTAAGGTTGAGGTTATTATTTTACCAATTGTATTAAAAAATTAACTAACAAGGTTATTCCTCGCCGACATTCCAGTAACATGAGTAAAATAGAACTGAGCAGATGTCATGTGGTCGGTACACTAAAGCTAGCTACTCAACTGCATTAATTAGAGAAAGGCTTGAGTTACAGTAAAAATTTCAGAGGTTATGGAAAATGAAATTTACGACTTACCAAAATTCTTCCTGTTGTTGTTTGGCCAGATATCAGTTCACCTGCCCAATCTTTCGCCTCTGTCATAAAAGTACCCTCAAACTCTTGCTTGCCCTGCCTAGCAGCTTTCTGTTCTTTTTGTTTCGGATCATTTGGAGAAAATTCAGGTTCTTTCCGACAACAGAGGAAAGAAAATGCTCTCCAAAGGAGAACAATAAGAAGTCCAGCCAAAAAAGTAAATATACTAGATAACAAAAAGCACCACCACTTTCGTTCCTGTAGACAATCCGCATTTAGAGGTGGTGTTGGTGTTGGTTCACATATTTCGCAACATTCCGACATCACAGAAGAGATATTATCTCTTCAGAATAACATCAAGAGTTAATCTGATAGCATTCGCAAAAAGAAATATCTATTTCAAAGTTTCCCATTAGCTTCAGCCCCAGCACTATCTCACTACGGTCTAAGATCAAACGTTTTTGTTCTGCAGCAGAAGTATCCTAGCAGACGACCCACGAAATTATGAATCAATACTAGGCTCCACCAATAGGAGGCACCGAGCAGACGACGTCACTACAGATGACCAAAATAACGGATTTCAATCATGTTGAAAATTGGAATTTAACAATATCAATACGAATCGAAGATATAAAAATCTACGATTACGAAATAAATAATTTCATGAATATATTTACAAATAAAAATTGTTGGAAGGTTTTTAATGGTGTACTGAACATGAGGAGTCGCTTTCATCTCTCCCCCGCACGAATACCCCTCTTATTCGACCACCCTTTCTCGACCATTCCTAAATTTTCCTATTCACCACATATTCGAAAACTATCATTAAACAATGTTTATTTGTCAAAAATTCTGAATTTGTTTATTCCGTGCAGAGAAAATTATCAGCTGATAGACTGCTGTTGTAATTATTCAACATTTAATATTATGTTGAATGTAATATAAATCCAATCAATGATTGAACCAATAAATTGAAAATGATTCTTATTCAATTAATTATTTAATTAACAGGTACTTGAGATAGGTACTTATGTATCTCCACATTAGAATCTTGGTTTGTAATCTTCATTGTGGTTTTCTTGTCATTATGGACTATTTTAGTTAAACTTCTCAAAGCCTATACTTGTTCTTAATATTGTTCTCACTTGTTCTTAAAAAAGTTGACTTTGTCCAGAGAATGCGAGGTTTTGAAATTATTGAATCTTGAAATAATAGAAATGTGCCGGAATGCCGTTCATTTATATAAATTTCAAGCAAAAACAGGGTACAGGACCATGAGTGAAGTGCATTTCAAAGCAGAAAATGAACTCCTCTACGGTATATGATAATTTATTTTCCTTCAAGTGGGCTACCTACTGTGAAATAATTTATGTTATGTAGTTTATTGGAATCTTATTGAGTTTTCAATGCAAAATCGAATCTGTTAACTACAAAGAGCTTTCAATCTTAATCTTTACTTGCATAGTCTATTTCACGCATATTGTACTCACAATTTCACAAAAATAAGCATTATGGTAGATGACTACTTGGAGGATGGAGAAAAGCATTCCAATGGGGGTTTGTTTCATAAACAAAATAATAGATCATCAATGATGATACAGACATACAGTAGTGGAAATTATTATTGTCATTGCCATACTGATTAATTCCAGTGAAAACTGTAATGTTCAACAAGTTTGTTCTTTAATTTTGCAGATATTTTTGTTCACAAAACAATTAATTATAAATTGTTGGAAGCTACTGAAGTGTGATCGGTGGAAAATATTGTCCAAAAGATGAAAAGATAATAAATTTCTATTCAACAGGTAGCACAATCATCACTAAAAGTTTTCGGATGTTTGATCATTTGTAATTTTTGTTGTTGTGGCTACCAATTAGCCATCTGATGGGTGGGATGTTCGTGCAGGGGTGTCCTAAATGCCATCAGTGAGCAGTTGAAAGCTCACGACTGTCGAATGGCGCGTGAATTCAAATGGGAATGGATGAAATAAGCGTAGGCCTACAATAAAACTATACCGTATGTTTCTCTTTCAAGCATTGAATAGAATTATGAAACAATAATAAATTTTGACTAAAGATTTGATTCTTCAAACAAGGCAAGGTCTGTAACTGCTAATATTATTGTTGAGCAAATAAGAGAACCCGTTAACGGTTCAATATTGAAGCTGCTGCTGGGTATATTGTACGACTTATTGAACAAAGCATAGGCAGTTTTGGTTCAATAGCACTATTGAATTCAAAGAATCACAACGATGTCAAAATCTATTTAATGAATTCATGCATTTTAAGAATAGGGCATTTTTATTGAAGAGTAGCTTATTGTTAGTTTAGTCTCCATGACAACAAACAAGCAAGAGCACTCAGTAAGCACTCACAAAGGCATATAAGTAGCTTTTAAAATAGTATTTTTCATACTTACTCATATTTGTTACTTCCTGATACTTTTACCAAGAAAAAGGTACTTTTTTAAGAACTTCGATCATAACTGAGCTACCCTATATAAAATTATTCTGTGCATAACGTATGCATCATGCACAAATGAATCATTACCGCTGTATTTGATTGTTTTTTATTTGTGGACGAATTTTTTTTACTGTTATTTAATATAGTACCGTACCTACTTGAAAATCCAGCAAACCACTGGAATATTGTCAAATATCACACTTTTGTGAGCTTTGGTAATAATTTTGTGCTTTCATTTTACCTACGATACCGCGGCTATCACTATTACTATGATGTCTTACCACATGATAATAGTATTATAATTATAAATTATTATGTACCTATATTTGTGATATTGTAGGAGCATTCAAGTAGGCCGTACCTAACTATTATATTATTTATCTGTGCCATATTTCACCTATAAGATTGTGCCCACCTCATAAGATTATTATTTTTAATTTTAGCATCCACCATGGAAGTAATGGAAGAAGGACATGTTATGGACAGGATACGAATCCTTCTCCAAAGAGATTCGGAATATTATGAACAGAATCAGTCCATTTTACAAGAGAATTTGTGCAGCGGTATTGTTGGGGGTGTCCTGGACTTTCCACACCATGCGTCGTTTGCGTCAATCAAAATGGTTCGCTGGTGGGAAGAGGAGCATTATGCTACTTTCAGGATTGCTTCTGGTATTTTACAAGGTGAGATTATGAGATTATGATGCTGGTTTTGGAAGGGCGTTTGATAAAGAGTACGATACAGAATCGCCATAAAATACATGACAAATAGTTGAGAGGCATATTGATCAGAAGCACAGGTAATTAAAGATAGTCTGAGTATAGACTTGGAGAAGAAAAAATAAACACCGGGGAATCATTATTCAAATGACTAGATTATAAATTTGGATATCTTGATAACAGAATGCCGTACCTAAGATTAAATGTTTCGATGATGATCTAGAGCAGTATTATTACAAGAATGTTTTTGACTTATTTGAAATAATTGCTCATCTCATCTACTTAGTTGACAAAACAACATAACTTAATAACTTAACTGCATATGTGGATAAGTTTTCAAGTGGATGAGAATGCATTATTTATAACATGAATATTAATTTTTTTAAAGGAACAAATGATGACATTTCTGTTCATACTGAAGAGGGTATTGCCGATTTACCACCAGCAGCACCATCTGCCTTAGTCAGCTTAGTTGCTGAGTCTTCTGCACAACTACTCGAGCATTTGCACACACTGACTCAGGAAGCTCTGGATCATGCCGATTTGCAGGTGATGAACTTGTATATAAGTTACTCTTCT
This sequence comes from Sogatella furcifera, assembly GCA_017141385.1. Taxonomy (NCBI): domain Eukaryota; kingdom Metazoa; phylum Arthropoda; class Insecta; order Hemiptera; family Delphacidae; genus Sogatella; species Sogatella furcifera. The sequence continues at coordinate 22,477,952 of CM029546.1, forward strand.
AGCATGCATAATTGATAAATACAATGGTATTTGAACGATTATTTTTAATTATATCTTTTATCTGTGAGATATTGTTATAGCCAAAAGTAGGCTATTTTCCACGCTGTAGGTGATAAAGTTATCACACATCTGAGGCAGTATAGTTGTATCATAAAAATATAATTATTATACCAATGAATAATCGATTACAAAATAAAAATAAATTTCCAAGAATTTCCAGTTAGATCAAATATTTATTTAGATATTTCCAGTTTTCCAGTTAGATATTGGAATTTCTTGGAATCAAATTATTGGTTTCAATGAAAGAGTAAGTTACATAATAGTAGACTGTATGCTCATTCATTATCAACTATATATATGTAAGTAAGCCTGCTTGTTCTTAAAAATTATTCCTTATCAGATACTTTTATACTGTGAAATAGTGAAGTAATCAACCTTATTCTAATTTCTACTAAAATTATAAAAAAGTTGGAAAGTAAGTAAATATTGTTTTTACTGTTTTGTTTTATCCCTACGTTATAAAGTTATATTAAATTTTCACGTTTGTCTTCCAGGTATTAACTGGAACCCTGGGAGCAGCGGCGCTCATGAAAAATACATGCTGGGTTTATAATCAACAACTAGCAGCAGCTAATTTAGAGTGAGTTCTATATTTAAATATTCATCAGCTAGATTTAATCTACGAAAAATTTTTGTCGCTTGATTATAATACCATCCAAATAATATTATTATACAAGTTATTAGGTGGTTTTTTCAATTCTGAAAACTCATTATTGAAATAAAAATTATCTTAAAATAAATTATTGAATCCTCATATTTTCATCCTGTCATCATTCTGTATAAGTTAAATGATATTTTCTTCTAGTAAAATAGAGGTTTATAAGTGAGAGGATTGAAACAAATTTAATAAGTTCACACAATTAAGTTTGACAGACAGACAGAAGTTTTTTATTTCAGAAAAATTGCACATTACATAATATCCTCATGTACTCAAAAACATATACGATTAAAGAAAAGCAAATGAAACATCATCTTTCAAGCAATATAAACAAATATAATCATACACTTATTACTGAATACTATTTAAGGTGAATAAATTATTATTTTTTATTTATGGAATAACTTTCAACGTGCATAAAGTGTATACGAGATAACATTGGATGATAAATGTAGCCTACTGTAATGAGTACAATATAGTACATTTTATGAAATGGTCTGCATGGGCAATTAGTGCCTGTGCGCAAACCAGAGTTCCTACCAGATCATCAAGAGAGGACGGAAACTATTTTGATGCATTCAGTATAGCTCATTGATTCAGTGAATGATGGACGTTGTTAGATATTAAATTATTAACCGTGTGGTGCATACAGATTATACGAACAAGCAATCATAGGTTGTTAAAATTAAGGAATCATTGGTTATTATTGGTGTTATAATTTGTTGTGATAATGTTCTCTGCATTATCTACACCAAGCTGTAATAAAAATTTCTTCAATTTCAATTTGAATAAGGATTTTCAGACGTCATGAAGTACTATTTGGTGTGGAAAGTGGCGGGTTAAATTTCGGAATAAAACATGTGATATATAGAAGGAATTTGTCTGAGATAAAGACCTCTGGAGGGGAATAGTTACAATACAAGTGTTTAGAGCATACCGCGTTTGGTACGCATTGTTTGTTTCTCTACTATGATTTTTTAAATACGGTAAGTATAGCATATATTTTAGTTAGTTGTGCCGGTAGTGTAGTTATCTAATTGATTGGTACGGTACCGTACTTTACAGTCTATCCTTGGCAAATAGCTACAAGCAGTTTGGTGAGATGGCTGAGTCATTAGCAGAAAGACTGTTGGATTTGCACTGCAGATTGGTATCGTTGTATGTTCTTCAAGATGCCGATTGCCTGAATTGGGAACATCATCAGCCGTTCTTTGAAGGCGAACGAGGTTCTTTTGTTATCCAGATGTGGTGGCTGTACATGCAAGGTGAACTTATTTTTCATTTATGTTGTGGTTGATTCTTTGTATTATATCACCACCACTAGTTGCTAATGAATAAATTTCCATTGGTGGATTATTATACGTAGGTGATATGGATTATTATGGTAGGATTATTTTGGTACGGTAGGTAAATTTTCATTGATGGATTATTATGATATGAATTATTATGGTAGGTAGTCTAACGGAATAACAAGTTGTTTTTAGAATCAATGAAAATTATACACAGTTTTTAATGTCCATATTTCAAAGATGGATGGAATAATATAGCTCTTAAGGTCACATATATAAAAATATATACTTATATCGATTAAATTGATCGGATGAATACCGGTACTCTTCTTCGCTGAAAGCCATCTACGGTAGGTAAACTGTACTTTGTCACCTAATGTTTATGGTAAATAGATTAAAAGATACAAATAAGATGACATTATAGTGTAGGCCAATTTTGAATGGGCCTTCATATAAGTTTGTTAAGCCAGATTCGAATCATATTCTGCCACTGTTAGCCAAAAAGACGTTTTACCATACTGAGGGCTAGAAATTATATCCTTCTCTATCAATAACAAAAAAATTCTCTCCGGCAGCTGGCGGTCGGAAAGAGTGCATTTCAAATTGTATGATGGCTTGAATCATATGACTTATAATGAGCTATTCAGGGTATGAATTCAAAGGTGCCGTTTTCGAAAAACCCATAAAAATACAAATTTCGGCATATTATTCTTCTGTTTCTCCGCCATTTTTGATTGGATTATTTCGTTGATGGCTCAAATTGTAGGGCATAATAAGGGGATTATACACACCAATTTTCAAAACAATCAAGTTATTGGTTGATTTGAAGTGATTTTTCTAAATTTTCATCCCCTAATTTCACCCCTTTCCCTTGGATCAATTTGGCTGGTTAACGAACTTGACCGAGATATTAGCACTAATGATTTTTGTGCAAAATTTGGTCGTTCTCCGACAAGCCCTTCGGGAGTAATGTTATCGTGTTAACAAGAATCTGTACATATATAAATATATATATATGTTTACTTTTAAATTTTCGCGGATGGATGAATATTTTAACGGGGTTTCCGGGTACATCCGATCTGTGAACTCACTTACTTGTGTAAGTTGACGTTTCGTCGCCATCTCAGACGACATCCTCGGAACAGACTGACTAGTTGTTGGTTGTAGCCTTCCTTCGCGGACGGAGGGTGTACCTCCTCCCTTCCTCTTCTTCCACGAAATCGGGCTGGCGCTGTGTGTTGAATGAAATTCCTGGAGACGCGTCTGGCTTTTGTGAATTGGTTGGTTTGAATTTGTTAAGAATCAACTTCCATAGTGGAGAGATATTTAGGCTGTCGTCACTTTTGTTGAGGAGTCCTTGTCTTTCAATTTCTAAGGCCTCACGTACAACCCTGACTTGAAAATTCTGAATGTTGGCAACTTCTTTGCAATTATTAAAATCTATTTTTTGTCCTGTGTTTTTTTCATGATTGTAGAGAGCTGAGGTAGATTGTTTATTTCTAATACTGAGTTTGTGCTCTTCTATCCTGGCTGAAATTCTTCTGTTGGTTTGTCCTACATATTTTTGGTTGCAATCTAGACAGGGGATACTGTAAACACCTTGATTTTCTAATTGAATCTTTTGAGTCGGCTTTTTGATGAATATTGAAATTGGTAGGTGAGGTTTGAAAGCTGGTTTAATTTTGTGTTTTTCAGTACTCTACCGATTCTATCTGTAGTGCCCCTTACATAAGGGAGAACGACTGTTTTTTCAAAACTGTTTTCGTCTTGGGTTTTCACTTCAAGTTTGGGTAGTGATAAATTGTTTTTCAAAGATTTTTGGATAATTCTATTATTGTAGCCGTATGATTTCAGTATGTTTTTTATCTTCTTTATTTCTTCAGGCTTGCTGTTGGTGTCGGTGAGGTGAAGGGATCGGAAAATTAAACTATTGACGACAGAGAAAGAGTGGGCAGGGTGGTGGTGGGATTCAGCATTCAAATATCTATTTGTGTGGGTGGGCTTTGTATACACTGAATGGCCTAATTGTCCATTTTGTTTCCTTGTTATTAAAATGTCCAAAAATGGTAAGCTAGCTTCTTTCTCAATTTCAAGGGTGAACTGTATTTTCGTGTGTACCTGATTCATCTGATTTAAAAATTCGAAAAGTTCTTCTTCACCATGTGGCCCAATTATAAAAATATCTTCAACATATCCTTTCCAATAAGTCAGTTTCAATTTGGTTTTAGTGAGTGCTTCTTTTTCGAAATGAATCATGAAGAGATCGGCTATTGCTGGAGAGAGAGACGTAAGTAAACATCTATATATATATATATATATATATATATATATATATATATATATATATATATATAGGAAGAGAGAGAGAGAGAGAGATATGAATTTGAACGGACATCAAATTCGTGTTCTAGGGGCTCGAAAACGTGTAAAAAATATATCGCATCATGAATTTTCGATTGTCAGGGCAAGACCAATAGTGCATTTTTTCGAATGAAATGCACTAAAAGTATTCCTTCATCAATTTATAGTTCAAGGGAATATATTATTTTATTCAGGTACAAGAGAAGACTTATGGACCACCGTGCCCCCTAAAATGGCCCAACGAGTTTTCGCAGGAATGCTGAATGAGTCTCTAACGATTCTGGTAGTGCGATATATGCAGGTAAATTTTCAACGAATTTATTCACATAATACGTTATTTCTATGTTCCCAAATTAAGGAAAAAACAAAGTAAAGAGTAATGTATTGGTGTCCCCATCGATCATAACTCAAATGAAAAATAACTGGCTGCCTATCCTTCATATAGAACATAATAAATAATTTATTATAATGGAGACTATTTTAAAAACTTTCAAAGAGAGTAAAAACCTTTCAATTATATTAGGTATTGATTGGATTTTAAATGAGCTTGAATTTTTTTCAGACTTATTATTCGGCAAATTTTTGTAAGAGGCGTTTTGGAAATTAGTCTGTTTTCAAGCAATAAGTGCATTAATTTCTTTCAAATGGATAAATTAACTTTTCTTGCAATAGAATTTTTCTTCCGCTATTTTTGAGAATGTCTTTTGCAACTGAAAATATTTGCTATTCATAGCTACATTCCTCATTCCATAGCTATGGAAATCTGAAATGGTGAACTACTGTGTTACTTCTGTCAAAGGCCTACAGCAGATTTAATTATTTATTCTCTAATATATGCTTCTACATATCTACTATCGTTATTGAAGATATTCTATTGGACATTTTCATTGAAGATTTCTCTGTAAGCCTGCTGTACAAGGGATAATGAAGTAGGCCTAAGCAGTGACGGCCGTCCCTACTTACCCCGTGTACAGCAGGCCTCACAGTCATACGTGGAAGGTGGAAGGTAGGTCATTGTTTAAGGCATTGCATTTCATTGAATGTTGATGATATTCTCAAGGTTTCTTCTGTGTGGTATTAAAATAATAATTTTCATTCGATTTGGTTGCATTAATTTGAGGCGAAAACAAGCGCGGCCCGTGCATCGCTGCTGGTCACCGATGTGACAAATCTGCTGTTCTGTGTGCGCCAGCTGCTGCCACCCATCTGCAGTTCAGGCGACGAATTAGCCGGCTGCCAGTCGCAGTCACACGTCGTCAAAGACGTTCACGCCAAGTGCCACTTTCTTCTCACGTGCCTGCTGTTGCGAGGTGCACCCCTAGCTATTCTGTACAAGGTGAGTACAATATATTCTTAATTATCAAAATAAAATTTTGATCTTATTAACAACAATGCGAATGGCAGTTAAGTTAAATGGATTATTGACAATAATTAGAGAAAGTCCTGGAAAATATGAATAATATATAATGCTCATAAATTGTGTATATTATTGTAAACTTAATTGTATGAATACCCATTGTAAATAAATAATAATTAAATACGAGTTAAGAGGTTAAAAAAGTTCTAAAATTAAGAATTAATTAAAGTTCTATGATTAGAATTAAATTCTGATTTAATGGGAGTTCTGAATGTACAAGGTTCTGATTCAACTCAATAATAATAGAATTAATACTTCCACTCTTCAATAACTTACTGTCCAAAAATTTAATTACCTGGCTTTTGAACAAAGAGTTTGTGGGATAAGCTGTGAAAAGTATTGTACGGTAATAGAAGAGATAAGTTTCAATAAGAACAATAAATTTCTTATTTCTATTGTTCTGAGTGTGAAATGTATGCTGTGAATACATTACATTTTCGAACATATTGTACCGTAGGTCATTGATTGTTTTTTTTTTTAGTTTTCCACTGCTTTTTCAGAGTTTGATGCCCACTATTATTTGAGCCTGTATGTGTAATGAGTGAATAAGAAATGATGAGAGCCTGTATCTCATTCTGCAGACTAATTTTACAGTTTTTCAACTCTTATTTGTAAAACAATATTCTACAGCTATTTTTGGTGGGGGGACCCTAGCGGGTAGGTTCCACCTCGCCAACATGTATTTTGTCGGAGTGCTGCAATTTCCTAAGGAATCCATTAGATTTCTCCTTTACCTTACCTTACCCTATGGCGCTACAGCCCTCTGTGGGCCTTGGCCTCCGCCACGATTCTCCTCCATCTAAGTCGGTCCTGACACTGCACCTTCCAGTTCCTCACTCCCATCACTCTAAGGTCCCCCTCAACACCATCCAACTTCTTCTTCTTCTCGGTCCATCAATTTTTCCATTTAAAGCCGCTCTTGGAAGCCTTCCATTATCCATTCTTCCAACATGTCCAAGCCATCATATTCTCTGGGCTTTGACAAATCTCACGATATTCTCTCCTTTCAATGCTTCCTCAATCTCCATATTGTTCCTTTTCCTCCATGTATCCACCGCTACCCTTACCACACCAAAAATTTTCCTCACAATTCCTCTCTCAAAAACCATCAATGCCTCTTCATCCTTTTTAGTCAGTGTCCATGACTCAGAGCCATAACATATAATAGGCCTGATTAGAGTTTTATAGAGCCTCATTTTACTATTTTTACTCAATATTTTTGATGTCATTAGTCTCTTATATACATAATAGGCTCTGTTCCCACTCATAATACGCTTATGAATTTCATCTGTCATATTGTTTCCAGCATTGAGGATAGTGCCTAGGTATTTAAACTCATTCACTCCTTCAAAAACTCTCTCACCCACCTCCAAGTCAATTGCTCTTCTTTGAGCGTTTGCTGCGGACATTCTCATATATTTCGTTTTTCCATCATTAACCTGCAACCCTATTTTCAGTGCCTCTCTTTCTAAGCTGGAAAAATGTTCTTGTATACAGTTTGCATTTCGTGCCATTAAAACAACGTCATCTGCATATGCTCCTATCTGGCTCATTCTGAAATATATATTTCCATCCAGGTTCAGCTTCTGTATGGCATGATGTAAAGCCAAGTTGAACAATACCGCTGCTAGAGCATCACCCTGCTTCACACCATTCCTTATGCTTATCTTCCTGCTTTTCCTTCCTCCAATTGCTATCTTTGCCATAGATCCTTCAAGGCTCATCTTCACCAGTCGCACAAGTTTTTTAGGAATGCCATATGATTCAAGTGCATTGATAAGCTGTCCTCTATTTATTGTATCAAAAGCTTGTTTGAAGTCCACAAAAAGCAGATGCACATCCCTGTCATACTCTATACAGCGTTCCAGTGCTTGCCGCATGGTAAATATTTGATCAGAGGTTCCTCTCCCTCTTCTGAATCCACACTGGTAATTCACCTATTATTTCCTCTGCATATATTGATATTCTGTCCATTAATATGATAGAGAATATCTTGTAGGCCAGATTTAGTAGGGTTATAGCTCTGTAATTGCAGCACTCCTTCTTGTTTCCTTTCTTATATATGGGAACAATGATTCCGACATTCCAATCACTTGGCATCTCTTCCTCTTTCCAAACTTGGCAAATCAGTCCATGCAATTTCCTACTCAGCCCTTCTCCACCATGTTTTATCAGCTCAGCTATTATCTGGTCATTTCCTGGAGCTCTATTGTTATTGAGTCGTCTAATAGCACAATTTACTTCATCATGACTAGGCTCTTCCACATCAATTTCAGGTCCCAGAAAGACTCTGTTCTCTTCATCATTTCTCTGCTGTTCATTCAGTGCAGTCTCAAAATAATCTGCCCATCTGTCCAACACCTTATCCTCCTCTGTCACAGCATTTCCTTCTTTGTCATTACAAATATTCAGTCTTGGCTGGTAACTTTTGGTCATGTTTCTCACCTCTTTGTAGAGAGCTCTACCATGTCTCTTCTCATGCAAGGCTTCTATGTTTTCCAGCTGTCTTTTTAATGACTCTCTTTTATTTCTTCTACATGTTTTGCTGGCTTTTCTTCGGCTGTCCTTATAGCTTTCATACTTTTGTCTTATCTTTCTCTGTAGCATTCTTTGTCTATCTTCATTCCTTTTTTTAATCTTCTCTTGGCACTCATCATCATACCACTCTCCATTTCTTGTTTTAACCTCTTCACCAATTGTTTCTTTAGCAGCCTCCAATATCGCGCTTTCCATTCCTCTCCAGTGGTCTTCCACAGAATGTCTCGAAGTACTCTGATCAAGCTTTTCCTCCAGTTTCTGTCTGTGTTGCTCACTTTCCTCAGTAATCTTTAATTTATCTGAATTCCAACGGATTCTTTTCTCATTCTGACATCTTTGTTGGTTAGACAGCCTTTCTCTTACCTTAACTCTAACCAGGAAGTGGTCGGATTCACAATTTGGTCCTCTTAGTGTTCTAATGTTGATCACAGATGATGCATGTCTTTTATCAACTAGTACATGATCAATCTGATTCACCTGATCACTTCCCGGTACAGACCATGTTCCAAGGTGGATTCTTTTGTGCTTGAAGCAAGTACTTTCAATGATCATATTACAGGAGGCTGCAAACTGTCCCAACATTCTACCATTATCACTGGTTTCCTGATGCAATGAAAATCTTCCAGCTACATCTGCCATGAAAGTTTCTTGGCCAATCTTAGCATTGAAGTCTCCTAATATCAGTTTCATATCATATTTTGGAGACTCTTCTACAGCTTTCTTCAGAATGTCATAGAACTCTTCTTTATCATCATTGCTTTTTTCTTCAGTGGGTGCATGGGCGGATATTATTGTGATGTTTCTGAGGCGACATTTGATTCTCAACTTGCATATTCTGTCAGATATAGGATCAAATGCTAAAATGTGATTTTTTAGTTTTTTGTTTATCATGAAGCCTGTTCCAAATAATCCTGTTCTAGTTTCTGGACCACTAAAGCACATTGTAAAGTTGTGTTTATCAATTCTACCTTGACCCTGCCATCTAATCTCTTGCAGAGCCACAATATCCAAGTCAAATTTATTCATTTCCTCTGCAATTTCCATCATTTTACCTGGTCTAAGCATTGTCCGTACATTCCATGTTGCCAGCTTTAGATCTTTCTGTGCTACTTTCTTTGCCTTCCCTGAGCATCTCCTCACATTGTCATCTCCCAATACTGTCCCCCCCTGGAGATCCGAATGGGGGACTGTTTTACCTCCAGGAATATTTATAATATCAGGACCTGCAATCTAAGAATCGCCGTTTGGCTTCTCTAAATTTTTTTTACAGTGTAGAGTCTTAAGTTCTACGCCAAACCCCCAATTTGGAGGACCAGAAAATAAAAAGGAAAAAAAGAGTGTGGCCAAGGGAGGCCGATAGAAAAAATATAGCAATAATGGCACAAAGCTAAGTCAATGGAAATAGTGCCATTCTAGAAATTTGAAAGTTCCAAAGCATATAGAAGGGAAGAAGGGCTTTGGAAAAGAGGTCCCTTTTAGTCGCCTCCTACGAGCAAGCAGGGATACTGCGGGTGTATTCTAGTCAACTTTAATTAGGGTCAGATGGACGACCCCAGAATCCCCCCATCCCACAGGGGTAGATTTCTCCTTTAGAATATTCTAAATATCATCAGCTTGTATCAAATGCCATTGTAATAATATTAGTACAGCTTTTAGAAGCAATGAATTATAATTATGACATCATTCACTTATTCTTCCAAAGAAGATTTGCAATCATTATGGTAATTGGTTGCCATGACAAAATTTAAACGTGTTTCATTTTCGTGCTCTAAATTTATAGTAAAAATTCAATATTTTCGGCTATGGTGTAGTGATTTTGTGAAGTGCTTCAGTTTAAGTGGTCAACGACGTTTTGAAATCAAAAATTATGTTTTCAAATGAACTTTTTGAAAGAACTATAACTCGATCATATCTCCGTTTGTGGAGAGTGAGGTTATCTGGCGATGTGGAACAACCCTTGGGTCTCCCTTCTATTAAAAGCCATACACTAAATAAATAAATAATTATGGTAATTGCGCCATTCGCTGAATTCTGTTATTAAAATAATTCCAGGTCTTCCACAAAGGGCTTTCCGGATTGGGATGCTTGACGAAGCTAGCGCAGCCTTCAATATCACCCTGGATAGTTTTGAGTTCGGTTGAGAAATTGGCACTGGCTATTCCAAGCTGTAGATCGCTGCCGGCTACCGATGCAATATCGTTGGAGCTTAATGTATTACTTGCCCAGCCGCAGCTCCTATGGCCTTTAATCCTCAAGGTAATTTTTTTATTGATTATGTTCGTGGACCAATTACATATTGCACATTTTACATTCCAAGGAGGGATGAAATTCCTATAATAAATTATTATTCAACAGTGACAAATAATGGCTACAGCTAGGAAAAAAAGAATATTTGATGTTCACAAGGGAAATGAAAATACGCAGCGTATATTGTCAAGTTCAGATAAGAAATCATCCATAGTGAGGTCATAAATTGACTAGATCAACTGGATTGAACAGTAATTCCTCATTTAATAAGGAATAATAATAAGAAAAATAATAAGGTATTTCATAGGAGCCCTCAATAATTTCAATACTGTTGCTGTAGTAGGAATGCAAAAAATTTTATTAATATTACCAAGAGGTGTAGCCTACAGGGTATAATAATTTCAACTTATTGAAAGTTTTATACTAGATAACAAAGACTTCTAATATGATTTTTAAATCGTTTACTTGAAAATAACTCCTTTTCAGGTTCTGATGATGAGAAATTGCTGGGTGGCATCTAAAATCATGCTGCATCTGGTTGATGAGCCCTGCGTGTTTGGGGAGGATTTACAAGTTGGCAATAAGTGTTCAGGTGATAGAAAATACATGTATTTCAATATTTAAGTTAACACACAAGCAATGGTTGGCAAGTTCTTTCTGTTAAATTAATTACAGTAATTCAATGTATCGAGTAGGCCTGATGTCTGAGCGACATTGTTTTATATCTGGAATCTATGATCGGCTTGAACTCGGAACCTTGGATTATCATATTAGGTGACTCCAACGAGTCAAGCAGGATCGATTTTGATCCCAATCAATGCATCTATTTTATATTTCAAATTATACAAGCATCATTGGTTTATTAATCTTAATAATTGATATACAATCGCTGGTTGTCTAACTACATTAATTCCATTTTCTCTGAATAGGATTTATGTGCAGTGGAGACTGCATGCTGCCGAGAATCACGGTACAACAAGCACTGCTCTACATAGTTATGAGTATTGGGACAACGACTGATATATCAAGTACTTTGATGCCGATGCTAGAAAAAACTCGTCAGTCCTGGGGTTCATCTCTGGATAAAAATCAAGTGAGTAACAAATTGATGTAATGACATTTTAGTACAGTAATTAAAAAGATAAGAGATTAAGTGTTGACAGATTAAATGAATATTAGGATATTCTAGACAAAATAACTTGAATGAAAAAATGTAATCATTGTGGATGCTAGAATAAAATCTTGTTTACGCAGGTTTGGAATCAGAAGAGGCCAGACTGGCTGGAAGCTCTAATAGTTCCTTTGGCACAACCTCTGGAGCCAGTAGTGGCAGCGCTCAAAAGAGCATTCGAGGTAGTAATTCCTTAAATATAGTCACTCATCAATACGTTTTTCAACCGCTCTTTAAGTTTATCACACACTTCAACTTTTTGAAACAGCAACCGCTGTAGCAGTTTTTTGTTGAATGATCCCCATCATTCTGCATTATTGTATAGGCCGATTGAAAAGACAATTGATTCATCTACTCTATATGATTTGTCATTAGCCAACTTGGGCTGAGCGACTTTTCGATCACTCTATTGAGCAGTAGTATAGACATTGAAGAGCTACATTCCAAACCGTTTCAAGTAATTAATTTCAATTGTGAAAAAATTTATAGCACCAGTAGAAATAAAAAATTATGACGGTACTCAAGTGGGAAGAATCTTCAAGGCTGCAATTTTATTTAATTGCAAGCACTTGTTTAATCTTACTTTCATTTTTCATTATTTTATCTGTCATAATTTGTCCAAATCTATGAAAAATGGAATTCAGAATTGTGTACGATAGTTTTGAAATTTCTTTTGAAAAAAGGCCACTGTCAAGTCGTTCATAGTTTCTAATATTACACATGATGATAATAATTTAATCGTGGTGACTGATATGATGTGAACAATAATGATCGATTTGTTGTTAACTGTAGGACGGAGCGAGCACCGAGCAAGGAGTGGAGCTGAGCATGCATCTACTGTGTCGCATGACCAACTGCCTGCCGCCGGGCATCCACGCGTGCGCACTCATGATCGAAGACACGCTGTCGGCCGACATCAGCCCCGTCGGCGACTCGGTCATGGTGCAGCTGCTCATCGCCGCTCTCTATGCGCAAATGCCTGACTCAGCGCTGGCCGAGGCGCTATGCAGTCTCAAACCACAACAGCTGGTACCACTCGTCAAGTGTGTCAAGTAAGTACTTACTTATACTAACCATAAGGTATGCTGTACACGGGGTAAGTATTGACCGACGGAAGAACAGCTGTAGCTAATCATAGCTCTGGTTGTTCAACTCAAGGACAATGCACAGCCTTTGTCTTGTCCTTGAGCTGAAGAACAAGAGCTGTGATTGGTTACAGCTGTTCGACTATCCGTCACTAGCCGGCAGGCTCGCTTCGCTCGCCTTCTCCGCCTAGCCAGGGGGCTCCGCCCCCTGGACCCCCGGCAGTATAGGCAGTGTAAGTGAGTCAAACAGGCTCGCTTCGCTCACCTGCAAAACCTCTGTCGGCTGAGACAAACAGGCTCGCTTCGCTCGCCTGCAAATTCCGTTCAGAGGGGATTAGAAATTTATTGAGCACAGCATTTCTACACCTAATCTGGACCTGTTTACCTAATTTCAACATTTTCTGCCAATTTGTTCTAGAAAAATCTAAGAAAAACTCCGAAAATTCAAAAAAATAGTAAAACGCTAATATCAAGCGTGACCTTGGGTATATCGGACATAGTTTGAAACTTGATTCAATATCTTCCAAATTAATTCTTCTATAATCTCGCTGAACCATTCAATTTACAGTTAGGATTGGTCGTATCAAGGCGGAAGATATACAACCCGCAACACATCTACAATTTTGAAAACCTGATTACTGGCGTAATCTTGAACGGAATTCAAAAATATTCTAACACAAAATTTCTAGACCTCAAATACCTGACCTAATTGAACCTGCCCACCAAATATCAACATTTTCTACCGATTGGTTCTCGAAAAAATAAGGAAAACGCCGAAAAACTCTAGAAAAACTAAAATATTTGGCGTATCCTTGAAATTTTTTTTAAAAAATCCTTTCTTAGCCCGCGTCTAAACGTCCAACTGAACATGCCTGCCAAATTTGAACACATTCGCTTTGGTGGATTTATAGTTCTGGTGATGAATGAATCAGTCAGTCAGCCAGTCAGTGCCATTTCGCTTGTATAGATATAGATTGCTTTTCCCATATACAGCAGGTTTAATGCCAATTTTTGAGTCAGGACGCCTCTCGCATGCAATTTTTACTAGAAAACGCCAAATGTCCACCACAAGAGGTGCTTCTATTTCAAGTTGTTTCATTCCGAATCATGATCAATATACACACGGAGATGTGAATAGCCTACATCAAGCAATAAAAAAACAAAGGATACTAAAAAAATTAAGTTAACAATGGTATGGTTATTCATTTTTGTCATTTTTAATGATACTAATTATGTAAAAAATTCCAAACATCTCTTTTTATTTTTATTATAGAAAATTATCACACCATCTAATCACATAAAAACAATGACCTCTATTTTTCTTCAGGGAAATGGAGCCAGTTGAAGCCCCCATTTATGATGTTGAATCATCGCCTCAAGTATGTGAAGTGCAAGTCAGTCAATTGCTTCTGACAGCAACAGGAAGACATTCTTTGAAAGTAAGTAGGCCACCCCTTGCCCGTGATTTTAGTTCGACCATTTCAAGTTTGAGACAGCACAAAACATGATCAACTATTATAGGAGTCGATGTTCTAACTAAAAGCTTCAAATATCATTTTGCAGGCTGTTCATGAATACTTGAAGAACAACTGTGAGTGGCTACTGAGATCTGTAGGGCAAACTCCACCGCCACCAAATTCCAACAATCTACTCTATACTATGTTCCATGTTGGAGGGAAACCATTCGATCAAGTAAGTCAAGTAATCACTGAGTTGACGGCGTCCTTGAACCAAGTGATAATATTTCTTCATCATACATGAAACAAATTAACTTCGGATTCAGTTGAATAATTGTTGATTCAATATTTGTTTAATTAATAATTAATTCAATTTATAAGTATTTGTTTCATATTGAGGATATCGTTATCATGTGCTCAACAACTATTAATTCAAATCTATATAGTTTTTTATACTACATTAATATTGAATTTTAGGTATACTGTAACCAAGTATATATTTGAGTACATATTTGGTAATAACCAAATTTGATTTCAATTACAGATTTTATCGGGATCTTGGTCTCCGGACTGGATGTCATTGTTCCAGTCACCCTTGGGCCTGACAGCAAAAACCATTTGGGACCAGCTGAAACTGAGATCTGAATTTTGGGAGGATTGTCCACTCAACGATCACGATGCAACAGTAGTAGCTAAGCTAAAGACTTTTTTCACATCGCAAATGAGTGAATAATACCATTCCTTGAAGCTTTGGGTGAGAAACTCAATTTTAGAGTTATAATTTTGTTGTTTGATCTACAACAGAAAGCCTCTCCTTTTGGAACTAGTTTCTATCTATTGATCATAGAAATTTAGATTTGATTCCATTCTAAATAGTCTGTGACAAATCTAGGAAGGAATTGAATAATGTAAAAAAGTAAAAAACTGAATTATCAAAACATTTTTAATAATATTTTTAGAGAATACTAAGTTCATTCTCAGGTTCATGTACATTTACATTCTATGATCAGCACTGGAGAACATATATAGAATTATTAAAATATATAAATAAAAATTTTCATCTATAAAATTATGTAGTTCAACATTATTATTATTATTTTTTAGTTCAACATTTACTAAAGGGTTATAATATCGATAAACTAATAGAATTATAAACAATAAGATATCAGTCAAAAGCGAAAAATAATAATATATTACATGTGTTGAATTGATAATTAAAATAATAAATTGTTATAATTTAAAATGATTATTATTTATTCAGATTTCATTGCCGAAGGTGTAAAGTACGTACCAAAAAGTTTCTAATCATTCCCACCAGAAAACACAATTTACACTATAAAAGTTCATCGAAATACATTTTTCAGGAGGATGAATCTTACACAAGCATAAAAATGCAGTGTTCACCTTCCCATTCTAAATCGTATGATATGTTCCAATAATACTTTAATCTTGTTCGAAACACAACAATAAAAATCTCACTTCAATATTTCCAAGTTGAAATATAATTGAAGATTTCCAAAGTGGGAATTTGATTGAAGATTTCCAAATATTTTACCGATTTATTAATATATAGTTCATTAATTTCCGTAGATAATGGAATGATGATTTATTCATCAGAAAAAAAGACAATACAATACAATTGTATAACCTCAAAAAAAGCAATACGGTAATTTCGACTTACCAACAAAGAGTTTGAGAAAAAGGCAAGTATAACAAAGAAGATTGATTATGTGCACCTGAATAGGATTAAACCATTAAAGCTTTATCAATAATTCAAGAAATGACATGCGAAGTGAGCTAAAGACAGAAATCTAGTGAGGGAGTAAACAGCTTGAATCATTAGGCTAACAAACTTCAACCCAACGTTACTAGTAAGTATAGTTTCCTTTTAAAAAATGAAGAATCCTTCGATTTATCAATATTGGAAAATAAACCGAATCGAGAATTATTCTTGTTAACTGTGATGAATAAATAATTAAATCTATTTCATTATTAAAACGTCCTAAAAATAATGCTATACAGTACTTGGAAATTGACTGACCACTTATGGTGGTAAATGGCCAGCACGACATACATACAACTGACAATAGAAATAGAGCTATTTCAACAATTGCAACTTATATCTCCCTCCACAAAACGGACTGTCGATAATAAATTAACTTTTGATTACATACATACGGTTTACAAGTAAACAAGGATCAACTCAATAACCGGCTGGTTTGGTAGGCGAGTAGGGTGTTTGGGCCTTGCTGAAAGGAATAGCAGCTGATGTGGGCGGAGGCCCAGGCCGTGCAGCGTACTGCTGCTGCTGCTGCTGCTGCTGCTGCATCATTGGGTTCATCGGAATGCCCTGCGAGTTGGGAATGTACATTGCACTCTGTGGCTGTTGTTGGTCGGTTTTTCCTGGCAGCATGTTCGGGTAACTGAAAAATAATAGAAATTCATCTATTTTATTTCGATAATACAATAAAGGAATAAAAAACAGGCGTTCAATCAAAACTTCTTCTATTTCAATTTAGATAAAAATGTCCATATTGGGGTTATATCCCTTTTAAAAATTCACTCACACAATTTTCACTCTAGTAACACCAAGAATCTTATCAAAAACATAGTCTATACTTATTTAACTCAAGCCAACTGTGTAACTAATCTTCTTTTCATCATCGCTGCGGCATAGGTTTTTAAGCCAATTTACTGAATTATTTAATATAGATGAATCTAAATCTCAAGCACAAATAAATAATTTTGGCAGTGTTCGTAGACACATATTCATGCTCGTGAGTGATAAATTTTGGGCGGAGCACAAGCGAACGACAAAATGGATCATAATAATATGTGTGTGTGTGAGCTCTCCCATTCTAGGTGTTTGCAAAAACTGAAAGTTCGGTTCGCATTTGGTTCGCTCAGGTGTGGGTGTGCATGTGGCTCAAAAATGATATCTCACAATACTGGAGTGAGAATATTTCCTTGAAGAATGAATAGAAAGAAGACACCATGGAAGTCCTAATACAGAGGACAATCTATAACTGTCCTGTTGAGTAATGTGATCAGTCAACAACGTAGCAAAGCTAGCCTGAATACAGTATAGTTATCTCTGTCTAGACAACAGTTCAATCTGGCTCGTTGGAGGGTGATAAAGCGCCGGTCTGATAACCAGGTGGACCCTGGTTCAAATCCCAAGCGGATAACAATTTTTGACCACAGCACAATCACATAGATACGGCCACCCCGTCTTTCTGAGGAGACGATAAGCCGTCGGACCCGACTACCTCAAAGTAGTTATCATCTATCATTCATATCATTACCCACGCACAAGCCTATGAGCTCATGTGGGCTTCACCCTCATAACAAACAAACAATCATGGTACCCATCTAATACTGAATTGCTTTGTACCATTGAGACGCCAATGCTCAAGTTTCTATAGTTTTAATAGTCTCAATCAATAGTCGGTTCAATTGTTTCTCCACTTACCCTTGCATTTGAGTGCAGTGCGGCAGAGAGGAGTAGGGCGTGATGCCCTGCTGCACGACCATAGTCGGCTGGCTGGCCGTGCTGCTCACTATCCAGTTCTTGGCTTCCGGCCGACTCTGCTGCACGCCGCTCAGGTACGGCTGCTGCGGCATGCCTTGGTCATAGCCCATGTTCAAACGATCTGAAATTGACACAAATCACACAATTTAATATGCGACTATAAGAAGTTGGCCAACTGCTGGAATAAAAATGATTAATTCTGATATCCTATAAAGGATACATAAATGAAATTGAGGACTTCTGCTAATGCAAATATTGACAAAAAACTAAATAGCAGAATTAAATTCGAGGAATAAAACTGTGCCCGAACTGGGAAATGAACCTAGTACTTCTCGGTTATATAGTTACAAATGGTCAGAAGAGACAGCGCAAAAAATTTGATTCATTCTACAAAATTAATAAGGTTTGGCAATACTTCATGTCTCATGAATTGACCCAACGATTTCACAAAATGCAAACACAAAAAACATATTCATATCCTAAGGGGACAGTGATTGAAGAAGCTGAAGGTTGGATATCGGGAGGAGAAGAAATGCTTGTCCATGGTAAAAAAACAGCTGATGGTACTCTAATACAGATATATCTATTACACTTATAATGCATTATATGATTCTGCTATGAATTAAAAAGATAAGTTGAAAAGAATCCAAGCGTTCCAACTTAAAATAGGCTTGGAAATGAGAGTCTGAATGATACACACTGTATACTGTATTAGACAGACGGTCGGGAATCAAAGTCAGAGAGTTGGTTATAAAAAGGTCACTTATTATAACCAAATCTGAATATCTGATCAGAAAGAGAGATCAGATACTCCCAGATACCGATCATACAATTGATACAGAAAAGGTGTTCCTGTAATTAAATACCTGGATGTATGAATGCCAATGCTTATGTCTGATCTGGGAGTGTAGAGCTTCAATTTGAAATCTATTATCAGTCTGGTAAAAATCAAACGGGAATGAAAAAAGGATAATTTTGTATAAAGAAAAATTCATCTTTGCTGATTACTAACCTGGTTGAGACTGCTGCATTTGAGCATTGTTCTGAGCAGACTGCATTCCCATTTGCATTTGCTGCTGGTTTTGATGCGGAGGCATGCCTCCGGTCATCAGTTGTTGATGATGCGCCTGCTGCTGAATCTGCTGCTGTTGGTTTTGTTGTTGTTGTTGTTGTTGTTGGTGATTTAGCTGTTGTTGCTGTTGAGGGTCCACCTGGGGTTGATGCTGATGAGGATGTTGTTGAAGATGATTGGGGACTACTGGCGGCGTTGAACCAACATCAAACTTTTTCTTATCTTCTTCTATCTTTGCATTTTCTGTTATTGATGAATTCTTATTGCTTTCTCCATCTGTAATGTTTCAAAAATTCGAGTAGTGAGTAAGTTAACGTCGAAATGTTGGAAGTGTATACATACTTAACGAAACATGAAACATTATTATTCAGAAATATTATAAATAATGTATTCACACAGAACTATCTATTTCGTTATTTACGAAAATTATTTTGAATAATTATTTGAGACTAATAACTTATTTAATAATTTCTACCAAACTCAAAATTGAAAAACCAAAATAACATTAGTGTTTGACCTGCTTGCGATAATGGATCATCTAAAAGTTTCTACAATATCATTAGTAGAGAAAAAAAACATTGGCATGCAAATAGCCATCTGATCATCTACGTAGGGCGACAATTCAATAAATTCTACATCAAGGAAACAGTCTTTGTCACTAGCCAGAACCAAGAAAACGTTTCTCAAGTGCAGGAATGGACACTTAGTGCTCGAGTTACACAAGAAAGTAATCACACAGTTAACAAGGCCTAATCTTCCTTAAAAGCTGCAAATAACTGTGTCGCTTGAATGGAAATATTTTTATTCAAGCCACCAGAGCATAGGCCTACTCTTATAAGAAAATTACAAAATTTCTAAGATTTCATTCTATTTTCAAGATGAGATGTTATTTCACAACATAGGCTATTGACTACGAAACAAGATGTGGTCAATAGACGTCTAGGGCTTCCAATTCTGTTTTTGGTTTGACGATTGCTAGTTGAATATGACTTGCTCATTGTATATGTTATTCAGTAAGATGCTTATTTTAGACATAAAATAATCGAAAGGTGAACTTACTAATTTCTGGTTTGTTTTTACCGGCACTGGTATTTGTGTTACTACCCTGCAGAGGATCGAATTCCCTTCCTTCACCAGCTGAGGTTGTTCTTTCACCTGAGAAAGTAATAAATTTTTTCGTTATTTTCACCTTTTAGATTTTTTATATTTTTTACTTCCATTATTAGACTTGAAAAATAGAATACTCAAGTTAAATGACGAATTAACGTAATTTAGTGGAATATATTAGGCTACAGTAAGCCCAAATGAGAGAAATTGTATATTGGTTTCGATAGCGAAATAACCAGTAGGCTATACGAGATTAATTTAAAGTACATTTATTTATGAATTTTTTAAAAAGATTTTTGTGAACTCCAAAATTTCACCAATAAACTCAAATTAAGAGTTCCAGTCTGCCGCTATTTTAAAAAATTGAAACAATCAATATTATGCTACCAATAACAATAATACGATATTACTGAGTTGATCTTGAACCAGAAACTTATTAGAGAGTTTGAAAAAATACAAGGAAAATTATTACTCGATCTACGAGATATGATACAAACTAAATAATTGTGAAGTCCAAAAAATAAATTTAGGTACTTACTGTCGGTTGAAACGTTTGTCACATTTGGATTGGATGGCGGCTCGGTAATATCCAAAAGATACTGAACTTGATCACGTATCCTGCGTAGCTCACTCCTGATTTGACTCAATTGCCTAGGTTGATATAGTCTAGATTGATTATCACAGTTTCCAACAAATAGAGTCAACTTCAAAATTCTACTGTACTGAATAGCAAACCCCAAGTCCGAGCTGTCAAATATTGTGATTAGATCCCCATCTGAAACAAACAATTCCCATTGATAAGCGAGTACAAAAATAGTTTCATTGTGGTATTAAAGCCACGTTTACACCGGAGTCAATAACACAATAATTGTTAATAACTTTTGTGATAAACTTATTATATGAGTTATTAACAATTTTGTTATTAACTCCGGTGTAAACTTGGCTTAACTGAATCAATTTTTGCCAGAAATAGAATAATTTCATTCTCATTCCACTTGAACACAAAGTTATGTTTTTAGCAGTACAGAGAGACATTTCGATAACAAACTTCAAATAGTTAAAGCTTGAATGCATTTAAAAATTTGAAAAAAGAGAATTGTACTGTAAAATCGTTTTTCAATTAGTGGCCCCGTATAAAAAGCAGCAATTTTCACTCTTCAAACATAGAAATAATATGAAAAATAATAAAGTTTTTAATAGCTTATTATTTATCATATTGTTTTTATTATGTATAATCGACGCTTGTATCGTATTACTCGTATATTTTAAATAATTATCAAATAAAATAAAAATACAGTGATGAAAGTAGCCCTGAGATAAAGGAAATACTCGTATATTTGTACAATAGATAACTTTGATCAATGAAAAAAATATTCTTGTTGTAAACTGGTAAACATTGATTTATGCCCGGTTTTTCCAAGCACACTCAAACTTGAGGGACCCTCAAATTTTGAAGAATCATCAATTAACAGCTGATATTTTCTATACTTTTAACATAGGGAAGTTGAGTGACCCTCAAACCAAAGTTGAGGGACCCTCAAATTTTGAAGATTGCTCAGATAACCAGCTGACATTTCTTTAAACATTTTTGAAGCGTATCTGCATTCTCATTGGTTACATACGGTACTCATGATGTAAACAAGATAATATTATCATCAGTTCAAAGCGATAACCTAAATTTCACCAGTAGCCTACTTCGAGAGTTTGCATGATATTTTATATATTTTTTCAAATGAATGAAGACAAAATAAATTGTGGCATGAATATTTCGATTCTCCCTTGAACAATAAATGAATATACTTTAATGTTTGCTGATTAAGAAAATTCATAACCTCACAACATACCGACGAGTAGATGTAAACAAAATAACAGTAAGTTATTACTTTTATAAATTTTTCGAAAGAAAATGTCAGCTGGTTATCTGAGCATTCGTCAAAATTTGAGGGTCCCTCAACTTTGGGTTGAGGGCCCCTCAACTCTCCTATGTATTAACTCTCCTAAGTATAGGAAATGTCAGCTGTTAATTGACGATTCGTCAAAATTTAAGGGTCCCTCAAATATTTGAGTGTCCCTTAAAATTTGAGGGTCCCTCAAGTTTGAGTGTGCTTGGAAAAACCGAGCATCAGACTATCACATCATTGAGAAACACATCAAACACAAGTTTTAGCAAATAACTTGGTTTTCAATAATTTAAAATGGCATGAGAGATTAGAAAGGTGTCTGATTATTGAAATAAAAAAAGCTTATTGATCTTGAAGCCATTCATCACTTGAAGAAGACAGAAGCCTTACAACTCCATGTAGAAGTTTGCAATATGAGTTATTCTTGAAAATAACATTCTCTAGTATTGAAAAGATTTCCCAATTCTTCTCTAGGATACAAAGGACATAGTAGTTCATATTAGTACGTCTCACCTTCATCTTTGTATTTGATTGTGATATCATCAGTACTAGAAAGTTTTCCACGGAAAACACGTTGCATCATGAGAACCAATTCATCGTAAGTGATCGCGTCATTATGAATAGGTATCCTACGAACATCGTCACCCAATTGAACCTATTAAAATAAACAAATATTTTTTAATACTCAATATTGATATTAATAATTATAGTCAACATCATCCTTGATAAAATCCAAAAACAATAAGAACTGAGCCTTATAATATCAGGGCTCTGGGTGGAACTCAATTTTTACTTTTCCTCACTATGTAGAATGGAAGATAATGTATCATTGTAGTACATGAAACGGTGGAGTCAAGAAAATTGTACTGAATTTTATTAGAAAGCAATGCAAGCTTCAAATACAAGAGATGTAGAAGAGATGCTGAAAAACGAGACTAATGACTCACTCTAAAAATAATCTTCCTCAACGAGCTGAGTGGAATAATCATAAATATTCAGAAATATTAATTAATATAATTAGAATATTCATAATTATTCAGAAATATTCATAAATATTCATAAATATTAATATAATATTAATATTAATATAATATTATTATATTTATAATAATAAAATCAAATATTAATACTTCAAATCCTTAAAATCACGGTATCCTGCTTGGATGAATCTATTATTTACCTGGATGAGCTTCTTCCTGAACAATTTCCGGGGTTAAAATAGCCTATTTGTATTAATGAAAACCCTTCATTAGCGCAGGCAAATTAGACTAAAAAAGGGCCTATCACCTAAAAAATGATGGAAGGCAGGAAATGATCTTAAACCACTGTGGGCATCCTAAATAAGTTTAATATGAGTTTGTGACTCTCTCTGAGTGGCGCATAATACAAAGTGCCCAAAAAACCCGTAAAATTTTTTCATTTTCTAGTTTTTTGCAACTCACGTCAAAACCAAGCGTCGGACAGAAAAATTGTTTACAATGTTTTAGTAAATAAAATTCTTGAGCGATTGATATCAAATTCAACCATCTTTGATAAGTCATATTAACTCATATTAAACTTATTTAGGATGCCCACAGTGGTTTAAGATCATTTCCAACCATCCATAATTTTTTAGTCTAATTTGGCTGGGCTATCATATGGTGTTATCGAATAAATGGGATTTTAAAAATGAGTTTAATAAACGTTTACATGTGCTAAACTTAGGAATATACCCTCACGGCCATATCATATTATAGGATTGTGTTAAATTAGTTTATACTTTGAAACTCTCGTTACATACTCAAAGTTTAGATTGGAGGAAGAAGCTTCTACTTACGAACTATTACAATTGGTTTGTCTCACATGTAAAGTATTGTTAAATAATCTGAATTAATATAATAAAAATGTAAAATGAAGACAGGCAGAATGTATAATCTTACCTTAATAATTAATTTCCCTGCCAAATCTATATGTTGAAAACCTTTCTGGTCACAGTTTTCTTGAGGAAAAGAATTAACAACGCCTTGATTCATATTTTATTTATCTCTAGAACGAAAGACATATTTTTAGTTGTAACAGGGTTGAATGCAAATTTATTTTACAGACAAAATAGGATTTATTAGATTTAGAAAATTGTTGCAATTCACAGCTTCCGTATACTAAAGAAGGGATTATAAAGTTATTATCTAATAATCTATAAGGCAGTAAGTCTGGCGCAGTGTAAACCTGGTAAAAATATAAAAATTTGTTTCTGACATATTTCCTATTTTCCAGACCCACGAATTTTTTATTAAAGAATACAAAATTTTTTAAAAAAACTTCAACTGTCTTTTCATGATTATTTCTCAAGAGAGATGAGATCCTCTCTTCTAAGCCTACTTCCATTGTATCCAGTGCCGGTTTTACTTTATATGTCAAAGAAACCGTTGACCCAGAAAGACACCGAAGGGAGACAAATCAGACAATGCCAAGAAAATGAGTTCTGGAGGAGCATCCTCCAGAGAAGGGCTTGCTTTTCTTATCTACATTAAAAGTTGATGCCATATTTTTATATTATTACAAGGAATGGAGCGATTGTTTAGAAGTTTATTATCTTGGAAGTTAATGCTATCAAAATCAATCATATTTAAAATTCTGACATTAAAATTGAGCCGAAGTATCCATATTGACTTCAAATTTTTCTCATTTATAACAGTGAATAGATAATGAATGAACAACAAATATTATTGATGAGAAAAATAAATGCCATTGTTAGTAGTAGTAGCAGCTTAGTGGTATTCATATCTATGTTCTTTCAAAGAGTAGCCTATGCATGCAATCATCTCAAGAGCCTGAAAGACAAAAAACAGGCGAGTAAAGTGAGGAAGTGAAAAGGTAACCGATAAGGGGTCCCCAGGTAGTTAGTTAATGCCCAGGTGCCATCAGCCATTCTACCGGGTGGGGCAGGGAAGTATCCCTAGTTTTGAGATGGCACTGTGAGTGGTAGGGGCATGCTAGAAGAGTGGCATTGAGTTTGAATGAAGTACAAGGTTTTATTTGGTATCCCTATAAGTCGTAGACATGGCTTGGTTGACTGAGAAACGAGCTTTTGCCGTCGAGGCGTATTTTTCGCAAAATCAGTCTGCTTTTGCAGTGCAGCGTGCGATGCGAACTCGCTACCGGTCGGATTCCTTGTCTCAAAGCTGTTACTGACCGTAAATCCATTTTGTTGTGGGTAAATAACGCATATCCTTCTTATTTATTCTCCAAAAATGTGAAGGTGCGCCTCGTCACTTCGATGGAAGTGAAGTTACTCATGGAGAATACGACGCACAGTGCGACTAGACAACACCAAGGCGGATGCATGCTTATGAGCTGAATGCTGAGGAGACTGCAAGGTTGATCTTCTGACACGGCTTATGTTTTCAGGAGTCCGGGCGGTCATTTGAGCCCAAACCCTTTTTTTGCAATACACTAAAACATTCACGGAATCTATTCACTCACAGAAAAGTGGTTTTGAGGTCAGGAACTGCTTTGTGACTAGGGGTTTGATAACGAGTTCGCATCGCACGCCGCTGCAGTTCAATAACATACCAATTTTGGCAAAAATACGCCTCGGGGGCAAATTCGCGCTGCTCAGCCGACCAAGCCATATTTACAACTTATAGGGCTACCAATTAAAACAATATAGGGCTACCAATAAAAACCTTTGAATTTTCAGTGTCATTTGAGCCAGTTTCCACTCTTCCAGCATGCCCCCACTACTCACAATGTCATCTCAAATTGGGGATACTTCCCTGCCTCACCTTATATAATAATCTAAAGATGAATATCGGACTAGGGTAATGAATATAACAGACTAATGACGATTCGCTGGTCAACAGACTGCGGCGAAGACAACAGTAGATACAAGAGAATCCATATTAGAGTTACGGTGGCTTCAATCTCAACGCCTGTGGTAGAAGCATAATGCACTATCCAGCTAGCCTGACCATAAATATAAGAAATATAGACTTTATTGAAATATTAGATTATAATTACATTCGCCTCTGGTTGTATAGAGATGGCTGTGATAGTATTGGGTAACTGGGTAAGTAGGAATACCGTACTACCACTACCGATTACTCTCGGAGAGAAAAACCTTAGGATACCGCATTGGACAGACTACTATGATAACAAAACTACTAGGTAACAAAACTCCAGCAAGAAGAGAAGATCTTGCTTGTCACATGTTTAATTACATTAAAGTGAGACTCATCCAATATCTAAAGCGATCCTTAGCTCGACAGATCAAAATAACTCGGTAACTAACTGCTACAAAGAAAATAATAAATAACATAACTTATCTTACCTTGTTCAAAAGGAGATAACCTTTAAAAGAATAACACTAGTGATAATAGATACAAGCACCATGCGTTTCCTATAAAGTTACTTTTAGAGGATATAATAAGAATGTCAATAAATCAGTCCATTAAAAAATTATCGGCATTTCTATTATCAGAGTTTCAACAAAAAGTTTAAGTACTTACATACGTGAGACGATAAATTGGATAATGTTTGCTTTGCTTGTTCTTTTTGGTGGTGGTGGGGGTTTCTTCTGTCCTCAGCAGCTGACAGTTTCGATGACAAGAGAAGAGAATAGACGGTGAAATTAAGATAATAGAGTAGCTGGTATTTAAATTTGGGCAAATGAGGAAAACTTAAATTGGATAGAACCAAATATCAATGCATTTTTTATTAGAGGGGACTAACAAAATAATCTTAATCATGATTCTCTCCCATAGAGATAAAATTGGAAAATACTCAAAAAAGGTTTTTGGATGTCTAATTTACGGGATGGGGCAACTCACTATTTCGACAACACGCTGTTTATCCAAAAACACCGAACTGTCGCTGGGGAGGTGACTCGCTGTTTAGACAACTGCGTGTTTTTTGAGAAATAGCGAAATTACGTTTTGGCTATTGCAGCTCGGCAGGCCAGGTCAGGCAACTGGCTGTTTCGTGCCACAGTCCGCCATCAATAAAACTCATCTGTCTAGGAGGGGCTTGCAAACTTTGACGCTAGTCTGATACCTGATATACTTCGACGCAAGTCTATGCAGCTCGGTCAATATTGGTTCGAGAATCATGAATTTGATTTCAAATTATTGTGGGGAGCATTGCAATCTATAAAAACTCGGTGAATATTGGTTTGAGAATTATGAACTTGATTTCAAACTATAGGAAACATTGTGATCCATAATGACTCCAGCTCGGTCAATATTGGTTCAAGAATTATGAATATGATGAATTATTGTGATCTATAATTTGACAAAATTTTTGATGTTTTAACGCAAGTTTGGCATGTATCTTATATTTCCAATTAATCGTTGATAAGCCATGTACGCTAAGTAGGCTAGAAAGTCTGGTAATAGGCTTAAATTATAGGCTTAGAAAATAATAGGCTTAAATTCTGCTAATTCTTGACATCGAATATATTTTTTCAAGAAGTAGGCCTATCTATCATTCCCAGTTTTGTACACAAACATGACCTCTTTTCACATCTCTTCCCTCAAGTTACCGTATGTCTTTACAGTAATGAGTAATCTGTAATTGAGAGATCAATTAGACCATCAATATATGGTCCACTACATAGTTTGTATTATTAGGTACCGGTACCTTTGTATTATACGGTAGGCCTATTAAATAGAAGATTTTGTATACTGTAGATGATAGAAACAAGTGTACTCAGTTACTGAGTACACTTGTTTCTCAGTTTCTTCTCCTATCTGTTGGTCTACATACAGCACTTTGCGCCTGAGCAGTGTGTGTGGTAGCAATCTGTTCCAGAATTTGTTGCAAATTGTTTCTGATAACTTACTTGCAACTCACATAATAAATGAGCATCATTTTCAAGTCAGTATTGTATTTTTTCACTTTTACCCAATTGGAAAAGGATAGCAAATTCAATTGGGAGAAGACAAAACATTCAGGCCAAGGATTGACAAAATTTAATATTTATACAACTCAAGATAGGCATACAATATTTATAAAAATATGCGCCTATAATTAATTAGGCCTACATTTATGTTGACTACCGGTAACTAGGCCTATAAAACTGTGAATTACTTATACAGTAGGCTACCTATCACGGATACTGGAATACGGTGTTATAGTATCCGTGGTAGGTACCTATTAGCCCATACATAGTGTTATAACAAGAATTCAATTCATAAACTATTCTGTGAAGTTACACTGAACTTGAGTTAACAAATACATGTTAAGACAATAATAACCTAATAGGAGTAACTTACATATTTTTTTTAATTTATATATTGTGCTATAACAAGAACTCAATTCATAAACTATATGAATAAAGTATTCATAAATAAATAAATTATTCATGGATAAATAAAGTATTTATAAACCTCTGAATAAAGTATTCAAGTACAACTTTAACTATAAAAAGTGTGGCTTGAAACTATAGTTTTAAAGTATTTCTTCAGAAAATATTTTAGCTTTATAGATAATGAAGGTTTACTTAGTTTTAGCCACACCTTTTTTATCGTTTGAGTTGCACTTGAATACATTACTTTATTTAGAGGTAATAATAATATTTTTATTATATATTCACAGGTATGAGAGAAAGAATTCCTATTAACCAATAGTATGATCAAAGAAGTCAATTCCTTCTTTTTAGTGTATTTTAAAAAGTTTTTATCATTTTCAAAATTATCTTTATCTATTTACTTTTCATATAAAGTTATGAATTTGAGAAATTTCAACAAAATCTGCTAGATGCAAGTCCTGAACCACACAGAATCTTTGGGGGTTAACTGGTTGCTAAACCAATTAGAGCAGAAGTCTATGATAAATTAATTGATCCCAAAAAATTATTTGAAAATTTTTAATTGAGAAGGTTCATTTATAAAGGTTGAATTGAATAAATCAATACCTACACTAATAAAGAAAATACTTGAAAAATTGAAAAATTTCACCAATTCATCAACAATAAAAAAAATATCCTCATGTGTAAGGTACAGCTGGATGAACACATTCTTCAAAAAAATTAAAGTTATGATGGAATTCGTCAAACACGTGATTTACTGATACATACGGTACATGTATACACAAGATACATAGATACAAGCAAACTAGACTCACTTTAAATTTAATTTATTCAATTTAACAACTAATTAATACCGAATCCAATAAAATTTAAAACTCAATAAAAATCACTTATAAATGGAAATAAACTTACTTACATAGTAGTTACTATAGTTTCGACCTGTTGTGTGGTCATCTTCAGACTCATCTTCAGAGTCTGAAGATGACAACAGGTCGAAACTATGTAGTAACTACTATGTAAGTAAGTTTATTTCCATTTATAAGTGATTTTTATTGAGTTTTAAATTTTAAAGTGGAAAAAAGAATGGATACACAACACCAATAAAATTGCTGCTCAAATTGTAGTGTTGGATGGCAGCAATCAGTTAGTAAAATCCAGAAGTCTCTATGTGGCCTATGAGCCAAGATACCGTGTAATCGAAAGTTTTCCAATAAATTTTCATAAATACTATATTATTAATATTCACATTACTATACTTGAAATTTCAATTAATTTAGAAACGTTTAGAATTGGGAAGATCAGTATAATAATAATTATTGAAATCGTAGAAATGAATAAATTCATGTACTGATACTGTAAGTTTGTCGCCGGACAGAGTAACTAGAGAAAATGTGAAAAATGAATATAAGGCCTTTCTGACAAAGTAGCTCTCGCTTACAGCATTGTACTTCAATACGGTACCTTTCCATCTTCCCACTTTTGGCAGTATTTATGAATAAGGGATGAGGTCGAAAATCATTTGCAAAGGGATCGACCGTGAAGTTGAATAAATTTTCTTTGAAAATCTATTCTACCTACGCGATTGAAAAACTTCTCTTTTGATAAGGATTTGAAAATTTTCAGAAATACTGTACATTTATTAATAATAAAGGTCCTTATCAAATATTTGAGAAAAATATATGGTACCGTGTGGCAATCACTATACTTACTAAGTATTCATCAAATAGTGAAGTATAGCAAAACTCAATTGAGAATTGAACTTTAAACTTAGGGCTATTAAAAATAATTGATAGATAAAATGAAGAAATCATATAACCTTTTCTAAGTATTATTTCTCACAGACATGTTTCGAGCTTAAGCCCATTTTCAATGTGACAAGAATAATACTAACATTATTTTTCTAGACTTAAGCTCAAAACATGACTGTGAAAAATGATACTTCGAAAGTTTCAAAAAAGGATATTTGATTTTTTCATTTTATTTATCAAAACTCAATTGTTTATTTATTATTTTAAACAAAAATAGAGAATAATTCAATTTTAAAACACGTCTAAAAGCTCTGCTAATAGGCCTATCTATAGTGAAATTTTATATCACTCAAGAAAATTAAAATATTTCATTTTTTTCAAATCCAGTAAATTTTACAAACTATACAGTGAGTGGTAGCAGATGTAGCACGGTTTAATTTTAGTGGCTCAGACCACTGCGTTGGAAACAAAACTAGGTAGGTACTGTACCTATAATTCTTTTTTATTCTATGATTCATTTATCAAGTATTATTGTGGGTTGCTGTATCTTATTTTCTATTTGTTTTATTTGTAGATTACTACTATTGAAATATAGTGATTCTGTGTTTTCATATTTTGTAAATAACGAGTTGGATTTGAGCAGCTACCCAATTTAATGAATTAGAACGTTATCAGTTTGTGAGAAATTGGAACTTTTCACCAGTTCAGTTGGCGTCTACCGAAATTGGCGGTTGATGAATGATTAGGGAATCAATAATACTGAGCTTTGTCAGGATAATCAGCGAGAACATAATATGTTCATAATATTATTCAGTGGAGAGCGACCTCAACCAACCCATTTCGCTATAGCAGTGTGGACAGGCTTTATTGACTGGACTATATATAGCGTCTTGCATTAAAGAATTACGTTAAATACAACAGGCTTTAAACTTATAATTTTATTGCACGATTTAAGGTGAAATTGCTTGTTCAATCACTAAATTATTCAAGATTGAATATTATTCTTTATACATTTTTAATCGTATTTTGAAGAAAATTCATGAATCTCAGATAACAATTTCATAATCTTCTCAAAATTATCTTGTCAGATATTTATGATAATTTTTGTAGACTTGTAAATTGGATTACATTTTAATTATTTGTCTTCATAGAATTAAGTTACAACAAGACTAAGAATTTTCAAAAAATTAGAGTATTTCAAGAGCATGATAGAATCCGGTACATAAATTATTATCACGACCTATGAGTTTTGAAGCTCATAGGAACAAATAGGTATAAATCCAGCGATAATAGAATATGAGTAGATTGGGCTTGCAATACCGGTTCTACAGCAAGCTAGCGAGTCAATACCCCCGACTGCTAGTGTACTCACCTCGCCCGGCTGGTCTGGTAATCTCATATTGTACGGGCTTCTTATATCATTCATAACTCAAGTTTAAATCGGAATATTAAAACGAAATTGACATCAATAGTATAGTCAAATCATGCTCTACAAATAATGTGATATACTATTTCATTGTAACTATGATAATTTTCAAGTTATTGTTTTACAAATCAAAATAGTGTAGTATTTGGTGATTGCACGCATCTTTATTCTCTTCAATTTCTTTTAAGATAGCTTTTAATGGAAGTGGTATTGAATGAAGTTTATAGTACTAGTTAAGATCTTTAATTTTATGTATAATACCATCAACTTTATAATCAAAGAACAGCAGAAGATCGTGTTGAAGATCGGAAATAATAATTAACCAAGCATCAAGGCTTTTGAAGGTTTTGTAAATCATCCATAACTCAAGTTCAAATCAGAATATTGGAATAAAATTTAAATCGATTGCTTTGTGAGATTATACTCTACAAGGATTGTGATTTTTTTCATTGTAATTATCATCATTTCTATGTTATTCCTTGACAATCTAAATAGCATCAATCAATATATTGTCGAATTGAACGATATATTGAACTGAACGATAGCAGACTAGCTGATTTCAACCAAAAATTGAACAGAGTTTCTTGTCTGGAGAAATAATAAATACAGAAAAAATGTTGACTGGCAGTTATATCAATAAAAACGTTTCCATGAATACTGTGTTGTTGTTTACATAAAGAGAGAGGTTTTTTTGCAAACACCATTCAACTGATATTGAAATGTTTACGCAGGACAATAGCCTTTTAAAAGCCTTGATGCTTGGCTAATTATTATTATTTCCGATCTTCAACGCATTAATCTGCTGCTCTTTGATCATCAAGTTACTGGTATCATACATAGAATTGGAGATCTCAACTAGTACTATTAATTACATCCAATACTTTTTCCATCGAAAGCTAACATAAAAATCTACCTAAGAGAATTGAGATGCACGCAATCACCAAATATTACACTATTTTGATTTGTAAAACAATAACTTGGAAAATATTATAGTTACAATGAAATAGTATTACATTACTTGTAGAGCATGATTTGGCAAAGCCATAGAAGTCAATTTCGTTTTAATATTCTGATTTGAACTTGAGTTATGAATGATTTACGAAGCCCGTTCAATATGAGATTACCATACCAGCCAAGGAAAGTACACTAGCAGTCGGGGGTATTGTCTCACTCCGCGCTACTGCAAGGCGACTCTATTTCTATATTCTATTCTCTCTGTATAAATCTGACAAATATTATGATATTACAAATAGTCTGAAGGTCATAACAATTATTGTATTTTCATACATTATCTCAGATGGTAAAGTCTTCGACAAAAATTGCAGAATCATTTCATTTTAGATAAACTTAATTGTACTATTAGGCAATTTATCATTTTATTTCACTATTGTACTGTATAGGTACTGTGTACAACATTATAGTCTTTTATTACCTTCCTCCCTGCACACGGACAAATCATTCATGCGGTGAGAATAATCATATTATCTAAATACTTATATTTTTGGGAATATATAATTTTTTATTAATAAACAATTTTGAATTTGAATTTTGCAAGAGTAATAAATTAATTGCTTCATTGATTGAATCTTAACACATTCATACTTATCTTGGATATTGCGGATTGAAACAGCAATAACCACTGAGCATAATGTGAAAAAATAAAATAATTTCTATGTACAGAATATCAGGTTTTAGGCTTGCAGAATGTAACCCTCAAAGCGCGTGTGGGCAGACTACCCTTTTCCTTCAAAAACATAGACAGGAACTCCAGCACGTAAGTGGCCCCAAACAATTTTTTTTTTAATTCCACTATGAATACTCTTGTTTTGTCCCCTCTTTGCAATACCTACATCATTCCAAATCACAGTTACAAAAATGATCTCCTGAGCTCTTGCGCCCCTGGTCAACTGTGCATCTTGCCCAGTTATAGAAATGGGCCTGCATAAGTCTGTCCAAACAAGGAAGACCCTCTGTCTGGCAAGATGAGAAAATGACTTAAAAAAATATTGATTTGGTCTCAAATTGTAGATTAGAACGCTTACTATGATTAAGACCAAATCAATAATTTTTTAATCAATATTGACCGAGATGGAGTAATTTTCTTGCCATTTTGCCAGAGGGTCATCTTTGCTTGTACATACTATACCATTTTTGCTAACAGATAACCTTCACCAGGATATAAAAGTTGTCTTCCGTTATAGAATAAGCAGGTATTGTTCTCTAGGAAGAAGAAGCAGTTTCTGTAACTATGGAATTTTTATCTATGACAAATGAGACCCTTTTCATTCTTCTCGAAGAATAATGTGTGGTTGGAATTAGAAAGTTCTGGTTCTGTCAATAGGCTGGATTTAGTAATTATTCAGGCAGAAGATCAAGGGTTGCCGCCGGGTATTGTTAACTCCACTTGAAGGAGAACTAGAGGTACGGTAACGTGACAAATAATATTGTAGAACAGTCAAGAGAGAGTGAGCGCGTGTGGCAAAAAGAGTGAGTGAGAGCGTATCAGTAGGGATAATGGAGTGACAGAGTGAACGGGAGAGAATAGAGAAATACAAATAATTCTTTCTGTCTCTGTTTATTTTGTTTACGCCACTTGAACATGATTTTCTAGAAACAGATAGGACAGCTAACCATCATTGAGTGTCTCTTGCCTACACACACATTATGACTTTATCTTTTTCTTTACTAACAAAAAGCTTTGTCTTGCCAATTTCTAGAGTACAGAACAATTCTATATTGAGGGACAGAAATTTTTGGTACGTTATTCTGCGGCTATTCCGCAGATCGGGTTTATCGCTTGCGCCAGGCTAAAAACCGGTTTTTGCGCTGTGGCTTAAAAATTGGGTTCCTGAGATCGAGTCCAGGTTTAAAAAAGCCGACCGGCAATTATCCGGCAATTATCGCAGGGAAAAACCCTGGGTCTAAAAATCGGATTCCTGAGCTCAACAACAGATCAACAACAGATCGTCTCTGGCTTTAAAGATAAACTTGGTGGGTTCCTCAGATCGAGACTAAGCGTAAATGAGATAATTGCAGCATCAAAAATGATGGTTTTAGACTCCAACTTAGACTTTTCAAAAGGCAGGTTTAAGTTCAGTTTTAAGCTATTAACACGTTATTGGTTCAATTTTGACAAAAATGAGTTTCAGAATGGGGTTTGTCTTCAAATTCTGAACAATTTCATCACCAATAAAGTCATATTATAACATTTTTTTTCACTCATCTATTGAACTCAGTAACATCAGAAAATGCAGTGAAAACACTTGAAATGACCTTAGAAATATTAATTCCAATTTTGTCACAACTGAATGAAATCAATTTGAAAATTGTTAGATTCGAAAAATTTATTTGGTTATGTTAAAAAAATTGAAAGAAATATTCAGATGTGAATTTCTGTATCTGCATCTGTGAATTTCTGTATCAAAGAATCATACAAAACTCGTGTTGTCAACACGTGTTCATAACAGGTTCCAAAGACAAGGGGTGAGATAAGAGATAAGAAGGGGGCTTGGTATTTCTGCAAGGGGTGTGGAGAAGCTGCAGCTGCCTCACATCATTCTATAGTTTATTCAGTTTAGTCGGTGGTGTAGTGACGATATTTTCATTGTGGTTAGTGCGCTATGGATTACCTTGAATATTTGGACTACGACGACGACGTTCCTGTACGATTGCGGCCAGTACGGTACCGTAATTTCAATCCTTGATTTAACAGATGATTTAACAGATAAGGAGTTTCAGAGTAGATTTAGATTTAACAAGGAGGCAGTGAGAGAACTAGTACACATTCTAACCCCAAGGCTTGGAGTTACTGATATGAGAGCCCCTCACTCTACTCCAAATTGGGAAAAAAGTGTTGGTAGCTCTTTTTTTCGATGGCACGTTCCATAGGGAAACCGGAGACTTATTGGGAGTAAGCACAACTGCATGCTGCAGAATAATACATCAAGTGGCAAAGGCGATTTGTTTGGAAATGAGAGAGGAGTTTATTCGATTCCCAACTGGAGAGTACGCAAGAGAGACAAAAAAAAAATTTTTCGAGAGATATGGGTTTCCAAACGTACTGAGCTGTGTGGACGGGTCACTAATTCCTATTGTCTGTCCCCACACCCGCGACAAAGAAGAATACCGATGCCGAAAAGGATTTTTCGCTATTAATATATTAGGAGCGGCTGGAGCTGACCTAGAGTTCACGAATATCGTTGCGAGATGGAAGGGAAGCACACATGACTCGAGAGTGATTAAAAACTCATCTCTATACGAAGTTTGAAGAGGGGAACATGGGCGGCTTACTCATTGGAGACAGTGGATATGAGTGCAACAGGCAAGTTAATACCTTAACATGTAATTTTATATCTACACATATTAATCATAATTTTATACATTTTCCATTCAATATATAAAGAAAACAAATAATGAACGGGACAGGGAATATATCCTCACGTATTTCAAGTTTTTGTAATAGTCTGATGAGCAGTAGAAGACAATCCTGAAGAATTTGAAGCAATGATAAAAATGTTTGAACATGTTTTGTGTTTTAAACTCAAGAATTTTATTGTGATAGTGCAGGTTCAGATCATGATGCTGCGATTTCTCAATTAATTTATAAATGGATACCGCAATTAATGTCATGATTATTGAAACTATTCTGGATAAGTAATTTCGACAGTTGAATTCTCAAACTACTCTTCATCAAGACTCTCGTTACATCAGATATTATTTATCATCAATACAGATCAATAGTTTTTTCAATATGCACAATGTGATTACAGATTTTTGATGACACCACTTCCACGACCGCGAACTCCAGCTGAGCGACGATATCAACGTGCTTTAACAAGAACCAGATCAACAGTTGAGAGAATGTTTGGTCTACTGAAAAACAGATTCAGGTAGGTATTTTTGTCTAATATTAAATCAAATCAGATTTAATTATACCATTCCAAATCATATATAAGATTTATGAAGGATCCATAATTTGAAGTCTGGCCTGTCAATATTGCTATTTTTTATTAATGTTGATTAAAACCCACAGGTCATTCCACCGTTAAAAGCAAGGTTATTAGATTGAATAGATTATAGTCACGCGCTGTCCTCCAATCTAATTACCTTTGTTAAAAGCATGCACAAATTCATAATTATATTTTTGAGCAAAAACATTTACTTCTTTCTTCTCTTATTCCTATTCTCTTATTCTTCATTCCTGAAGGGAATAACTTCATGCACTTGATAAAAATAGTAATTAATTTTTCATTCTGTATTACAGTACTATAAACTTGTTTTGTGAATTACTGAAATTACTATTAACATGTTTTTTTTTATTTGATGGAATTACTGTAAACATGCATGTTTATAAAATTGCAATGACTGTTTTTCCACAGATGCTTGCATGATAACAACACCTTGCGGTTCCAACCCCGCCGTTGTTGTATTGTCATTGTTGCTTGCGCCGTACTTCACAACTTTGGAATAAGAAGAGGGTTATTTGAAGATGCTTTGGAGCCACTTCCTGAAAACTATGGCATGGAAGCAAATGATGACCAACCTCCGGTACATGCTTGCTCTGACGGTGTCTTTACACGCAATGATATAATCCGCCGTCACTTCACTGACTGAAGTAAATGATAAAGGTAACAATTGACTGCTTGAATAATTAATTATCCTTGAGATAGAAATATCATAAATAATAATTATTGGTCATGAGTGTGGATTGAAATGATCACATTATATTAGATTTATGCTTCAATCATCTTGTTTTATTTTCAAATAATAATCACAGTTACCCTTTTCAATTAAATTTTTTTTGTTCATTCGCATTTGAAAATGACTGTAAATAGTTGAGACATGTAATGCCTAAAAAAAATAATTGAAAAGGTACTGTGATTATTATTTAAAATAAGAAAAACGGTGATAAAAGTAGCCCTGTGATAAAGAAATTATTCAATCATCTCATATTAATATGAGTTGTAGGAATTATGCCCGTGTATTTAATTGATCAAATGAATAATTGATATTAAGTGAGGTTGTTTTTAATAAGATGATTCAGATGTTAATTGTAATAATTATTAATGTATTTTATTGGAGATGCAAAAATAATAGAAATTTAATAATAATCAATAGAAAAGTATTACATAACTATATAATTATACAATTGACGTGGGATAGAATACCAATGATTATGAAATTGAACAGTCAATTATTATTTTCAATGCTCCCACCTAATAATTCGAAAGTCTTCGATTCACTGGAGCTCTGTTTTTCTGGCAAATGTTTTTGTGCATTTGCCTCCATCACTGACCAATAATTTTTTCTTTTTCAAGGACTACCATTTTCATTTTATGCTCCTCTTCAATCACTCGCATTCTTAACCGGTGCTCCTCTTCCAGGCACTCCATCTTTTTGCTGTGAAATTCGTCTGCATGGGATGAGGCCCGTTTGACGCGTGGCTGGCCGGATCTGGAAGGCGTGTTCGCCCGGGAAGTATTTGCTGTCGAAGAGCCCGCGGTCGGCGTGTCAGGCTTTGGGCTTGCTGACCTCGTCCTCTCCAGCCCTTCAACTTCAGCGTTATCTGAGAAAAGACAATCTCCTATTAGATTTCAAGTGTGATACTTTTCATATGTTGAAAGTTTTTACTGTAAATTAATAATTTTAAATAAATTCCTTCCTAAATATCAAGTGTGATGAGTTTCAAAACGATTTAAACTGAATTACTAGATTAAAACCAATGTTTATTATTAATTTTTTTATTATTTTTTAATATTATTTTTTTCAAGTGTTTTTGTCAAATAAATTATTATTATTATTATTATTATTCTTTCATTTTCATAGGCTACATTGAAATCTTCAATTTATGGTAAAATAATAATTTTAGGTATATAATTTTGACAATAATCAATGATTAGCCTAATTTGAAAATAGAAGTAAATAATACAGAATGTATTCTATTTCCTATGATCGATAACATTCAGAAACATAGATGATAAAATTTTTTATATATATTATAAAAAGATGAAATGACTGTTATAAAAAAATTGAGCATGATATTTTTTAAAAGAAACGGGTGAAGTGCCCGTATGTTTTAGCATACAGCACTTCACCTATTTCGTGGGCAAGAGCCGCCAACGTTTTTACAAAAGTTGGAGTTGGAGAATAGTTGGAGATATAGTAATAGACAATAGTTGAGAAAAAAAAGATACATTTTTTAGAGAGCGAAAATATAGTCAATGTATACAGAATGTTCGAGTGAATGAGGCTACTATATAAAGGGCAAAAGGGGACCATGACTTTGGAAAACACTGTCCTGTGGACGCGTTTCGTTTATTGTTTTCTACTAGCAGGAATGCAGCCTTTTGTTGTATTGCAACTGTTCTTCTTTCGACAACCTTTGTAATTTCTCCCTAGTTCAAGCTCCTTTCAGAGTTCTTTCGTGAGGGTTCACGAAAGAGAAGTATTTCTGTCCATCTCCTACCTACTTTCTCTCTTTCTTTCGTTGTAACTACAAACCATGCATGAAATAAAAACCATTCAACATTAAGTTTGTTAAATTATTCATATTTAGGATAAATTAATATACTCTTAAGCAAAAAGCTTAATGGTTCCTTTTTAAATATTTTCATCAAATAATGATAAAAGCAGATGGCTCATGGACAAAACCCAGGTATCATAAAAAATGTTACGTCTTGTAGTCTAATGATTCTCACTTCCTCTGACGCAGTCACTAGATAAATCCTTGTTTATTTTGTAATTCCACCCTCCCAGATTATTATATTAGGCTACATTACTACTTGAAAGAGATTATTTTCATCCCTAACAGTCTGATGAAGCGTTTCAGGTTAAATGCATTCCACTATTGCCATAAAATAATGTGAGTTACTTTTATACTGTATTTTATTCAAAGTGAGATAATATACCACCAAAATTAACACCTACTCTAGCACATGGGTTTCCCATAGTTGAGTAGGTTAATTAAAAAAAACCTTATTCTTTAATTCTTTTAACACTAACTTGAATTAAATTTAAATTGTACTCTGTGCTTTTTTGTTCATTTTGTATGTTTTTTAAGGAAATAAAATTATTATTTATTTATTTATATATGCCATGTAATCAATTATAATAGCAATTTATATTGTATTTTAATGTCAGGATTATAATGTATCAATTATAAATGTATATTTTTATTTACTTTTTATACATTCTAATATTAGTCTGGGACTTTTCAACTTACCTACATCGAAGTCGTCATCATCGTCCGGAATATTTTGTAGTGGCTCCTGGTCGATTAGGAGCTCATCCATCTCCGGGTCTTGTTCGTGTTGAGGTGATGGGGGCCCTCCTCCGGTGCGGAATTTACTTCTTCTCTCTTCCGCCTTTTGGCTTTTGTAGTCTCTTAACTCTCTTCCAGGCACCCTTCAACTGTTCAACATTTCTTTGCGTGTTCAACCCCGCGGAATTAAACTCAATAAGCAGTTCTTTCCACGCTTTTTTCGCAAATCCTCTGTTTTCTGGTCATGCATTTTCTTTTCTATAATTGGTCTCTCCAGAACTAATCTTTTTAATAAAGCTAGTTCATCTCGCGAAAAATTTATTCGTTTTTTCTGTTCTGCCATAATTTCAAACTATGATGGCCTACGATACTCCTAATTTACACTACGTGACTACCTACACAATACAATACTACACAATAACTACACAATAACACTACTATTAATATTTTATTCACTAAAGAACTAAAAAATTAATTAAATGAATGAAGAGAAAGAGAATGGTGAATAGCGAGACGCGCGAGGGAGGGTGAAAAAGTTAACCGTGAAACGTTAAGAAATCAGGTGAACCGAACTCCGAACATGCGAAAGCGAAAGGAAGATATGCTGAAACGGGACAGAGATATGATTCACAGTGCCTGCTGCCAACCTTACGGCAAAAATCCCTGCATTTCCCTACAAACAAGAACGGCTAGCTATTTCAAGGCCAGGCGCAACTACGAGTGTCAGATATGGTTGTTTAAACTTTGACAACGGGTAGACCGCGCTTGAACTCGATCTCAGGAACCCATTTTTTTGATCTCGGCCAAACTTGCGCTAGTTTAACGTTGCGCTAGACCTAGCAAAACCCGATCTGCGGAATAGCCCCTTAATATCACTATTATTGGGGCTGATGCCGATGTCTTCCGCAATAGATTATTTCTATTTGATTGATTTGTGTACTTGGCAAGAGAAACCTAGAGAGGAAAAATGTAAATGTAAAAAATGAAGATGAGAAACATCAAGTGAAAGAAACTTAGTACAAAAGTAATTGATTATAGAGAACAAAAGGACAATCATCTATGTAGTGGAGAAATTAAAATAACCTTGAATAATAATAATAATAAAAATAATAAAATAATCATAAATACATATTATCAAATATTCATATACAGTATAATTAATAAATTTTAGTATAATAGAATCATATTATCCAATATGATTCTATTAATAATTCAAGGGATTGAAACATTAGGGTTCTAAATGCCAAATCCTCAACT
Organism: Sogatella furcifera; assembly: GCA_017141385.1. Taxonomy (NCBI): domain Eukaryota; kingdom Metazoa; phylum Arthropoda; class Insecta; order Hemiptera; family Delphacidae; genus Sogatella; species Sogatella furcifera. The sequence continues at coordinate 22,518,824 of CM029546.1, forward strand.
TTTCAAGAGAGCAGAATTTCAAATCAGGTACAGCAGTAAATGAAGGGAATGATATTAAAATATTAAATGTGTTTTTTTATGAATTTTCGTACTCTAAATAGATAAATAATATGTCAAACATTTTTTAAAGTTATTATTATTTAGGATGTAGGTAAAAAATTACTTTTAAAATTATGGTGGAACCTTGTTGCTCTAATGCCAATGCCACGTTTACACGAAATGTTAATAACTTTTGAATAACGTATTTGACCGAACGTAAGTGACGTCCAGATTCAAGACAACGATTTTGCATTTCTCTTTATGTTTGTTTGCCTGTTTGTTTGTTCCACATTTACAACAAAACTGTTCCTCTTGAAATTGCGCGTTGATGTATATGTAAGGTTTTTTGAAATATTGCATTTTAAGGATAATATGAAAGGAAAAGGTATTACTTCCATACTAAAATATTACTATATACTTTCATACTTCTAAACATAGGAGAACTCACACTATAGAATTATTCATGCTTAACCAGCTGTCGAGTTTATTATTAATAATTGCATGCAATTAATGAAACTCAACAGTATTCCCTTCATGAATAATGCCCCATCCATAGGTGACTCCGTGAGGTCCACTATTCACAGAACTACTAGTATATTATATAACTAACTCACTATAAAAAAGTTATTAACAAATGTTATTAACATTCTGTGTGTAAACGTGGCTCTTTGGAACCATGATGATCTAGTAAATCGCTTTCTCATTAGAACACGGTTCTTGTTCTTAGATAGGACCTTAATGATTCGAGATTGATTTGATTTGTAATGCATTAAAATTCTATCAGTTGATTAAAACCTTATTGGATTTTGTCTGATCTATCACAAATGATCCATTAAAGTAAATTTTATTACAAAAACAATAAATTGTATAAGATAAATTTATTCATCAATTTTAATAAAACCTATTTACAATTTAATATAGTCATATTTGAAATCAAATATTTGTATTTAATGATAAAACAATGAACAAATTTCAAGACTATAATTAAATAGAATATGCTGATGATGAATAATTTTTTTATTATATTATTGTTCTATTCTTTTATATTATTGTATTTTTTATTACTATTTATATTATGCTCATCAATATCGAGCATTCGAAGTAGTATCTTATCTTCATCAATAATGTCCATAATGAACAAAAAGTAGAGCAGAATAAAATGAAGAGAAGCTATAAACTCTTGACGTACCATAGGCCTATCACAACCATCATGTTCTCAGAATGAAAGAGTAAAATTTCAACAACAAGGTTCCATGTAGCACATAGAACTTTGTTGAATTTTATGTTGAGGCTTCCTAGATCAATATGATTAGCCAATATGAGTACAAAATGGAATTTTGTTAGCCAATAATGGAATTTTGTTAGCCAATAATGGAATTTTATTAGCCAATAAGTACAAAATGGAACCTTCTTGAATTTTGCATTTGGTCTTTTTGGACATAGAACCTAATTATTGTTTTGCTTCATAAAAAAAACTACTTATAATTCGCAACTGAAACTTTGAAAAACATCTGCTAAAAATAAAATAGAACCATAATGCATTAAAATCTCAATTTGTGAAAATGTCAGTTAGAACCATGGGCAGGGCCGGATTTAAGGTGTGCCGCCTATAGGCTAAATGTAAATTTGCCGCCTCCTTGAGGCTTAAGGCCCGTATCGAGAGTGCGAGGAATGTGCCATGTATGCCTCAGGACACATGCCTCGGGTTGAGGCATGCGTGGTCTGCACTAATTATAACCACGCATGCTCGCTGCGAGCACGCAAACAAATTGACAAGCGGCGTCAAGCAGAAGGCAAAGCAACTAAGCTTTTTGGAAATTGATAATTTGGAATTTGGAGGTTAGTTTATTGTGCTCAATTATTAGTAAATAGAAAATTTAGGCAATGTTTATTGGCAATGCCTATTGAAACTTTCTGCACCCAAATATAGAATTCTGAATCACAAAAAATGCATAGGAATAAGGTACAATTTGAAGGTTAGTTTGTAGAATTGTGCGTTGTGCGTGGCGAGGCAAACAGGACAGGTATCCACTTGACGCACGCCTCGGAGCGAGGCACCTTTGAGCACGTCCCTTTTACCGACAAGCACACTGCTCGCCTCGAATTGTGCGCCGCGTTTGCCCTCGCGAACAAACCCGGTATCGATAGTCCGAGGCAAGTGTCCTGAGGCATACCTGACACATGCCTCGCACTGTCTATACGGGCCTTAATACTTTGCTTATTCCGAGTCGTTATGGGTTAATGGGGATACGTCGGTAAGCGGCAGTCAGAGCCAAATCAGTAGTAAGATAGTACAATATATTTGTATAGATGGGCATGTAGCAAGAAATATCGATCTCGTGATACAGAGTGATTCAGGAGGAATGTGCAATACTTCTCAGGCTGATTCCTTACAACAAGTAGACAAAAAATTTCCATGGGACCAAACGCCAAAAACGCTTTGTTACCGAGATAACAATGGCGGAAAATTGAGATTTTTCAAAAAGTATTAATTTTTCTAATTTTTTAGAGGCTTTAGTGAGGTTCTAAAATAATCAATTCTGTAAATTAGCTGAGGAATTCAATGAAACTAATTCCAAGTTTTTAACTTCAACGGTTATTAGGTAATTGGAAAAATATGCTAAAAAACGCCATTTTTAACAATAAGGGTTATAACTGAAGGAATAATAAAATTGTATTTTTTATTGATGGAAGTCGAAGAGAGTCGGATTCTAAAGAAAAAGTTTAATAGCGGCGATTGTGTAAATCTTACCCAAATCTCAGAAATGGTGATAAAAAAACGCAAAATCGCTACTAAACACAAATTCATCACTTGTGCTAGGTTTTGTCAATTTTGCGATTATTGATTGCTATTTCTGAGATTTGGGTAAGATTTACACCATCGCCGCCATTCAACTTTTCCTTTAGAATCCGACTCTCTTCAACTTCAATTGATAAAAAAGCAATTTTATTATTCCTTATCCAGTTATAACCCTTATTGTTAAAAAATGACGTTTTTTAGCATATTTTTCCAATTATCTCAATAACCGTTGAAGTTACAAACTTGGAACTAGTTTCATTGAATTCCTCAGGTAATTTTACATAGGAATTGATTATTTTAAAACCTCACTAAAGCCTCTAAAAATTAATACTTTTGAAAAATCTCAATTTCAAAATTCATTTCTCTTTAATTTGAGACCAAATTCACCCTTCTATCTTCAGTGGTTTATGTTCTACAGAGATTTTAAAAACCCCTTACACCCCAAAAACTCCTAAAAATTACATTTTATCATACAAAAGGGGCTGTATAGAACAAGTTGGCATAGGAATCGTCCTTTTTCTTTGGATTTTGAGGTTCGAGTCTCATTGCACCGTACTTTTAGTGTATTCAGAGATCAAACCGATTTTGTAATGCACTAAAATAATAGGCAACTATACGTTCTAAGAATTTCTAGTAGGTGATGTTTTTCAAAGTAAATTCTAAAATTCAGAAATCGTAGAAAAAATTTAATTTATTTTTTGAAATTATTTTATAAATTTTGAATTTTTTTTAATTTGCCGCCTTGAAAATTTGCCGCTCTAGGCTGCAGCCTACTTAGCCTATTTAGAAATACGGCCCTGACCATGGGAACTAGAAAACACGGTAGGCATCATAAGCCTGATGCACCGAAGATTGATAGTATTATGCCGTTTCTGGAGCCCCCAAAAAATAGTTGATTACGTTACCATAGAAGCGTCAGTATTCAATTTCCTGTGATTCAATTTTTAATAACGTTTTTTGTGGACTTCAGAAACGTCATAACTATAGAGACTGTATATAATAATCATAGTGTGGACATTGACAGTGTCACTTTTGATTGGTCAGCTCGGTCAATACCACCATAGTTTTGCCAACTCTCATAAATCCGCGTATCGACAGTGCAAGGGATGTGCCGTGAATGTCTTGCGGTGTGTTGATACTTTGTGCGACTGGAACGCAGTCGATCAGCTGTGGCCAATCATATCTCTTGCTATTGAATTTAAAGGATAAAATAAGGATTCTTAATTCTTTAATTTACTAGGGGAAGCGCATGCGGAGGCAGCCGCAAATTGAGGGGAGCGAGCTTTCTTTTGTCCAAAAGTTTTTGAAGTGTAGACTCGAAAATTTGATCCCGGTATTTTAAGCCTAGCTAAACCTAGCTGATGGTGAAAATGGCTCATTCTATTACCATGTAATGTTATGAAATGAGAATATAAAATATGACCAACAACCTTTAAGTGAATGTTTTCTCAAGTGAGTGTTTATTTTGATAGAATAAGGCAAGATGAGAAAATGACTCCAGCTTGGTCAATATTGGTTAAAAAAATATTGATTGGGCTCAAATTGGGGGTCAGAATGTTTCCTACGATTGAGACAAAATCAATGATTTTCAAACAATATTGACCGAGCTGGAGTCATTTTCTCTTATGAGTGGTTCAACTTTGTAAATACAGCATTTGACGTACCTTTTGGTCTCAAATGTGCTCTGATTGTTTAAAATAATTATTCAGTAGCAAATTATAAAGGAAAATCAATATAAACTTGAAAAATTGAAAAAATAAGCCTATGGGATGAAATTTGGGCAAAATTTATGTGTATTTCCACAACAAGCTGCCATTGTTTGTTAGCATGTTGAGAAATATTGAATGAATGCAAATAAATAAATAATTTTATTAATAAAGACATCAGGTAAAAAACCCATTTTGCCTCCTTCACAGTGCAATATAGTTATTTGTGTATCAGTACGCAAAGAGTGATTTTGCTGCATCAAGAGAAACACTTACGCACAAGCCGCAGGCTATTACATGAAGTTTTTCCAAACTACCATATTGAATGTGAAAGGTTGAAATTAAAATTAAAATAGTCATCTCAGTTATTTATCATTGAATCCTGACAAATCAGGCACTATTTTATTCAGAACCACCGGCAGGCTCGCAGTGTAAGGCAGTGTAAGTGAGACAAACGCGCTCGCCTGCAAAACCTCTGTCAGTGTCAGCTGAGACAAACAGGCTCGCTTTGCTCGCCTGCAAATACCGTTCAGAAGGGATTGGAAATTTATTGAACACATCATTTCTGACCTAATGTGGACCTGTTTACTTAATTTCGACATTTTCTGCCAATTTGTTCTCAAAAAATCTAAGAAAAACTCAAAATTCTGAAAAATAGTAAAACGCTAATATGAAGTGTAACCTTTGGAAAGTATATTGGACATAGTTTAAAACTTAATTTAATATCTTCCAAATTAGTTCATCTATAATCTTGCTAAACCATTGAACTTACAATTTGGATTTGTCATATCAAGGTGGAAGATATGCAACTTGCAATACATCTACAATTTTTAAAAACTTATTACTTGCTTAATCTTGAACGGATTTGGTTTCATTTCATTTTTTTCAATTTTCAATTTTTAATTTAATTTTCTCTTAACCAAACAAATCATAAAAGGTCGTTTATTTCTTTTATTTCTATTTAAAATAATATTGGAAGTTGATTTTGAAAATAATGGCAAAAAAAAATGTTCTGCTCAGGTTTTGAACCCCCCTGATTGGTAAGTGAAATACTAGTCCATGTCGCCAACCACTGGGCTATGAGGGTTCGTTAAGAGGCCGATTCTGCCAGTGATACCAACATGATTTCAAGAGCATAATAGACATTTCTGTCCAGGAACGTTTCTCAAAACTGATGTTAGGTTGCAATCCTGCAGTGCAGAGAGCAGGAATATAGCATGAATAATGTGTATAGTAATAGTGCGTAAGCAATCCTTTTTTTCCTTTTTTCGTTAATATGCAAATTTTCAAAATGCTCTATAGCCTATAACCTGGTCGTCCATGTCTACTATCACCATGGCAAGTTTGAATCAAATTGGTTGAGCGGTTCCGGAGGAGTAGTTATACAAAGAGTGACTTTCCTAATCCATTCGAGCTTCGCTTCGCTCAAAAAAATCCAGAATTTCTTGATTTTTAAATAAATCAGTGGTTTAACAACATTTTGTCTTTTCATTTAACATGGATAACTACCACAATATCAACTTCACTACTACCATACTCAAAAAGTAGAGTATTCTACAATTTTTTAAACTAGAGAGGAGTAATAGCATAGAGTAACTAGCACAATAGGCCTATTCTTAATTCTTATTGTCTTTGATAGAATAATGAAAAAAAAAACACGTAGAACCAACCCCTACCAAGTAATGACTTTTACATTATTTCTTATTATGAGTATACGTATATGTTCTTAGACATTATATTCTATGAGATAAGAAAATAAATTTACCAGGAACATCTCTAAAGTAAGTTACTCTTACTCTAATAGTCTAATTGATGGCAAACACGTTGCTGTATTTAATGTTACTGATTTTCAAAGCTGAGAATGGTGCTCAGAATCTTATTAAGAGACTTTGTTCTTGTTATATACAGGATAAATCACTAAATGATGTTTACGGCTAAAAATAATTCAAATGATAGGCTATTCTTCCATTAACAAATTGACTGTAGGAAAGAGAGGAAGACTCTGCAATCATACAATAGAAGAAATCGCTGAAAAGACAAAAAAGCAAGAGTTATATTTAATTTAAGATATTCAATAATTTTAGAACTGATATCCATTTTATCAGTCACTAAACTCAATATTAACATTAGAACGGTATTGTACAAATTTGAGTTCAATATAGCCTTTAAAAATTTTTTTTTCAAATTCAAATAGGCCTATATTGGTAAACTCGAATTTTTTAAGTTAACTCCATTCTCCTAGTTAAAATTTCAAACTTCGAAGCTGATGTCTTTGCTATATCTATAATCACTAATTAGACTGGGTGATGATGATAAGTTTATTGGTTGAATTACACATATTTGTAACTTGGTTTCTTCTCCATCCATTGATAACACTTAACTTGAGGTTTTGATAGAGTTTATTAAGGTACTTTACATTACATTATAATCAAATTACCTTGGCATTTATAATAAAATTAAAAATCAATCATAATCACAATTGAGATTACAGTCAAAAACTATTCAATCAAATAACCGTTTTCTCACTAAACCATCATATTAAACTCATCAAATTAATAATAAATGACTACAAGTCCAGTAGGATTGTTGTAAATATTAGCTTTTAACATTGGTGTATTAGGTATTAAGTATATCAAGCCTCATGTTTTGAAATTTGTTCCTCTATAACAACATATATAGGCTATGATATGGTGATTTTAATCTTCAATATTATGTCATCATGGAGATAAATTCATAAAAAGAGGCTTGATACATAATAGGCTACAATACCTCAATTGGAAGCCAGCTAACATCAAGTTATAAAAAATAACCACTTGGATTTTTATTTTTAAATAGCCTATAACTTTATTAACCATGCTATTGAATGCTAAATCATGGTACAAAAAGTCATTGAATTGCTTCCCAGAATACTTTATACTTTGAAAAATAAATCCAAATGGCTTCTTGTGATGAGCATTTGCCATAATAATCAATAATACAGTACTGTACATGAATAGATAGATGTAAATAGGGATGTTGGAAAGTGGTGAGAGTAGAGGGGTAGGAGATGGTAGTTGACTACCAGACTCAATTAATATTGAAAAACTAATGTATAAATGTATAACAAAAGTTATTTTCAAAACATAATAGCCCAAAACGTCGATATATTGCTTCAGATAGGCTTGAAAAGGTAATACCATAGAGTAGACAGTTTTTGTTGAATGTCATAGAATTTTTATTTTGCGACTGTTCCCCCACCCTAGAGGTGAATTGAAAAATAAAAGGTGGAACTTGTTCAGAATGGATTGTACTTCCACCTCATATGTGAATTTCCTACATATCTCATCTGGTTTCAAGTAGTAGCAAGTTGAAGTGAGAAATTCTGACTTTTTCCATGAAAGCTCAAAAACTACCACTTTTTTGACGGTTCATAGCTTGGCAGTCATTGATCCAAACTTCGAATGTGACCACTCATTTTGTAGCTAAATTTGTTTTCTTCAATTTGTACTTGAACACATTTTTTGATAAACCGACTAGTTTTCACAAAAAAAAGAAAAACTCAAAAAAGTCACAAAATTTAAGGGTTTTTTGGAATTTTGGGGGTGAAGCCGTCCCCTGAGGAGTATGCAAATATTATATTCGAGTTCAGCGTCCTAAAATACATATGAAACCGTCGAGAAAAAAAAATTTCGCACCGCTTTCCTAAAACACCCGTCTGGACGTACCATTTGACTGGGCTACTCACTCGATTATGTCCCACTTAATAATTAGCGGGTTTTTCGTCGGTAATCTTTGACACGGTCTTGTATTGAGTGGGCGGCTAGCGGGGAAAATAGCGAGTTGCCGACAGTCAGGGCGATCACACAAATACAGCGAGTCACCCGTCACAGAAAAATAGCGAGTCACCGCCCTGGCGACAGTTCGGTGTTTTGGCTGAAACAGCGAGTTGTCGAAATAGTGAATTTACCCAACCCCTAATTTACAGTTTGTCGTTTGAGGCTTTGATAGCATCCCGTTTTTGCAACCTTGCTGAGCTCAAAGCTTCTTCCTTTCTGCAAAGCTCAAAGCAAAGTGAGCAAACGCAGGGCGCAGGGCATCAAGTCTGCAGAAAGAAAGAAAACAGAAACAATAAGTGAAGCAGTATTTATTTTGAATTGGTTTAAGTGATTTTTCAATATTATTATGAGACATCTTATCAAAAAGTTGAATTCTTCAAATAGTTTGAATAGTTGTCATTTCTCTCTTAATCGAGAGTGCAGTATCTTTTATTTTATTTGAAATTTATCTTGAATTGTATTCAGTCCATAAATCATGTGGAAGTGTCATAAGTGTGGAAAGCCCGTTTATTTTGGTGAGTAAAATAAAGTTAGAAAGGCCTACACCTATGCCCGGTTTTTCCAACCACACTCAAAGTTGAGGGATCTCAAATTTTAAGTGACACTCAAATATTTGAGGGACCCTCAAATTTTGACGAATCGTCAATTAACAGCTGATATTTCCTATGCTTTTAACTTAGGAAACCAAAGTTGAGGGACCCTCAAATTTTGACGAATGCTCAGATGTACAGCTGACATTTTATTTAAAATTTCTGAAACAAAACTGCATTCTCATTGGTTATATACGGTACTCATATTGTAAACAAAATAATATTATCATCAGTTCAAAGCGATAACCTAAAATCCAGCATTAGCCTACTACGAGTGTTTGCATGATATTTTGTAATTTTTTAAATGAATGAAGACAAAATAAATTGTGGCATGAATTTCGGTGTATTTCGATTCTCCCTTAAACAATAAATTAAGATACTTCAATGTTTGCTAATTTGGAGAATGCATAATCTTACAAAGTACTGACGAGTAGATGTAAACAAAATAACCATATTTATTACTTTTATAAATTTTTTAAAGAAAATGTCAGCTGGTTATCTGAGCATTCGTCAAAATTTGAGGGTCCCTCAACTTTGGTTTGAGGGCCCCTCAACTCTCCTATGTTAAAAGTTTAGGAAATGTCAGCTGTTAATTGACGATTCGTCAAAATTTGAATGACCCTCAAATATTTGAGTGTCCCTTAAAATTTGAGGGTCCCTCAAGTTTGAGTATGCTTGGAAAAAACCGGGCACTAGACTTTCCATTCCACCAATAGGCTACATAAGCTAATTCTGTGTTCGTAGAAGCGAAACAAACAATGTTACGGTTGAAATCTCTTCTTTATAATATTCTAATGACAAACCCCTAAAAGTTATGTCGTTCTTACTTAAGTTACTTGGATTCTTTGTCTTTAACTGATGACAGATAGACAATGTCAGAGAGCCACAGTGTATTTCCTCATAGACTCTTGGTGGATAAGGCTATCTTTCATTCCTCCTTAGCAGAGTAAATAAGTACTTAGTATAGCAGAGTAAGATGGCAGGTTAGGTCAAATCCTCTTGTGAGCATCAAATTACTCTTGCATCGTGTAAAATGAATTGAATTTCAGCGAGGCTGTAAACGAGCTGTTGACTAGTCCTGAAAACACTTCCCTGGAGGTTTCTCCAGTCAGCAGGCAGTGTGTTGCATAAGCGGAGCGCAGATATGGGGAAAGAATCCTTCTTTTCATCGATTATGTCTCCTGGTACCATGTGCAATGTGCATGGAGTCCAGACCTCAGGACATGACAGCTCTTAGTTTCTTTACTCTTTTGATTTACTCAATTTACCCTATTGAGTAAATTGAGAATTGGGAATTCAGACTTCATCCAACTGGGCATCCTGACGGTTTATAACCAGTCTATACTGTCCAGTCTGCTGCATCTGCATTTAAACGGGCCTTTGCTCAGGCCAGCCAGAATCAGATGATTAAGATCCATCTCTTCAAAAGCCTCAATGATGTAGTCTATCATTTGTGAAACAGCTATGACTGTTGATCTGCCACTTCTGAAACTATGCTGTGCAGCCGAGAAAAGCTTATTGCTCTCAAAGTGGCACACAAACCACTTAAACTGACAGTATTAAAAGTATAGCCTATATTTTAAAGTACCCAGGCTACCATTAGCCATCCATGCTGAGGTACTAACTTTTTAAAGTGGATATTCTTAGCTCGATGTGTGGTTGATGGTCGTTGGAGGCTCTGACGAAGACATGCCAAAATGGCTTAGAACTAAACCCATAAGTATTCACATTAATTGATAAAGTTTCATGGAAAAGGTGTAGTCAATTACACATATTCTATGAATTAGTCAGAGTTATTCAGGTCAAATTCAAAAAACTTCACCATCTTAAAACACCCACCTAACTTGATTTATAGCTTTTTCTATAATTGATTAGTGATTAAGGAGTAACACTTGAACTCATCACAATTCAAAACCAGTGATGATTATTGTTGCGATCAGCGCTGAAAATCCTATGCTTGAATCCTAGTCCGACCAAATGATTTTCTTGTCAACTTTCTTCGTCTTGAGAAAGAGAAAACTGCCAGAAAAGTCGACGACAAAAACCATAGGCTAATTGAGCGGAGCGAAGCGAAGCTCTAATGGATTAGGAAAGTCACGCTTTGTATAACTACTCCTTCGGAACCGCTCGACCGATTTGATTCAAACTTGCCATGGTGATAGTAGACATGGACGACCAGGTTATAGGCTATAGAGCATTTTGAAAATTTGCATATTAAGGACGAAAAAAGGAAAAAAAGGATTGCTTACACACTATTACTATACACATTATTCATGCTATATTCATGCTCTCTACACTGCAGGATTGCAACCTAACATCAGTTTTGAGAAACGTTCCTGGTCAGAAATGTCTATTATGCTCTTAAAATCATGTTGGTATCACTGGCAGAATCAGCTCCTCATCGAAACCTTATAGCCCAGTGGTTAGCGACGTGGACTGGTATTTCACTGCTTACCAATCAGGGGGGTTCGAAACCTGAGTAGAACATTTTTTTTTTGCCGATTATTTTCAACTTAGAACAACTTTTAATATTATTTTACATAGAAATAAAAGAAATAAACGACCTTTTAAGATTTGTTTGGTTAAGAGAAAATTAAATTAGAAAATAAAAATTAATTAAAAATTAAAAATTTGAAATTAAAAATTAAAAATTTGAAATTAAAAATTTTAAATTAAAAATTAAAAATTTATAGATGAACTAATTTGGAAGATATTGAATTAAGTTTTAATCTATGTCCGATATACTTTCCAAAGGTTACACTTCATATTAGCGTTTTACTATTTTTTAGAATTTTCGGAGTTTTTCTTAGATTTTTTGAGAACAAAGTGGCAGAAAATGTTGAAATTAAGTAAACAGGTCCAAATTAGGTCTAGAAATGCTGTGTTCAATAAATTTCTAATCCTTTCTGAACGGAATTTGCAGGCGAGCGAAGCGAGCCTGTCTCAGCTGACACTGACAGAGGTTTTGCAGGCGAGCGAAGCAACCTGTTTGTCTCACTTACACTGCCTATACTGACGGGGGTCCAGGGGCGAAGCCCCACTAGGCGGAGAAGGCGAGCAAAGCGAGCGTGCCGGCTAGTTCTGAATAAAATGGTGCCTGATTTGTCAGGATTCAATGATAAATAACTGAGATGACTATTTTAATTTTAATTTCAACCTTTCACATTCAATATGGTAGTTTGGAAAAACTTAATGTGTAATAGGCCTGCGGCTCGTGCGTAAGTGTTTCTCTTGATGCAGCAAAATCACTCTTTGCGTACTGATACACAAATAACTATATTGTACTGTGTGAAGGAGACAAAATGGGGTTTTTACCTGATATCTTTATTAATAAAATTATTCATTTATTTGCATTCATTCAATATTTCTCAACATGCTAACAAACAATGGAAGCTTGTTGTGGAAATACACCAAAATTTTGCCCAAATTTCATCCAATAGGCTTATTTTTCGCAATTTTTCAAGTTTATATTGATTTTCCTTTATAATTTGCTACTGATTAATTATTTTAAACAATCAGAGCACATTTGAGACCAAAAAAGGTACGTCAAATGCTGTATTTACAAAGTTGAACCACTCATAGAGGAAATGACTCCAGCTCGGTCAATATTGTTTGAAAATTATTGATTTTGTCTCAATCGTAGGAAACATTCTGACCTTCAATTTGAGCCCAATCAATATTTTTTTAACCAATATTGACCAAGCTGGAGTCATTTTCTCATCTTTCCTTATTTTATCAAAATAAACACTTGAGAAAACATTCACTTAAAGGTCGTTGCTCATATTTTATATTCTCATTTCATAACATTACATGGTAATAGGATGAGCCACTTTCACCATCTAGGTTTAGCTAGGCCGGTGTAACGAAATATCTGTTACTATATCTGCGATCAAATTTAATACCGGGATCAAATTTTCGAGTCCACACGCTTCAAAAACTTTTGGACAAAAAGAAAGCTCGCTCCGCTCAATTTGCGGCTGCCTCCGCATGCGCTTCCCTAGTCTATTTCAGTACAATCCCAGCATTTATTCAATTCAAATCAATTCGTTTTTCAAGCCAGGGAAATTTCAATGTAACTTAGGCTCAATAAAACACATTTGTTCTTGAGTTACAGAAGCAATATCTAATTGATACCACAGGTAAAATGAACTTCTGTCATACAAAAATAATATCACTGGTAAAATCAATATCCAAGCAATATCGCAGGTGAATATAAAAGCACTTTAGTTAGATCTTTAGCTGTATAAAAAGTTGACTCAACTTATTATGATAAGCTCCTTTGGCTATAGAGTCAGAAAGTCACTCTTATCAAGTAATCATTGTGCTTAAAAACTGACAAATTTTTCAAGGTAACGGTACATTAAAACAAGGTACAAAATCATTTTGTGTCAAGATACAAAGTAAATTTTCAAGGTATCCTTCATTTAATCACAAGGACAAGGACACCAAACCTCAATATTTGTGAAAGTTTCCAAATCTACTTATTAAATTATTATAATAGGCCTAATCTCATTGTATAATGTAATCTGATTGTAATGTGTCATTTTATGACTTTTTTTAAATTTTAGCGGAAAGAAAACAATCATTGGGTTACGACTGGCATCCAGAGTGTTTGCGCTGCGAGGAATGCGGTAAAAGATTGAACCCTGGTCAACATGCTGAGGTAGCCTAATTCAATCCATTCCTTTCTTATAAGAAATTTATTCAATCTAGTTTTGTTTTTATGAAAGTCTAATATTGATGAAACATGGTAGGCCTACCTAAAACTATTGATTTCAAGGTAAAGGCAACTCTCCATATAATAAAAACTGAAGGTATTTTTAATGAAATCTAGATATAGAACGACCTGGTCATTTTCATGGAGAATGTGAATAATCAAATTAAATCAATTGGTGATGAAAATTATTATTCACTTATCATTAATTACTACAGCATACGACAATATAAAATAATGGATTCCAAAATTACATGCTTGTGAATGCGAAATGAGAAAGATATTCAAGTTAAAAAGTTAATTGCTTCATAATATTTTTCAAATTCATTCTTCCTCTATCAGAGGTGTTTTTCATTACATTACTATACATTTGTAGAATTTGTTTTTACATTCGAATTTTGATTTAAATATCAATTACACAAGATATAAATATATTTTTCCTACAGTTACCTCAAAAAGTGCCAATTACGCACTGAATCTAGCTCGTAAAATTGGTCATTCTCAAGGAATGCGTAAAATGAAAAATACAATGCGTAATACGAGGGCAGTCCAGATCACGGCCGTCTCACGGCCGTCTTGGCGTCAGGGTGTTCCTCCGTTCACTGGCTATCCAGCCGTGCTAGCGGGAGGTTTGTGTCACTCTTCGTTCTTTATCAATAACAATTTAAAATGTGTGCCGCAATTCAAAATCCCGCGAGTTGTGACGAACGGTCGGTAATACGAGTTGAGTTGGCTAGAAACAATAAACCAATTGAGATTCATCACCAAATCTGTCAAGTTTATGGGAACGATGTTTACGAAAAATTAAGAAGAGTAATCCAAAACAAGCGCAGAGGAAAGTTGACTTCAAAAATTGTCTTTGTCCACGACAACGCCCGACCACATACGGCAAATCGAACATGAGAAGTCCTGGATGCTTTCAAATGGGAGGTTTTCCCACATCCGCCATACAGTCCAGACCTTGCACCCAGCGATTATCACTTGTTTCCGGTAATGAAGACATGGCTTGCTACGCAGCCCTTTGACAAGACGACTTGGAGCTGCAGGAGGGCGTGACCAACTGGTTAAAGTTACAGGCAGCAAAATTTTATGACGCCGGAATTTCCAAATTAGTTCACTGCTATAATAAGTGTCTCAATTTGTTTGGTGATTATGTTGAAAAATAGTATTTTAGTTGTATTTTCAAATGTATATAATGCAAATTTTTCCTTGCACTTACTTTTTCTTTTATATCAAAACGTGACAGACTTTCTGGACTGCCCTTGTATTATATTACATGAGTGTGGAAAAGGCGGTTTTACAAACAAATAATTATGTTCTCCAAACAAGCGGTATGCGAGTTTTGAAAATAAATATGAGTTTGTAAACTTTTCCACACGAATTATGTACATTTTTTTCCTACAGCTACGTTAGAAAGGTGCTGTTCCTGCATTGGTTATAATACCCAAAATCTACTTTTCCGCTCTAGTGTGGGAAAATTTTTTTCTGCACTCCAGACTTGCAACTTAACATCAGTTTTGTGAAACATTTCAGGCTAGTAAAGTCTATTAAAAAAAATAGAAATTTTCAGAATGGTGGCCGACTGAAATATCAATTTTGAATTTATTGTTAAAAGTAATGTTGCTGTAGGAAAAATGTAATGTGTAATACGGGCACAAAGTTCCTTGCTGCACTCAAGAAACTATTCCGCACTCGCCTGCGGCTCGTGCATAAGTGTTTCTCTTGATGCAGCAATATCACACTTTGCGCACTGATACACAAATAACTATTTCGTCATACTAGACTGAGAAGGAATTATTAAAACCTCAAACAACTGAAAACATTAACTGACGCCAACATAACCTCAAGACAACACTAGAACAAACGCACACACTGAACTATCATGGCGGCTTGTTCGACTCATTTATTCATATGTTGGAGTTTGGAAAAAAACAACTGGGCTAGATTTTCAGTGCTGTAATTATCATCGTGATGATGACTAGTGCTGTAATAATCATCAAAATGATTATTTCCGCATTCAGAACAGCTGATCTTTGATTCTCCTGTAAACGGCAATTTTCCAAACGCAAATCTAGCTTGGAAAGTTGTGTATTACATACAAGTATGGCAAAAATCATATTTTACGCGTTCCCACCTAAAACCTAACAACACGAAATAGTAAGCATGTTGAATGGAAGTTCTGTATTCAGAATCCAAAATTAGGTTGGCAATATACTGGTTTGACCGCTAGGCGCTAATTTTGAAGAGTGTTTTATCAACTGGTGGATTATGTCCATTCAATAATATATCAGTCTTTTTTATCAGTCCATTTTTCTAATCCATTTCATCATTTGAATGTGTCAGTCCATTTAGCCAGTTCATTTCCATCAGTCCATTCTGTCCATTCAGTCAGTGAATTTTATTAATAAAATTTTCAGTCCATTTCATCTTTACATTTTGCCAGTCAATTCTGTCAGTTAATTACATTTTGCCAGTCGATTCTGTCAGTTAATTCCATCAGTATATTCTGTCAGTACATTTTCTCAGTCCATTCATGTAGTAAGTTCATTTCATCAGTCTATTCTGTCAGTCCATTTCATCATTCCGTTCTATCATTCATTTCATCAGTCCATTCTGCCAGTTCTTTTGTCACTACATTCAGAATTGGAATCATGAAAACTAAAAAAAAAAAAAAAAAACAAAAGAAGAAAATCGGAATTGTAATTGGAATCAGAATTGAAATTGGAAGCCGAATCAGAATCACAAACAGAATTGGAATCTGAATAGAAATTTGAATCCAAATCGGAGTCGGAATTAGGCTGAACGCGCACTGCTACGACTCAGACCAGACCAAGACCAAGACTCAGACCAGACCAACTTGCAGCCAGAGAAACACAGAATTACACGTGATCAAATGGAGATCACATGAAGTAACGCGCACTAGTCAGACCAAGACCAGACCAAACGCAAGACCAGAGTCAGACCACAGCTGTATATTTTCAATGTTAAAGGCACACTAGCGCGGCCACCATTCCAAATTTGGAACCAAATCACTACGGCCAGAGAAAACATTGGAAGATAGGAGAATTGCGTTTCAGGCCAGACCACAAATTTTTTTCTGGTCTGGCAAGATCAAACATCAGATCAGCTGGTGTACATTCATTTTCAAATGTGTGTTGCTTTTCACAAAACGGAATAGTCATCTTTTGTATCATTTCATTTTTTTTCTCATTTCTCTCAAAATGTCTTTTGAAATATTTGATGATGAACGGCTAATTTATGAAATCAAAGAGATAAGAAGGAAAGATAAAAAATAGAAAGACCGCATTAAAATGTAGAAAATTATAGAATTAGAGGAAAAGTGAAAAAAACTCTTTCAGATAAGAAATAGATAAGAAAGTGGACTAAAATTCCATTTTATTCATCTATCCATTGATAATACAATACAAATTATAATAATATTATTATTAATATAACTAGGATAGAAAAAATAGGCAAAGTCTGTACTATTTCTTGATATCTATAAATTCATTATGTATATTAACTTCTATCCCAGGGCCGGACTAGGACTCCTGAAAGGGCGCTGCCTTCCACTTATGAAAGGGCGCATCCTTGAGGGGGCTGGTTGATCAGGGAGGTTAGTCTCAGCCCATAAAATTGAGGGGTTCGGATGTCAAAAAAAATTTTGACCTCGAATGTTTTGTTGATGGTGAACTTTATTGATGTTTGAAAGCTTGAAAACGGAATTTCTTTGTCATTTTCCATTGAAGAAAAGTATTGAACACCACAATCAATTCTTCATCATACAGGAATTAAATAATTATGAAAAGCCTTTTTGGCTTCTTGTACAATAGAGAAAAATAGCAAGTGGAAGTAGGAGCAATTTTTGTTGATGTGATTCAGTACGTTTCGAAAATGTTGAAAAAAGAATTTTGATTAATAAAGGGGAGAAATAAGAAGAATGTGGATTGAATATGTAGTACTAGGCCTATACTTTCCTTGTAGTATGACCTCTTTTGGGAGATTGGCTGTCGTTAGTAGACAGTCAGTCGTTTCCCGTCTCAGGAGAAATAGTAATTATTGTTGCATTACACTCTAACTGATTAACTGCATGTTATTCAGAGGTGTTCCGAACCTTCTCTTGGTTGTGAAGACTAACTTATGGTTGAGAGGATCACCGTGCTGACCACACGTCACCTCTATCCTAGTTGATGATTATTTGCTTGCTGTTTGGTTTGTTTAGGCGGCGATGGCATTCTTTCGGGGTGGGGGGATGTCTTTCGGCTTGGTCGGTGTTGGTTGGGGGCCTGTGGGTTCTGTTCATGAATTTATGGCTTTTGAGCAGGTATTCGCTGGGCTGGAGTCGTTTTCCCGTCTTGCTGTGTTGTCTTCTTTGCTTGGACGGACTGTATAGTGGATTGAATATGAAACTAGCAACCAGCTCGTAGGCCTAGGCCCTTCTTGGACTGTTGAGCCATTGACAAACAAACTGTAGTATACACTGCTTTCATTTCTTGAGAAATTCCAAACAACTCATTCCAATTTTCATTGTTTCTATTAGTTTATTATGAAGCTTACCATTGAATGTCCTATTTTTCAAAATTCGAAATTGAACTTCAATACATTGAGCTGAATACTCTAAATTTTTGATAGGTTTAAAAATAATTTTACTGAAAATTTTCAAGTTTCAATTCATTATCAAATTACTTCACTTTATTGTTACAATATAATTTTTTCATTAGCCTACACTTTTTTCATACAACCACTTTTTATAGTAATTGGAAACTCAAATGAGAAAATAAGATCATTGAATTCTATAGATTCTCAATACTTAATCAATAATTAACAAAGTAATATGAAATGTGTAATTGATGAAATTAATTATCATTAGAATAATACTGGTGATGCTATCGTCACACGAGGGTGCAAGGGGCGTACGATTGAAGGCTGCACCGGCTCACGGGCTGCTGTTGGCCAGTTCGAGCCTGTTTTATTCATTCACGTTAATCTATGCATGGGATCCATTTGTTCTTATCAGTATTCATTCTACAAGATCTGTTGTTCTTTCGAAGAAAAGAACAGGTGAAATCAGATTAAACACTTAATAGACGAGTACAAAAGTGAAAATGTTAATAAATTATAGAAATTCTCTACAATACTGACACCAATTCAGGTTCACATCAATTCTAGAAATGTTTTTTCAAATCCTTTTGATAATACGCCCGTAATCAGGTTTTAAAAAGTTTGAGATGCATCGCGGATTGCATATTTTGGTCCTTAGTCAATTATCTATTTTATCTAAATTAGACCTATTCTATTAATTACCTATTAATTATCTAAATTTATCTATTCACAATTCGCGAAATGGCACTCATTCATGGCATGTTCGGTTGGACTTTAAAAAACACTCTCAGAACAGCTTTTTGAAATTCCGCTGGGATACGCCCAATATTTAAGTTTCCATAGTTTTCTTTGCTTTTTTCGAGAACCAATTTGGAGAAAATGTAAAAATTTATTAGGCAGGTTCAGATTGAATTGAGAATTGTATGTTGAAAATTTTTGAAATAAAAAAGACCCTGTTAAGTTGTATGAGTAAACAAAGCGAGTCAGTTTTAGACGAAGCAAAGCGATCCTATCTGTCCAATTGACACTCCTGATATTACCAGGGGTCCAGGTGGTTAGGCGAGCGAAACGATGCGGTACAGTGTTATACGATCTATTGGTTAGTTAGTTAATTAATACTAACTATATTAACATTCATACTACTGTATATATAATATAAATATAGAGTAACTATACAAACATACTGTAAGTGTGTACAATAGAATTAAATGCGTTTTGAATTCTGTAATAATAGTAATTCTTAATTACGACTCTATTATGTAATCAAGATTATTTTCAACACCAGCCAGGCTTTCGATCAATCATATAAATTCAGCAGTAAAATGTTATAAACATCAACCTTTTTTGTGCCGCTAATAGATGTATCAAATTTTAAACTATAGGTTCTAATCACTGGCGGCTCGTGCCCACAAAACAGGTGAAGTGCATTATAGTGAAAGATACAGGCACTTCACCTGTTTCGCGTGTATGAGCCGCCAGTGGATATAATTATTTTAAATAAGGTTCATTTGGAGAAGCTCACTTTAATAATATACAGTAGTACGCCGATCATCCAAGCGCCGATTAACCAAATTGTCAATTATCCGAATCGGTATTAAAAACATAGTAATAAATCAAAAACTAGCGTTTACGACGTGATTGTAGCTTTTCTTACTTTTTTTAATTGTATTTACTGTACCGTAGTTTAGTACAGTAATAGGCATTGTGTTTTTCTTTCCATATTAATTTAACATCACTATACTGTACTTTTCAAATGTAATAAAGTTTATTCCAATAAGTTTAACACATTATTTTTCTTTAATACAGTACAATTACATGTCCAATTATCCAAATTTTTGCTTATCTGAATTGATCCTGGTCCCAATTAGTTTGTATAATCGGCGTTCCACTGTAATGAAGATGTAGTTGAAATTCAAACAATTTTTTTACCATCCTTTTGGAACGGTAGCTATTTCCGGAATTCAGAGGCCGGTCCTATGATCTCGTGGTTATAACAGTGGTCATGGTCAATCTCAGAATTCCATTATTTAAATTACCCGGGAATGTTTGGTACAAATTTAAAACAAAGTTGGCGCTATCTCTTTTCTAATTATGGAAATGCTTGAACAAGCAATTATTTTAATCATATGTTTTCTATCATGGTCTTGGTCTGGTCTGAGTCTGGTCTGAGCTTTGGTCTGACTGCATCAGACCAGTACTCTGGTCTGGTCTGAGTCGTACCAGTGCGCATTAGGCCTTAGATAAATTTAGATAATTAATAAAATAGGTCTAATTATATTATATTATTTCATCTTAATTATACCTATTTTATTAATTATCTAAATTTATCTAAGGCCTAACGCGCACTGGTATGACTCAGACCAGACCAGACCACTGGTCTGATGCAGTCAGACCAAAGCTCAGACCTGGGCCCTGGCTTATAAAGATTTACAGCTTGTTTTTCTGATGAAAAACAAGCTGTAAATGATTGGGATTGTAGATTCACCAATAAAACTCTCGATTTACAATGTTCCAAATTTTGGTAAGAATCAGCTGTTGAATCAACGATCAGCCAAAACTCACTAGGAGACCCTAACATTTGAATCCAAAATGTCCACGATGGTTCGAGTAAAATAGGAAATCCCATGTATTCTTTATTCTTTCTTTACAATTGTGACTTGGTTTCCAAGTATTTTAAGCAAAGGATGAATGAGTGATGATGAATGATGAAGGTTTAAGGTGTAGGTTATATGTCTATGTAAATTGGTTCAGACGAAAATTTCACGATATCGCTTTTCAAACTCAAATCATCGCGGCCATTTTAGATTACAAGGATAGGGTTTTCTGACTTGGTTTGTTTACGATTTGTAGGTTATGATAATATTTTAGCGACAAAAATGATTCCTGTTCAAATCTCACTATAAAAATAATGATTGATATTTATTATTAAATATATTCATAATAATAAATCAATTTATATATCAAAATAATTAAATTAGGAGCAAAGTTTTGGTTTTAAAGGAACAGCATTGGACTATTCCGATATTCTATTTACTTGAGGTAAATTCGTTTCATGTAATTTTTTTAATCAGCTGAAACTGTAGAATTTGCTTTTTATTGGAAACGTTTATGAGGCAGAAACTCCAATAAAATCCACGAATTATGAGTAATGTGGATTGCAAAAAATGTTTATAAGCCAGGGCCCAGACTCAGACCAGACCAAGACCATGATAGAAAACATATGATTGAAATCATTGCATGGTCAAGCAGTTCCATCATTAGCAAAGAGATAGCGCCAACTTCGTTTTAAATTTGTATCAATCATTCCCGGGTAATTTAAATAATGGAATTCTGAGATTGACCACTGTTATAACCACGAGATCATAGGACCGGTCTCTGAATTTCGGAGATAGCTACCGTTCCAAAAGTATGGCAAAAAAATTGTTTTAATTTTAACTGCATCTTCATTACAGTGGAACGCCGATTATACAAACTAATTGAGACCGGGATCAATTCAGATAAGCAAAAATTTGGACAATTGGACATGTAATTGGACTGTATTAAAGAAAAATAATGTGTTAAACTTATTGGAATAAACTTTATTACATTTGAAAAGTACAGTATAGTGATGTTAAATTAATATGGAAAGCAAAACACAATGCCTACTACTGTACTAAACTACGGTACAGTAAATACAATTCAAAAAAAATAAAGAAAAGCTACGATCACATCGTAAACGCTGGTTTTTGATTCATTACTATGCTTTTAATACCGATTCGGATAATTGACAATTTGGTTAATCGGCGTTCGGATGATCGGCTTACTACTGTATATTATTAAAGCGAGCTTCTCCAAATGAACCTTATTTAAAATAATTATATCCACTGGCGGCTCGTACACACGAAACAGGTGAAGTGCCCGTATCTTTCACTATACAGCACTTCACCTGTTTCGTGGTCATGAGCTGCCAGTGATTAGAACCTATTGTTTAAAATTTGATACATCTATTACCGGTACAAAAAAGGTTGATGTTTATCATTTACTATTGAATTTACATGATTGATGAAAAGCCTGGCTGGCGTTGAAAATAATCTTGATTACATGATTTATTTAGCGTATGGCTTTTAATAGTGGGGAGACCCAAGGGTTGTTCCACTTTGCCAAATAACCTCATTTTCCACAAACAGAGATATGAGTTATAGTTATTTTAAAAAGTTTATTTGAAAACATAATTTTTGATTCCAAAACATTGTTGACCACTAAAACTGAAGAACTTCACAAAATCACTACATCATATAATAAATATAATAATAATAATAAATAACGATTATTACAGAATTCAAAACGCATTTAATTCTATTGTTCACACTTACAATATGTTCATATAGTTACTCTATATTATATATAGTATGTATGCTAGTATAGTTAGTAATAATTAACTAACTAACCAATAGTTCGTATTACACTGTACCGCATTGTTTTGCTCGCCTATCCACCTGGACCCCTGGTAATATCAGGAGTGTCAATAGACAGATAGGATCGCTTCGCTTGCCTGAAAATTCCAATTAAAACTGACTCGCTTTGTTTACTCACATAACTTAACAGGGTCATTTTGATTTCAAAAATTTTCAACATACAATTCTAAATTCAATCGAAACCTGTCTAATAAATTTTTACATTTTCTCCCAATTGGTTCTCAAAAAAAGCAAAGGAAAAACTATGGAAACTTGGCCTAAATATTGGGCATAACTCAGCGGAATTTCAAAAAGCTGTTCTGAGAGTGCTTTTTAAAGTCCAACTGAACATGCCATGAATGAGTGCCATTTCGCGAATTGTGAATAGATAAATTTAGATAATTAATAGGTAATTAATAGAATAGGTCTAATTTAGATAAAATAGATAATTGACTAAGGACCAAAATATGCAATCCGCGATGCATCTCAAACTTTTGAAAACCTGATTACGGGCGTTTGAAAAAAACATTTCCAGAATTGATGTGAACCTAAATTGGTGTCAGTATTGTAGAGAATTTCTATAATTTATTAACATTTTCTCTTTTGTACTCGTCTATTGAGTGTTCAATCTGATTTCACCTGTTCTTTTCTTAGAAAGAACAATAGATCTTGTAGAATGAATACTGATAAGAACAAATGGAACTCATGCATAGATTAACATGATCGAATAAAACAGGCTCAGACTGGCCAACAGCAGCCCGTGAGCCGGTGCACCCTTCAATTGTACGCCCCTTGCGCCCTCTTGTCATAGCATCACCAATATTATTCTAATGATAATTAATTTCATCAATTAGACATTTCATATTACTTTGTTGATCATTAATTAAGTATTGAGAATCTATAGAATTCAATGATCTTACTTTCTCATTTGAATTTCCAATTACTATAAAAAGTGATTGTATGAAAAAAGTGAAGTAATTTGATAATGAATTGAAACTTGAAAATTTTCAGTAAAATTATTTTTATAACCTATCAAAAATTTAGAGTATTCAGCTCAATGTATTGAAGATTATTATAATTTGTATTGTGTTATCAATGGATAGATGAATAAAATGGAATTTTAGTCCACTTTCTCATCTATTTCTTATCTGAAAGAGTTTTTTTCACTTTTCCTCTAATTCTATAATTTTCTACATTTTAATGCGGTCTTCTATTTTTTTTCTTTCCTTCTTATCTCTTTGATTTCATAAATTAGCCGTTCAGCACCAAATATTTCAAAAGACATTTTGAGAGAAATGAGAAAAAAGATAAAATGATACAAAAGATGACTATTCCGTTTTGTGGAAAGCAACACAAATTTGAAAACGAATGTACACCAGCTGGTCTGATGTTTGGTCTTGCCAGACCAGAAAAAAATTTGTGGTCTGGCCTGAAATGCAATTCTCCTATCTTCCAATGTTTTCTCTGGCCGTAGTGATTTGGTTCCAAATTTGGAATGGTGGCCGCGCTAGTGTACCTTTAACATTGATAGTATACAGCTGTGGTCTGGCTCTGGTCTTGCGTTTGGTCTGGACTTGGTCTGACTAGTGCGCGTTACTTCATGTGATCTCCATTTGATCACGTATAATTCCGTGTTTCTCTGGCTGCAAGTTAGTCTGGTCTGAGTCTTGGTCTGGTCTGAGTCATAGCAGTGCGCGTTCAGCCTTAGAATCGGAATTGGAATCACAAAAACGAAAATGAAAGCAAAAAAATAAAAATCAGAATCAGAATTGAAATCTGAATCTGAATTGGAATCACAAAAACGAAAATAAGAGCAAAAGAAGAAAATTGGAATTGGAATCTGAATCGAAATAATTAGGCTATGAATCCGAAACAGAATTGGAATCAGAATTCAAATCTGAATCAGAATCGGAATCACAAAAACAAAAATGAAAGCAAAAAACTTGAAATTGGAATCAGAATTGCAATTAGAATCAGAATTGGAATCAAGAAAACAAAAATGAAAGCAAAAAACTTAGAATAGTAATCAGAATTGGAATTGGAATTAGAATTGGAATCTGAATAACAAAAACGAAAATGAAAGCAAAAAAATGAAAATTGGAATCAGAATTGGAATCGGAATTAGAATCGGAATCAGAATCACAAAAACAAAAATAAAAAAAGAAAAGCAAAAGAAGAAAATGTGAATTTGAATCTGAATCAAAATAATTAGGCTGTGACTCCGAATCGGAATCAGAATTGGTATTGGAATTTGAATCAGAATCAGAATTGCAATTAGAATCAGAATTGGAATCACAAAAACAAAAATGAAAGCAAAAAAATAAAAATCAGAATCAGAATCAAAATCTGAATCAGAATTGGAATTAGAAGTGGAATCGGAATCACAAAAATGAAAATAAGAGCAAAAGAAGAAAATCGGAATTGGAATCTGAATTGAAATAATTAGGCTATGAATCCAAATCGGAATTGGAATTCAAATCAGAATCAGAATTGGAATCACAAAAACGAAAATGAAAGAAAAAACTTGAAATTGGAATCAGAATCAGAATTGGAATTCAAATCAGAATCAGAATCGCAATTAGAATCAGAATTGGAATCACAAAAACGAAAATGAAAGCAAAAAACTCAAAATCCAAATCAGAATCGGAATTTAAATTGGAATCGGAATTGGAATAACAAATACAAAAATGAAAGCAAAAAAATGAAAATCTGAATCAGAATCGGAATTGGAATCACAAAAACGAAAATATAAGCAAAAGAAGAAAATCGGAATTTGAATCAGAATCAGAATCGCAATTAGAATCAGAATTGTAATCACAAAAATGAAAATGAAAGCAAAAAACTTAAAATTGGAATCATAATCGGAATCGTAATCGCAAAAACAAAAATGAAAGAAAAAGAAGAATATCGGAATTTGAATTGGAATGTGAATCTGAATCAGAATCTGAATAATGAAAACATAGTGTACATTGTGCATTATTATCAGTTGGATGGGATCATATCCTTCTTGTTACCCTACAACCTCCAGTTTATAGTTATGTTATAGGTCTCTAAATCAACACCCTTCTAATTTTTTTCACATTTAATGTTAACTGTAGGATAAATCTAATGTGTAACTCAAGCTTAAAGTGTACTTGCTGCACTCGAGAAACATTTTCCACTCGCCTTTGGCTTGTGAAAAAACCGTTTCTCTCGATGCAGCAATCTGTCACTTTACGCTCTAGTTACACAAATAACTATAATTCTATGAAATTGTATTTTGCAGCATAAAGGCGTGCCATACTGTCATGTGCCCTGCTATGGGGCGCTTTTTGGACCCCAACTGTTCGGCCATGGAACTAGAGTTGAATCACACACCAGTTTTGGAAAGGTTGAGAACAAGTCTTGTGGGCCCAATATGCCCAGGTAATACAATAATTAACTTAAATAACTCGTCATTAATATTTTATAACTTACTTAGTCATCAACACACGGGTGACCACTTTGTCTATGCCAAGATATTCTATATTCCATATCTCAGGAATGGAGGTTTTGTATAATCAATTGTCATTAATCAATTGCGTATGATCAAGATCTTCATCAAGGTTCATCATATGAAAATGTCATCAAGGTGGGCAATTTTTCGTCCAGAGTGCTATAAGAGTTGAAGTATTTGTCAGAAACTCTTTGAAAATAATCGAAATAATAATAATTTCTCTGAAAGAAAAACAGTTCTTCCATAGGAGTTTATTAGTAAAAAATAAACAATACACATATTTCGTGTTTGTGAATTTAAGTATCAATTTGGATTTTATTGCAAAAAATATATATTTTCGTGGCCCCCACTATATGAATTATGTGTTGGGGAACCACAAATACTTTGCTTGTCACGGTTGTTAGAGTTTATCCCTTTGAGTATTCGACAAAAAATCCATCTTCTTCGAACTTATCATACTCTATCACTTGTATCATAGCTTCCTTTAATAGAAGGCCATGGCCTAAAAATTGACAACTATGTAGAGTAGGAAATTGGGTTCATTTAAAAGCATTAAAATCATTTTCCAATCAGCTGTTCCAATGGATGCATTTCTTGTGTGCGTTCTCCTATTTGACTTGTTGCAAATAATAAGCTATTTTAATAAATAACTGTCTATTCTTAATCTTTCTTGCTAATCTCTATCACAACCTAGTACAAGAAAAACACAAAAGGAATTCTATACGAAGAGTTTCATGAACCTATTCCATGGGAATTATGCTCAAAGGGAGAAAAACCAAGTCAACATGCATGATTTGTATCTGTACTTAATGCTTTCAATGATCTAATGAAAAGACTGTGACTACGGTGCGACGTTGCCATATTATTAGGGCATGGCCTTCTATTAAAGGAAGCTATGCTTGTATTCCCTGATACTTCTGTATATCCAGCTGTTTGAAAATACCAACACCAATATTTCCTATGACTCTAGTTAATCAATATCTATTATTGTTTCTAACAATAACACTGAAATGCCAAAATTGCCGCAGTTATTGGTTTGGAGGGATTGGTGGAACTTAGGAGAAGTAATTCAGTTTTAAGTGGCTTTACTGTTTGTTTTGGATAGTCTACCCTGAAATTGAAGCTCAAGTTCCAATAATATTTTAACTCCTTATATTCATTTCAATTACTTCTTTTATATACTTTGGGAGAATTTTGAAAGATTCAATGTTCTTTCTAATTATTTTTGCTTATTTGCAGGTCCCACTTGGAATCGAAATTGAAAAACTACAATCAATTCTTTGATGGAAGAAGTGGGGAAGTTAGGAGTAGAGAGGTAAGTACAATTTTGAATTTACATCACTCTTCCAACTAATTTCTCAACATTCAAATCAATTTCAACATAATAACAAACTTATCCTGTACAGCAGACTTAGTTCCATCCTGATTCACCTTGCCAGATATGGGTTCTATACTATTATTTGACAAAAAATAGTATGTAACTTATGTGAGATTTCAAATAATACCCAATGAAAATGAACATAATATTCTATGACCTATAATTTTTTAGCAGTTCGGTATTATTTTGGCGTGTTTCAGGTAAATGGAAGGCTTGTGTTGGAAGGTGCTCTACGAATATACTGGGGAGTGATGGGTGTTATACACTTGAAAGAAGATGATGACCAGCGAACTGTTGTAACGATCCGCAAACGAAACTCATGTAGGAATTCAATGTTCAATGGCTTCGAAGTCAAGGTAGGCTCAAGATTCAAGATTCGTTTAATTGGCCGTCAGGTTGCATGAGCAATAGGCAAGTCATAGGTACATAATTGACATAAGTACATACAATTACAAAATATTACACAAAAATATAATATTCGTCTCTAGAATTGCATAAAAATATTGAAGTCACATGAGGAAAATTATTGACAATTCATACAAAAAAGCTCATTTATAGAGTT
This sequence comes from Sogatella furcifera, assembly GCA_017141385.1. Classification (NCBI taxonomy): domain Eukaryota; kingdom Metazoa; phylum Arthropoda; class Insecta; order Hemiptera; family Delphacidae; genus Sogatella; species Sogatella furcifera. The sequence goes on from CM029546.1 coordinate 22,546,938, forward strand.
CAGAGTTAGGCTAGTTGATGAATATGTTTAGGCCGGTACTTCATAACAATAGTTCCATGATTATATCTGATAAAAAGGATATATATATATATATATATATATATATATATATATATATATATATATATATTATATATATATAAATATGTATGTAATATATATATATATATATATATATATATATACATCCCACTATCATTTTGGCATCCTTTCATAATGCCTACAATTTGGCATCTCCTTGAAATCGAAGAGTATATTGGTTTTTCAAGCATGTATATTAGGTTTTGTATGTGTTCCACTTCGATTTTTTTTACTGTTTTTTTGAAAAACTTGAAAATAAAAATCGATTTTTTTCATCCACCCTGCCGACAATTCGAGCTCCTTTCATTCTGAAGACAAAGGTGCGTCCGGTATATATTTTCATACATTTTGATGACAATCTGACGTCCGGTTGAATATACACTACTTCAAATTTTCACTTTAAAGGTGCTTTCGGCATCCGGCGATGTTGCCAGATTGCTGAGCAGCTCAATCACAGCGGTAGCATTCATGCAATAACAGTACAGGTTATAAAATCATCAGTGTAATCACGAGGGTGTTAAGGGATGCCCCACATTCTTCCGTCTGAAAAAATCCCCCTTTGGGGTTTAAACCCCCTATGCCTATCCATATGATATAGTAAATGAAAATGCTCCATCGACTATAAGGAGTTAGTCTCCCAATCTTAAATAATATAGATAAATTCAGACACTTAAGTTTTTACAAATATTTTTCTAATAGTGTTTTTTTCAATAAAGTCCTATAAACAAACCATTTCTAGAAGAAACAGATCTGTAGTATTTTTAGGAAAATGAATAGGCTATGTGAATGGAAGTTCAAGCATTATTTCATTATTCCAGGAGGCCTGCATTATTTGTGAACGGAAGTAGAATATTTTAGGCTAGAGACCAGACCAGCATTATTTCATAGTACTAATTGAATAATGCTGATGCTTGTTGAAATTATAGACTGGACAAGAAGAGCAGACTGCTGACTTTTTAAAAACAAGTTTCCAATGCTACAATACTGTGGAAAGTTATTACATCATCAACACATTCTCATTTACTCTATTTATTATAGTACAAGACAGTCTAGAATCTGATGGACATTTTTATTTCAAAGTTTCTTCTTGTTTGTACAATTTGAAGAATCCAAGTTGGCAGTGTTATATACAAGAAATCCTTGTTGGCAGTGTACTTGAAATCCTTGCTGGATCTGGATCAGTTTTTTTGGAACTGTTCAAACAACTAGAAAACATTGAATTAACAAAAACTTCATTGTTGATTTATTTTATAAAAATAAGAAAGAATATCAAACTCTACTGTTAAGATCATTATTAATTCGGATCGGATAAGCTACTTTTTCTTGGAAAATTTTCCCCAACATTATTGAAAATATTTCTCAATAGTTATGGAGAAGAAACAATCAAATAAACGGTACTTAGTTGGAATACTTTGCAATGATTTGACTGTAAGATTCTTGAAATATTAATTTCTACACCACAGTTAAAAAGCTGGGTGTAATAGCAGTAGTTCTTCTAATGTCAGAAAAAATGAACACCTACTAGTAATATTTTCTTAATAACTAGCCGGCAGTCTCGCTTCGGCAAGCTCCGCCCGATCGCCCCCTGGACCCCCGGCAGTGTCAGCAGTGTGTTAAATGTGTCAAACAGGCTCGCTTCTCTTGCCTGCAAATCTCGTTTAAACGGATTTGTTTTGTTCATCATACACTCAAACAGGGTCTAATCCCATTCGCCAGTTATTTTCAAGTGTTGAGATTCGAACTATAAAACTTTGGATGAACATGAGAATAATTTCTAATATACGTGATCTGAACCAGTGAATAAAGTTTGAACGATTCGAGTTCATTATTGGTTCTAGAAAAATCTAAAATAACTCATATCAGAACGCAAAAGTAACTGAGGAAACATCTAGGCCTATATTGAAAACAGTTTGAATCTTGATTCATATCTTCCGAACTACATAATAAAATAGCCTACCTTGCTATTATTGAATTTACATTATAAGGATTGGTCGGATCAAGGCAGAAGATATGCAATACGCAATACAGCTAAAATTTTGGAGAAACCTTATTACTGGCTTAATCTCGAAAGGATATCAACATTTCTTGATCAGAACATTTTATAGAACTATAAGACGAACCTCTCCACCAAATTTCAACATCTTCTGCCGATTGGCTCTCGAAAAATCTGAGAAAAAGCTAAAAGCCTATTAGAAAAATTCGCGTTTCCTTGGGAAGTTTCGAAAATACGTTCTTAGGGCGCGTCTAAAAGTCCACGTAAACATGCCTGCCAAATTTGAACACATTCTGTTCTGAATAATCAGTGAAACAGTCAGTCAGTGCCATTTCGATTTTAGAGATATAGATTACAAAACAATATTAATATTATTCCAAGTATCTCCACTCAGTCCATTGCATTGATTCACTTCACAAAAAAATAACTTATTATTTACAATAAAATAATAAGTCGAATGCAGTAAAATGTAAGTAAGAAACTGTTACTATAGCCTACTCAAATAATCAAATGAATGCCTTTCAAAGAAAGCCTTAGTAACGCGAATTCCTAAATTATAAAATATTTACTAATCCTCTAAAACATTATTGATTGTTCATTTAGTGAATTCGAATTATACATCGTGAAAGCGTATATCGTTCTCAAGAATATACGCTTGTATTAAATAAAATTGTTATTTAGGTAAGATCTGTATGATTTAAAATCTATCTGTAATGATATAAAATGTTTGAAAGAACTCTTCATGAACCCAATCATACGTTCAGAAATGCGAAAATATCAATAAATAATCAATTTTTAACAAAAATTAAATGAGCAGTCCAAATTTAGTTCACTACTACCTAGGTAGGTCACATGGAATTTCTTGGGCTTTGACTGTATGAAAATATAAAATCCGAAAAATATGAATAACTCTTTTATTTGTCGTCAGATTGACTTCAAAATTTATGGGAAGGACAATAATATAGAGAGGAATGTTCCTGTTTTTTTGTAAAATTTTTCCACGGCTCCACCCCCCCTCCAAGTCCAAAAAACCGTTCGAGCGATTCGATTCCTTTTGAATATCCCGGCTAAAAAATACTTGGCGCGGTTGACTGATAATTGCGCGCTGATGCGAAGAAGACATTCTGGCAAGATGGGCAAAAGACTACAGCTCGGTCAATATTAATTCAAGAATTATAAATTTGGTCTGAAATTGTAGATTAGAATGTTTTCTACAATTTTAAATTGGACTTATAATTTTTGAAGCAATATTGACCGAGTTTGAGTCATTTTCCCATCTTGCTAGAATGTCTTCTTTGCTTTTACTCTGCGAGTAGGGCTAGATCAAAAGATCAAAGAGCCTTGCGATCTTCCAAGAAACCAACACCTGCAAGCGAATGTTTTCGTTTCCATTGTCTCAGACACGAAATATAGTACTCCATTATATATAGTAGATGTATTGCAGATGTATAGTCTGTCAAAGCTAAGGAGACATTCTGGCAAAATGGGAAAATTACATCAGCTTGGTCAATATTGGTTCAAAAGTTATAAATGTGGTCTCAAATTGTAGGAAACATTCTGATCTACAATTTAAGACCAAATTTGTACATTTTTTAACAAATATTGACCAAGCAGGAGTTATTATCCCATTTGGCCAGAATGTCTTCCTTGCTTGGACAGAGTATAGTATATATTAAATTAGTTAGGGATAGTTGGCGCGCAAATCCGTCCTTCAAGTCTGCGTGTGCACCAGCAGATCAAGGTCGTGTCCGTGGAAGAGGTGGGGGTGGATTCATTGACTGAACAGAATAGTGTAGTCAGTTGTTGTTTTGGAATCTATCTTCGCAAAAAAGATAGATTACATCCAATGAACTGCTTTACCATAAAAAAGTCATGGCAGAAATTTCTTAACATTGAAACCTCTGTATTTTGTACAGAAACTAAAGAAATTTCAATCCAACTCAAATGCGATTGATACTTTGGAAAGAACGCTGTATTAAACAGCGGTTCTTAACTGGTGGTCCAAGCCGGAGGAGTCAGCAAAAAATGTTTGTAATTTGAATGGAAAACTACATACAGTAGAATAATTGAAAATCGTCTAATCTTTAGAGTTTGAATGTAGGCCTATTTTTGTTAGGACAGTGACACTTAGTAGTAACCCAAAAATGAGTAGTTACTGTGTAATAGCTATTGGCACACACATGCAATGATGATATCATTCTAACTGATAAATTATAAGGATTTTAAGAGTTTATTATGAGGAATAAAGTGGAAATATTGGAACTGAAAGAAGAATTGTTCTACTTTGAAAAATTAATTTGGAACACCTATGGAATCATTGTCATATCGCTCTAAACGCTATTCTTAACAACTGTCTATTCATTCATTTTATCTATTTAAATATTGCTTCCATACAGTGTATTGATTCCAAATTTCTAATTTTTCTTTTAACAATGAACACACAAATTTAAAGAAAAACAAAACTTATGCTCTCAGTATTTCATTCACAAAGTTTGAATTGAATTGCTTTCTCTCTACAAATTAAAATCCATCATCAACAGTCTAAAATATCAATCAAATAACACTCATTCTGAAGAGATAATTCAAACGACGAAGAGTTGAAAAAATGAGATAAGAAATTTATATAAGGTATAAATTTTACTAAGTTAAGACGGCAATGTAAATAAATAAATAAATACTCACAAAAACTGGCAACCAGCTGGTAGGCCTAGGCCCTTCCTGGGCTGTTGAGCTAGACATATATACATGCATAATACTCACGAAACTAAGTGAGGGGAGTTCTTTTCTTAATTGATGAAAGAGTTAGAAGGTCACAAAGATTTTGCCAATAACAATAACAAGATGCTTCTCCTTATCTCCTGTCAATTGTTGTAATAGTTTCTGCTTTTAATTTCTGGGGTAGTTGGAATTTACCTGATGCTATTAAACGGTAATTTCTGGTGAGTTCTGATTGAGAGTGAGTTCTGATTGAGAATTTATGGCTTTTGGGCCGGTATTGGGGCTGGGGCCGTTTTCCCGTCGTGCCGGGGTGTCTTCTTGGCTTGGGCGGGCTTTATAGTAGAGAGGGAATTTGAAACTGGCAACCAGCTGATAGGCCTAGGCCCTTCATGGGCTGTTGAGCCAGACATACATACATTAAACGGTAATTTATTCATTTAGAGGTTTGTTACACGTAGGGCAAAGTTCAATAGACTGTTAAACAAAAACAAATGATAGCCTTCGAGTAAGGCAAATTCCCTAACAATAAAATATTTACGAATCCACTCAAAATCTATCGATATTTACAAGTATAGAAATCTTAAGTAACGAATAAATCTATTATTGATTGTTCATTTAGTGAATTAAATAAGAGAAGTATCCAAATATTATACATCGTGAAATAATAAAATATTTACTAATCCTCTAAAACATTATTGATTGTTCATTTAGTGAATTCGAATTATACATCGTGAAAGCGTATATCATTGTCGAGAATATACGCGTATGTGAAATAAAATTGTTAATTAGTGAAGATCTGTATGATTAAAAACCTATCTGTAATGATACATGTTTGAAGAAACTCTTCATGAATACAATCCTGCGTTCAGAAATACGAAAATATCAATAAATAATCAGCTTTTAACAAAAATTAAATGAGCAGTCCAAATTCAGTTCACTACCTAGGTAGGTCACACGGAATTTCTTGGGCTTTCACTGTATGAAAATATAAAATCCGAAAAATATGAATAACTTTTTTATTTGTAGTCAGATTGACTTGAATTTTTATGGGGAGGACACTAATATATAGAGGAATGTTCCTGTTTTTTTGTAGAATTTTTCCATGACTATTTCCTCCTGTAATTCTGAAAACCCGTTTGGGTGATTTCATTCCATTTGAATCTCCCGGCTAAAAAATACTTGCCGCGGTTGGACTTGATTGGTTGATGATAGCGCGCTGATGCAAAGAAGACATTCTGGCAAGATGGGCAAAAGACTCCAGCTTGGTCAATATTAACTAAAAAATCATAAATTTGGTCTTACATTGTAGATTAGAATGTTTTCTATAATTTGAAATATTAGACTTATAATTTTTGAAGCAATATTAACCGAGCTGGAGTCATTTTCCCATCTTGACAGAATGTTTTCTTCGCTTCTACTCTGTGAGTTGTATTGTTTTGATCAAGAGATCAAAGCCTTTGAAGTTCTGAGAAGCCTACACACGCACACGCATGTCTGTTTACATTGTCTCGGCTGACGTAGGCCTAATATAGTACTATAGTCTTTCCAAGCAAAGAAGACATTATGGCAAGATGGGGAAATGACTCCAGCTAGGTCAATATTGGTTTCAAAAATTATAAGTACAATTTCAAATTGTATAAAACATTCTAATCTACAATTTAAGTCCAAATTTATAATTTCTGAAGCAATTTCAAGCGAGCTATAGTCATTTTCCCAACTTGCCAGAATGTCTTCTTTGCTTCTGTGCGTCTCCATTCGTTCTTCAATCTCTTTTTTCTTCCTATCTTTTTTCTCATTTTACTCGTCCTATCCTTTTTATCCTCTTCTCTCTATCCATCATCCCATTTTACTCTCTTCATCCTTTTTTCGTGATCTCTTCTCTTTTTTACTGTCATTGACATCTCTCTATTTCTTGTCTCATTTCACTCTCTTTCTCACTCTTGTTATTCTTTTCTCTTTATCTATTCTCTCATTCTACTCTCTCTTTTACTCCTGCATCCTCATCTTCCTATTTCTTCTATAATTTTACTATCTCTATCTCTTATTTCATTTTAGTATCTTTTTCACTTTCATCTTCAACACTCACAGCTTGCACAGTATTTAAAATACTGTTTTCAAAGACGGAAAAGTTAAAATACTCTGAATATCATAGATGAATAATTCACGCTCAATCCACTAAACTTCCACAAAAACAGATTTCATTGAACAGATACCTACACGAAGCAAACAAGAAAGACTGTCTTGCTCTGCGTTCAGGGCCGCCCACAGGGGGATTGATGGCGCAAGTTGCGCCATCGGCACGAAATTTGGGGGATTTTGAAAATTTTGGGGGAATCAACAAATTAATTTGATTACAGTAATATGGAGTTATTATTTTGAATGGTTCACTTTCACATGTAGGCCTAAACGTTTTCTATATATTTTCATAATCCAACTGATTAGAATAATGTCTCTGACAGTTGTAGATGTAGAACCAATACATATATAGTTAATTTACTTATTAGTAGCCTATAGTTGTTATGGATCAACAATGTCTAACGATTCATGTTTAAAAATCACCGCGGCTGCCAGGCTTCCGTTTGACTGAGTTGATCTCATTTCTCAGAATGAACACAAAACTTTCAATAGAATTCAGACCTGAACAAACAAAATCGATTTAAATCGGTTCCTGTAATTATTCTTTCTCCGTAGTTGACGACTTCAATATTGACAATTTTATACAATGCTCATATGCACATTCAGTTGTTGTTCTGCTGTGGGATTGAGCGGTGGTATTTTTGTTGTTCGTAACACAGTACGTGGTTTATGAATGTATAGTGTTTTATATTTTTACTTTTGAATTGAAAGTAGACTTACTAAGTTATGATTCCAAAAAAATTGAAAAATACAAATAATGTGCGGAGTTCATGTACAGTACATAGGGGTTACATTCCGGTGGAATATAAAATAGGTAATCAAAGTGAAAGTCCATGAAAACGTTATGGAAAAACAAGCCGAAGGAGCAAAAAAGCTTTGTCGGGTGATGAACTATAAAGGTAAAATGAAAGGTAAAGTAGGCTATAATTAAAAAAATATTCATTAATAAGTAGGCTAGCCGGGAAGACTATTTTCAGCTTTGCATGAGTTCTATAGAATACAGTTAATAAGTGGCTGCTGCCTGATGTACAAGCTCTCAGGGGAAGCACGGCTGCAAGAAAATAGTGATAAATCTGGAAATGGAAATAAATATCTAGACCTTGACAATTTTTCCAACTTATTGTAAATCAGGATATTTGAGCATTCTGATTTGAAATTGAATGTTATATTGAAGAGCATTTAAATATTGTTGTTTTTAATTATAGTGTTAATTTTTCAATTATTGCGTAACAGAGCTCATGATTTTTAGAATGTCATGGAGTGGGAAAACGTTAACTTATTTCATGTTCTACTGACTTCATTTTTTATTTTTCTGTGATTTTTTTCTTTCTTAATAATATTTTTGGTTCTTGACGAAGGACTGGAGCGCTTACAAAAACAAACTATCAATTATACATAACAGGAGCAAAAAAAAAACACATTTGATTGTGATATTGGATACTGAGATCAATAGCCTCTTTTGAGTGAAGATTGTTCATACTCAATACATTCAAGACAAAAATCAGAAAAAGTGAGATAATTTTTCTCGATTTCCTTATAATCTCATAATAAGGTGGTCTCATAGATTGAACTGTAGTTTAATTCAATACGGTAATCAAGACCATCGTAGAAAAAAATCATAGAGACCATAAATCGTAGAAATCAAGACCATATGTGAGTATCATTAATATTATACTGTAGCCTAATTTATTTCACAAATAGGTACTGAAATAAGTCCTGTTTATTGACTGAACACTTCTTATTCAAAAATAAATTATTCACAAGTTTCAGCCACAGAAAAGTGAGTTGAAGCATCAGGTAAACCTCTTTGGCATCATGTTAATCCTCTTTGAAATTGAAAAATATTAATTATTTTCATATTTTTACAAATACCCCAATAACCACTGCAGATTCAAAATTCTAACCAGTTCCATTGCATTTCTAAGCCAAATTTACAGTAGAAAAAGTATTTTGTATGACCTAAATCACTCGAAACAGAGCGATCAAATTGTAGACGATTATTCATACTCAACAAGATTAGTCTCATTTTTAATCAAATCAAAACTGGAATTCTGACTCATGGATTTGAGCTAGACCCCTGTACTTGGTCTCATATGAAAAATAATCAAATGAAAAACTTTTTGCGCTATAAAAATTATTTTGTACCCTGGAAAAAAAAGAAAAATCTGTTTGAAATAAAAAAAACTTGAAAAATCACTCTTTTTCAACTTTGACCGCTAAAAAATACTGCTCAGTAATCGACTTTGGCATGTGTTATACCTTAAGACCCATGTCACACTACGCCACTTCAGACGCGCGTTCGTAACAGCGCGTTAGGCTCATCCAATTTTTTTCCTACAGTATCAAATACGAGTGGCGCGTACCCCTGTCACACTACGCCACGCGTTTTTTTGAGACGCGCTGTTGGGTCGACCGTCCGCGTTTCCAAAGCCACTCAGAAGTGGCGAGCCACAGGGTCAGCAGCTGTAACGTTATGAGAACGCGCTCAACCTGTCACACTACGCCACTTCAGCGCCACTCGCAATTAAAAATCTTATCACTCCACCAAATCTAAATCACGTGATTTTGAAGATAGAGGAATTCTGATTTCAGATTCGGATTCAGCGTTCTCTAATTAGTAAGATTTCCCACGTGGACTCGAAAATATTCAAAATTGAGGAATTTATATTATCTTTGATAGTTTCAATTTTATTCTATACTACTTATTCAGTTTCAAACTTCAGTAACAAATTATGAGTATTATTACACTACCAATTGTTACAAAATATAAAATTGCAGCTATATTTCTATATTTCGATTAGAATCATCAGTATCTTTTTTATTCTTGATTATATGAGAAAATATTGTAGTATGCTTTAAATTTTTTCAATCACACAGGCCTAATAAATTTTGCCAGTATTGAATGAATGAATGATTTATTTCCCAAAAATAGAAGTAAATAATAATAATTTTCCAAAAAGTATTATAATCAAGCTTATTATTACTTTTCATCCACAAATGTAGATGAGTATAATCTTATATAATTATATAATAATTCACATGATAAAATCATTCTCCAGAGTTTTTGATGTGCATATGAGCAAGATATAATTATGAGCAATTTTTTATTATAAAAATTATATCAAATCATTGATAATTGACCGAACGTAAGTGAGGTCTAAGATTCAAGTCGACGATTTTGCATTTGTTTGTATGTATGTATGTATGTTTATATGTATGTATGTTCCGCATTTACGACTGAACGCGGCAATACATTCTAATGAAATTTGACAGGGATGTTCCTCTTGAAACCGCGCGTCGATGTATATGTAAGGTTTTTTGACAATTTTCATATAAAGGACGAAAAAAGGAAAAAAGGATTGAACTATTCTCTGATATAGGTATACTCCATAAATGATTTGATAGTATATTTATGTTGATATTACTAAACATGTGATATTATGACATTCATAACAGAAAAATTTTCAAAAATTTCTACTTCAGATGATATTCTTTCATTGCAGTCAGCTGAGATATTTCAGATGAATATTAAGGTAAGTTTTTCTTTATGCGAAACGGTCAAACGGTCGACAGCAGGCTAACAATAAGAGCTATGATTGGCTACAGCTGTTCGACTGCAGCCGACCGTCGGACCGTTTCGCATGAAGAAAATAGTATATTACATAATGAGTTTGGAAAAGGCGTTTTTACAAACAAATAATTATGTTCTCCAAACGAGCGGTACGCAAGTTTGGAAAATAATTATAAGTTTGTAAACTTTTCCACACGAATTATGTACATTTTTTTCGTCATACTAGACTGAGAAGGATTTATTAAAACCTCAAACAACTGAAAACATCAACTGAAGCCAACATAACCTCAACACAACACTAGTAAACAAACTCACGCAGTGAACTGTCATGGCGGCTTGTTCGACTTGTTTATTCATACGTCAGAGTTTGGAAAAAACAGCTGGGATAGATTTTCAGTGCTGTAATTATCATCATGACGATGACTAGTGCTGTAATAATCATCAAAATGATTATTCCCGCATTCAGAACACCTGATCTTTGATTCTCTTGTAAACGACAATTTTCCAAACGCAAATCTAGCTTGGAAAGTTGTGTATTACATACGAGTATGGCGAAATAGTACATTACACTACAAGCACAGAAAGTAGGTGTTTACGGTATGAGGAATGTTTCCGATGTTATCTGAATACCGTAAACACCTTTCTGTGAGAGTTGAGTACAATACTTTTCGCCACACTGCAAGAATAAGAATAATAAATATTTTATAAGAATGTTTGCGGCGATTCATTTGAACTGAATAATATTGTGATGGCTCCAGAAAGCAGTGCATTGTCGCCCAATCTAGCGGCCGGATAGGTAACTACCAGTCTCTTTCTGTGCACTAGCTCCGAGAGAGCCCTCTTTCAGAGCTACTAGCAAAACCGCCTGTAAATGGCGTCTTTCGAATCTCTTTAGTGCACAGAAAACAGCTGCTTTCTGTGCAGTGTGGCGAAAACATTATTACAATAATTATAGAGACTGATGCCCGGTTTTCCAAGCACCCTCAATTTTTGGTGAATCGTGACGAACTGATGCCGACATAGAGCGTGACTGTGGCCACTGTATTGCTGAACAGACTTCCTCGCGCCGACTTTCGGAATCGACGAACAATATGAACGTACCGTGAATACAGATAGTGCTTTTATGATGCAGGGAGCATGGGTGACTTCGAGAGGTCTACCGTTCACGGAACTACTAGTAATAGTATGAGATGTATATTCAATGAAAAGTCTATGCACTAACAGCTACTACTAATATAAGATGTTGTTGACAAAACCGTGTCATGCTGATGGCAGTTGTTTCCAATAATTCTTAAGAAATAATAATTGCCTACATTTCAATACAATTTAATTTTAATTGACCACCCAGTGCTTTTATTATTTTAATAAATTCATTATTCAATAAATATTATTTTAAAAGGGTACTAAGATCTTCATTAATTATTGAAAACTTTAATAGTAGATATAGTCTGTCCAAGCAAAGAAAACCCTCTGGCAAGATAGGAAAATGACTCAAGCTCGGTTAATTGTTGTTCAAAAATTATCAATTTGATTTCAATTGTGTAATTTGATCTACTATTAAGACCATATTTATAATTCTTGAACAAATATTGACCAAGCTGGAGTCATTTTCCCACCTTGCCAGAGTCTTCTTTGCTTGGACAGGCTATAGTATAGTTGACTAATTTGTTTTGTTTATATCATCCAGTTAACTCCTGTGGTGACTAAAATTTAGTAACTAAAATGTAGTGATTTCACTAGTGATTTTTAATGTAGCTACAATTAAACCAAATTCACTGTTTTCAATGTAGTTTTTTGATCGATTGTGCTAGATCAGTGGTGAGATGAGTAGGTTAATATAATATAATAATAGTTCATATTAATACAATTTCATATTAATACATTAATCAATACAGTTTCAATAAAGGCGAAAATGATAGACAATGAGTAAATGTAGACAATGATACAGTCTATTAATTATGCTGTCTATTGCGCTTGCTGAGAAGATACGCCGCTACAATAGTGGTGCATTGAGCCGGAGTCTCTTCTCAGCGTGCGCGAACCAATACACTGTAGAATCCAAGGTTATATCCCCCCTTCGTGGCGCCACGAAAAAACGCGCATCAAAACGCGTCGAAACGCGAGGTAAAAAAATGTAACATGACCCGCCGCGCGTCTGAAGTGGCGTAGTGTGACAGGGCCCTAAATCAATGTGAAATTTTATCTTCTTTTCAACGATATATTGACGATTTAATGACGGTATGTAGGCCTACATGAAGAATATCGAAAAATCTATATATCTCGAGAACGAAGGTCGATAAGAAAAAACATTACTGGACATTTTTTGTTGCAAATTGCATGTAGAATATGGTTGCCGGCTGTTACACTTCTCGTGAGACACTGTATTATGAAGTGCGAATTTCTGTCTTGGAATACTAGACATGGTATTCTCTATTTCGAGTGTTGGGCTTCAAGTCGAAAGTTACGTCAAATAGAGTAACTTACCTATAGTTGCTGAAATAAACTTTTATTGAAATATTTAAATTATTTCAGTCAATGAAGTCAACGATTTTACTGGTAAATTGGTCCTCACGTTTTGTTGTTAGTAGGGGGGGTTGGTTGGGGTTTTTGAGGAATTATAGTACAGGACTATTAATGAATTTTGGGGGGATTTTGCGCCATCAGCCTTGGGGGGATGGGCACCCCTGTCTGCGTTCACTATTCAGCTCGAAAAATGTAGTAAATGGTACATCTTATCAAAAATCACGGGGAGACCCACGGCCCCCTCATTCTTTAACAGGATAACTTATATAAATGAATGATATAGACTAAGATCACATTGCAGTAGTGTGAAAAAATTAATAGACTTGAAATACGTGTCATGATGAGCTTGTTTTCAGATTTATTTTCCATAATGATATGTATCCACTTGTAATTTACAAAAACATCTACAGTATGACTTCAAAAGAAATTTTTTCGTATCTTCTCAAGTTCAATAGTCATGTATCATAGTCACTCATCTCATCCTAAATTGTAAAGGTTAACCGATAATGAACACACTATTCATTTATTTATTAATTTCCAAAAGAAAAACTTGGCTTTTATTATAATAGTGCTTCGTAATTTTCAATCAACTGAACTGAGTATGTTTCATTTAAAACTGTAGCCTATAACACCAAATTGGAATTTAACAATACGATAAAATTATTATGACACAATAATCTGGATGATTTCACGTAATCTGTTTAGTGCTCAGATTTTAGCCAAGGCAAATTTCACAGAACACTGCTGATAGGTGAGGGGATCCGAGGAAAATTTTGTTGGGAAACCCTGCTGTAAGTAATAAATTAAGCTAATAAGTGAGTAATACCACTGTCATCTTATAGCTTTTCCTACATGTTATTATCGTGTCTCGATTCTATCTTTTTTTTGCGTTTTTCACCCAAAGATGGTTTTTATTCACATCCCTTCTTCTTCTTCTTTTTCTCCATCCTTTATTTTCTCTTCTCATTATTCTACCGAATTTCCTATCTCTTTTCTGTATGCATTTTCGTTTTAGCTCTTTTTTCTCCAACGCTCTCTATACCTTTGTCTGTTCTTCACTTTAAATAATCTACCCCTTTTTTCTAATTTCCCAGTCACCATTCATTGAAAGAATTTGTTCTTGTTCTAAGAAAAGGAATTTTCCCTACTAGAACTTGACAAGTCATAGTTTTTCTTTTCTATCTTCCATTTCTACTCACTTCCATTCCTTCACCTCCTTGTCCTTATTTTTTCTATTTATTCTTCCATTTTTTCTTTTTACATCATCTGTTCTCGTGATTCCTGTTTCCTTCCCTTTCAATTTTTTCATTTATTTTACTTCCATTTTCAATTCAAAACACGAAGAACAAAGTAAAGTTGAGCTTCAAAGAAATGGTTCAAAGAACTGATTTATCATCAAAACCATTACAGAAATTGATTACCTCTGTATCCCATACAGATATTAAAGAAACTTAAATTCGATTCTAGTACCGGATTTAAGGGTAGGCCAACTAGGCGCGCTCCTAGGGGCCCGCACCACAAAAATATCGAGAAAATTTTTTTATCTTATTTTTCAGAACTTGGCAAACTAATATCAATAAATGACCACACAAACTGTGTTATATAGTCTATATCTGTTGAATGTAATGTATCTGTTTGATAATAACATAATTTAAACCCAAATCAAAACCCTCTTGAAAAAAATTAGTGTCTTTGGTAATAGAACTGCGATGAGCTGTTCACCTGCCTGGTTGAAGAATGAATTTTATTTGTTTAAAATGCGGATTTAAGCTAACAATGATCACATATAAATAAATACTTGAGCATATACTTAATAAATGAGGAATTAATAAAGTATGGATACAAATAATGAAACTAACAATAAAGATTAAAACTCTTAAAAAATATAGCTTTAGAGGACTTTTTCTGAAAAATCTTTTCCTGGCGGGAGAAATCCTTTAAAAAACAATCGGGAGAAAACCATCATTGATAGCTGTCATTTTTGTTAATGACCGTGGCAGGAAGTATGAAATTTTAGATATTGCTGAGCTATTCTGATAGTGAATAATAAATAATTATTGTGATGAGTTATATGCTTTGGCAGTTCGCACTACCAAACTGCCAATTGACACTTATTGATTTAGTGGAAGTTAAATTCGACTTTGAGTGAGTAAAATGAAAACCTCAGCTTGAAAATCGATTCAGTGGTTCTATCAGGATCGATTTTGCAAAGTAAGCAAGTGAAGGAAGGTATGCTTGTAAAGAAAAAACGTTGCCTTGAGACATTAAATTTTTGACGGTACGGTTCTCAACTGGCCGAGTGAGCTCATTTGTTTAGTCCTTCCACAATCAAGCTCAGAAATTCGTAGGCGTTGTTGCCAAGCTTCCGTGACGTAAAGGACGCCAAATAATGGTAGAATGTACAAAAATATACGCAAGCCTTTATACACGGGAGAGGAAGCAAATCGGACTAGCGCTACGTGGTGGCAAATCTTGAAAGCTCAACATGTATACTAAATTTCATATTGCCGACATTTGGGCGTCCAGCACTTTTTTTTCAAATGCATATACCTCTTTTGTAAATTGAATAATCGTCACAAGATTAGAGTTATTATTAGAGGTGACATGTCTGCAGAGGCCAGTGGCAGAACTAGGTGATTTTGACTATCTTGGAAGATTTTATTAAGGATTGTAATTGGGCATCCATATATGGATGCCCGATTACAGTCGGATGCCCAAATGATGGTAAATCGACAATGTATGGACGCCAAAATGATAGTGGGATGTAAATATATATATATATATATATATATATATATATATTACATACATATTTATATGAAAGGATATAAGTATCATTTCTCTATGTTAGTATTTTCTCTGTTCATGTATAAAATTTATGGGCTTTTCTACTTCTTAAATGTAAATTTGAAACAGATTTAGTACAGTAATATATTTAATTCGCCATTTGACATTAATCTAGAGCTCTTAACAAAATCTTATTAAAGAATAATTATCTGAACTGGGGAGACGTTACTCCCTAATATTCCAAAGTTTGTATAAAATGAGCTATATTCAAGGTAGACAACTTGAATAATTTGGTTTGGGGAAATATGCTCAGTTTAGAATCAAGTCTTTCGTTTAAATTAGAGAAAGCATTACAGTAAAAATAATATTTGATAAGTTTTCAGTAAATAAATCATTTGTTTGTGTTTTAGGTGGAAGTTCAGCGTGTAGAAAACAACGAACAAAATTTGGATGTAGCTGATGGATTAGCCAGCGAGAAGAGTGAAGCCAGCTCCGATGAAACAGAAAAAACAGATGTCTCATCCAACAACTCATCACTCATCGGAAAGTGTCTTACTTTGCCTCCCAAATTAGATCTCAAGCAGATTGATTGGGATGAGCTGGATGAGTTATTACAGGTGAGAAAATCAAAATTATTAATTATACCAATTAATTATTGGTTTTATAAGAAATTACGTATTGGTGGGGTGGGGAGAACCCTATGGGAAGGTAGCACCTTGCTAATAAGTTTCTGTTTAAATACTTGTAACTCGTCCAAGAAAAGTATACAGTGTTCGAGATTCAACCTCACGATCATCAAGCAACCGCCCTCACCGAGCGACCACGCTAGAGAAAGGTTTCATACTATAAACTATAAAATTGTGATGTTTTATGAGGCTGTTATTGATATAAATCAACAGTATAATTCGTATATTGTTGAAAAGTTACTTTAAGTGATCACACATATTTTTAATAAAACAAAAAAATAGATAATTGTTATAAGTAATGTAACATTTAAATTCAAATCAAGAATTTTCACTCAATTTCATATTCGAAATAACTTTGTCGCATCCGTTTGTTATTGTCGACTTCGTCGAAGTTTGTTATTGCATTTTTTTTTTAATAGAAAAAAGCAAGCGATGCTTTTTAAGTTTATATAAAATACTGAAAAACTCTATTTTAATCTGAATCTATGTGGCTTTCCAGGTTGAAAGAGAGGTCAATCAAAACGAAAAACTGTACCAAACCATGCCAACCAGCTTAAACTCGTCTAGGAGCTTAACTGAAGACGGTTCGGAGAACTCGTTATCACACCCCGTTCAAGAGAATGGAAAAGCGGACATTGTTAAAAACGGAAACGGTGAGGACATCTCGCCCAATGACGAAGTATTCCATGACACCTATTCGCAAACCTTTGAGAACAGCTTGGAAGAGAGGAGCATAGACAGGTCTTTCAGTGTGCCGGAAAGCTTCGATTTGAGCAGCGATGAGGAGGAGCCAGAGCCAGCTGATCGACAGAGTACAGAAGATAACGCGGTGGTGAGGCGAAGGACGGGATCCACTTCGATTAAACGCCGCTCCGGTCAGAAGCGTATCAGAAACGCCAAACTGAAGCGACGCTGCTCCATCAACGGACATTTCTACAATAGAGAGACGAGTTTCTTCACGCCGCCCTTTGGCAGTCAGATGTCTGTTTGGGTCACCTCACTGGTCTCCACTCAAGAAGTTATCAATCTCATGCTCGATAAATACAAAGTCGACAGCAAGCCCAACAACTTTGCTCTGTTCGTTGTGCGTGATAATGGAGGTAAGTTAAAGTTTGGTTATCCAAGTTAACCTAATGGGGTAATGATGCCATAAGAATATTCGCTTCAATAAAATAATGATGCTCTATACCTGCGAGATGCATGTGAGCTACACCTTAAGGAAAAATTTTTACAGAATAATGAAGTAATTTTCAGCATCACATCCACTCCACTATTTTTCTTGTAACGTGGAGAATCTTCGTTGTGAAGAGGATGTACACAGTTAGTATATCTACTTTTGTGCGTATTTCCCTTAATCCCCCTGTAGACGGGTTAAGTAGTTCCGACAAGACCTAGAAATTCATTGTGGTCACTAACTGTCAATCTATTGTCCCCGTGTATTGGGGAACTATCCGCTTCAACGTAGCTACTGGCCGCAACAGAAATCAAGTAATCTGATTTTAGTGGCGTCTAGGTGGAAAGTAGTGGGTCACATGACCTAGTTCCTAGTGACCTGATGTAACTTTTTGTCAACTTTGAGGTTATGTTGGTACTTTTTGGTTCATACTCGACAATGATCATAATAGTCCAGTACGCAGGGAATTTTGTAAGGCTAATTTCTGCAAAAGGTGGTGTATGCGATTTTATTGTTTCAATTGCTTCATTAGGGTCCCAATAATGTGTATTTGAAAAGTGCACACAACATTTTCCCCCGCACAACTTTTGACAGCCAGAAAACCATGCATTTTTCTAGTTTTTCGCATATAACTAGAAAACGGTCCACATTTTCATAGGTACATTCCCATAGTAAATTGTAGAGGACAAAATTCTGCGTCGATTGAGAAAAAGAAAACAAAAATCGGTCAAATAGATAACTTTTTATATTCATTCAAAAAACACGATTTTTTCAAATTTTCCATAAAATTGTATAATTTGTTATGTAGCTCATAAAGTTACAAAGAAATGTATTACCCCTCTTCCTGAAAGTTGTAGAGCATAAAAATTGACTTCAGAAAGTATAAAAAAATTTATATTTGACCTATTTTTGGAACTTATTTATCACTTGTCACAATAGTGACAGATCCCTACGAATGAAAATAATTTAATTATAAATTTTTATTAAAATACAGTTCTATAAAATTTATTCACATAATATAATATATAATAACAAATTCATTTCCAAAATAAAACTGCAAAGCAAGAGAGGAAAACGTTCTATTCAATTAAAAGTCTGTTTCTAGAAATTCAAACACCTTGTCTAGAACAAAAATTATAGTCTACAATCAAAATTTCCAAGTTTTTGTGTTTTTTCTTCATTAAAAAAAACACTGGTGGAGCCGTTCCTGTGAGGTAATTTGATGAATTGATCAAAACCCAAAGATTTGGAGGAATCCGGGGATTAATTCATTCAATTATCCACAATATTCAAGATCCAATAATTTATGGTAGTGCCCTTACCAAACATCAAGTAGAGGCACTAACCAATAAAAATGGAAACACAAAACATATATGATCAAATTCTATTAGATTGAAAACATCATTACCTCCATTCATTTAATTTTGGTGGAGCAATTGAAATTCATTAACCAATTCGTTACATTTTGGTGGAGGCTCCACTTCATTACCTCCCAATCGTTACACACTTTTCCAAAAATAAAACAGGCTACAGGTGGGGTTTTTCAATATTTTGATAATAGGTTAGAGATATAAAGTTCAAATAGAGCTTATCTTGTATTTCATTGTCTACTTGGATCACTTTCCATCGGAATAAATACTTCACTGCTCTAAATCCAAATTATTTTCTATACAAAGGACATTCATATAAAGACACCTCTAGCTTGCGTAAGTGTGAACGGATCCTGATTAACTATAGCCCATTGTTTTCAGCTTGAAAAGACAGTTCTATTTCGTATATCGTATGTTGAATTTGGTCACTTTGGTACTTTGAGCTCATTCCTGTATACCGAGAAAAAGGCGATTTTTTGTGTTCAAATGCGTCTACCTTGAAAGCCATTGATGGGAGGAAGTCGCAAATTGCTTAGAGCTCAAATTGTAGATCATAACGACCTCTATCATTTGCACTTAACAAACTCATAAAAAATTTTATTCTAAGTGGAAGTACGTTTGAATTAGGAAATCCAAAAATCATGAGAATTTTTTCTCTTCATACTTTCATGCAATTTCTCTAATACGAGAGCTATTTTTTTATCAACTTCCGATGTGGCATAAAAATGGAACTAGTTGGGGTAATTGAATGAATTTGTTATCAAAAGTTACCTTCATTATTTGTTACTTCTCAACATAGTCAGCATTCAAATCGATGCATTTTTCGTACCTGGAGACAAGCTTTCCTATCACTAGTTCAAAGAAGTTTGCCGCCAGTGATTTGAGATGGTTTATCACAGCATCTTGCAGCTCATAGTCGGTTCGGAAGCTCTGCCCTCCTATAGCATCTTCTTCAGTTCCGGGAAATGGTTATAGTCGCTTGGTGCTAAGTCAGGGCTATACTCCGGATGGCCAAAAACGTCTCATTTAGACCCTTCAAAAGGAAGCTTCGACACAGCACTGTAAGTACATGCGTCGTCATGAATGAGCATTAGGCTCCTGATGTGAGCATTACTCTCCTTTATTCCTACACCAATCACGCACTGCTCTGTGCTCTGTTACTCATAAAGCTTTCACCGTATACTCGTTTCATTTTACTGTGAATTTTTGCTGCGGATATCCCTTCAGCCTGCAAAAACTCACACTTGGCGGGAGATTCTATCATATTGGCCATATTTATGTGTCGCTAGATGAATTGGTAATAACGTCAGATGGCCGAAACTGGGTGGGGTTCTAGTGGGAGAGCTTTATAGTCAATCGCCGCGCATTGTTGGCCAATGCTAACATTATACTTATTTTCATCAAATAACCCAAATTTAATATATATATATATATATATACATTAGAAGAATATTTAAGTAAAGTAGAATATTTGATTTATATTGTATACTAGACAAAATGCATCCCGACACATAGACTCTATAGTGGGATGCTTCATGATAGTTTAGAAAAGTAGTATTAGTATAGTTGTATATTACTATCACATATTGTAATAATAGTTTTATATGTTTAATAAATACCTCTGGACATGGGTTACATGACAGAGAAACAAAACACTGCTCGAACTGCCGCCTAGCGGCACAATCGGAAGTTGAAAAATAGCCCTCGTATGTTACGACGTTGGAGGTAATTAATGTCCAATGAAATTGTAGGAAATTGAATTCTCTACAATTCAAGCTCAAAAATGCAATCATAACTCTAATCATTCTCAATTTAGAATTAAATCACTGAAATAAAAATAGTAAAGGAAAATAGACAAAAAATTTTCATTTCAAGTTACTGTAAATAGAATTACCCTTAGTGGTTCAAACTTATGATTTCTTCACACCAAACTATAGACGAGATAAGTTTCTACAATTTGAGCCCAAATGCGACATTTTCCCATCAATGGCTTCCAAGGTAGACGCATTTGAACACAAAAAGTCGCCTTTTTCTCGGTATATAGGACATTTTGTGTGCACTTTTCGAATACACATTATTGGGACCCTAATGAAGCAATTGAAACAATAAAATTGCATACACCACCTTTTGCAGAAAAAATTCTCTGCGTACTGGACTATAAATGATGCTGCTCTTATATATTTATGTATATCTGTGGACAATTAGATTACCTACAACATACAATGCAATTTATGGGGACTTGTACAAAAATATTTAAAATGTAATTAAATATACAGCAAATTCATACTTTAATATTAATGATTAATCTTTTTTTTGTATTTTCGTTGTTTATATTAGTTCTTTTTTTGCTGCGGATGATGCCCATATAAGTATTCAATTTTACTTGTGCAAGGGCAATGGAGTGTGCGAGGGTGATTTATGAGGTGCATAAACGACCATGCCTCTAGTGGGATTCGAACCCACGACCGGGTAGCGCTAGTGGACTGAAGGTTGTAACGCCCCAGACCACTCGACCAACCCAGCCGGCCACTATGTGAATCCGAATAACTTGGTTCTTCTTTATTTTGTATCATTATTTTTTCAATTACAGAGCAAAGACGCCTGAGAGACGACGAGTATCCACTGCTGGTGCGAGTGATGTTGGGACCACACGAGGACGTGGCCAAGCTGTACTTGATGGACCGAAATAGCACCGAAGAGATCAGCTGTGAGGTGGCTCAGTTCCTCAATCTCAGCACAACTGAATGCAACGCCATTCTCGAGCGCTATAAACACGAAGAAGACCGCGAGATCAAACGAGTGCGAAGCAAGTCAGTTCATTCATAATTATTTTCATTTATTATCAAACTTTCCTATTATGTCAATAATTCAAGACGCCTCAGATAGAGCACTATATTATTTATTTCAAATTTAAATTATCAATAATGCATGAAATCCACTATTGAAGAGTAACCGGGCATCTTGTCCTGAAAGGCGATATGATAACAGAAATAATGTAAGAATAATTATTTTGTAAAAGGAAACGTTTCTCATACACACCTGGAGAATGTCATGAGTAGAATTCTATATCATATTTACATCCAACTATCATTTCGGCATCCATACATTGTCAATTTTCATTTACCATCATTTCGGCATCCGTATATGGATGCCCGATTACAATCCTTATATTTAGTCGAAATCGTCAAGTTGTGTCACTGGGATTTTCAGACATCTCACCTCTAATAATAACTAATCTCACCTCTAATGTGACCAATAGATTTCCCATCTAAGAAAAGCTGTACATGCGTTTAAAAATATATATATATACTGTAAATATTGCAATGATTTCAATATTATTAAATATTAAAGAATATCTCAATTAGTTCCTTATTGTTGTATAATTTTTCCACAGGTTCCGAGAAATGAAGAAAAGAATAAAGCAGCGGATGGAAGATCTTAGTGTTAGGTTATGATTTAGTTATTTATTAAATAGATTTTCTATTAACCAGTTACTTTAGATAAGTAAAATACACTTATAAGATGCACAAGAGTTTCTAATTTAGTTTTTTATAGTTTCTTGCTGAAATTAGAATCTAGATTTTATTTACACTTTCTTCAATAATTTTGATATTCACTTCATCAATCAATGAATCGTTTTCGGATAGCTAAATAATTTTAATTGTTATCCAAGGCAATTGCTACTTTTTCTACTATCAAATAGTAATATAGTGATTATATTATTTTTTATCAGAAAAGCACTGAATTGTTTCAGTAAGAATTCTAGTTTATTTCCACAATGATTTAAAAAATCATGATATTATTAGTCTAGAGAAGAATAAATAAAACATATTTAGATACTCAAATCTTGAAAAAATGAGCTTGAAATTGTATAGTTAATTGTTGATGATCATCTGAATTTGATCTAGATTTCTGACTCAAGTTACATACTAACTATTATATTACTTCGAAGAACACCAATACAACGGTATTACTACGGATACTACGGTACCTATAAAATAGCGAATTTGAAATCACAAAGCAATTGCTCATTTTTGAAATTATTCAAATCGGCCAAACACTCGTCTTGGAATTACGTAAATTAAATACCGTCAAGTATATTAACATCACACTTTTCAATTGATTTATTACTTTTAAAAAATTTACTTGATATCTCCAGTAACCTATTACTCTGTATATGTTTAGAAAACATTTTTCTATAGTACTTTGTACTGTACTTTCAGTTTCATATTTTTTTCTAATTCTTCATCCTTGAATTACAATTTAAAATGTTGATCGATGAAATTAAGTGTTATATTAATGAGCGTTGATGATTATTCACCTCTGCTGTATAGTGGAGTAAATATGAAACTGGCAACCAGCTGGCATGCCCAGGCCCTTCATGGGCTGTTGAGCCATTGACAAACAATTAATGAACGTGAATAATGACCTAATAGATCAACAAACCGCTTTTGAAAAGGATAAATTTAAAAATAATGCATCGATACATACTTACAGTAGGTAGTATTTAATTCTCGAAGCTAAAGTTAGTCTTATCTTTATATTACATTCTAACACCAGTACTTTAATTAAACTTCAGAAAATTAAAATTGTGAAAGAATTTTTTTATTTCTAACAATGTAACTTACGTTACTTCTAGCTATTTATCTCTTGAACCAGGATGAAGTAAGTCAATTACACAGTAGTTCTAATTGGATCTAGGTGGCCTACCAGGCAATCGAAGTTATTCCATGTAGAAATATTGATCTAAGTAATGCATATTTAGAAATAAATCTATCTACATCTATCTTTGGAACAATCAATTTATTCTAGATAGTGTATAATTTTATAAAATTCCATGAAGAAGCACTTGTTCGAAGTTGAGCTTTTGTTCTAACTTAACTTCAACATTATTTGCTATAAATACCTGAAAGATTATAAGAAAAAAAGGAAAAATAGACGATAATAGCAAAAATGTTTGGTACAACCAGGTACTAGACTCCTGGTTCAACATATTTAGAGAAAAACTTTTCATCTTGAAATATCCAATAATATTAAAATGTACTGAATGGAAATCTTATTTTAGTTTGTATTTTTATTTAATGTTAGATAAAGACTGAATAATTATTCTAATTTTTAATTTGATTATTTCTTGATGAGAGCAGCTGTACTGGATTTATGATATTATTTAGCTTAGGCTTTATAAGATTATTTCATTATTAATGTATTCTATACAGTACATTTTTATTCGAGTGGGACAATCTAAGCGTTCCACTATGGTTATGGTAGATTCTATTCTGCTCCTACAATTAATACCTTGTCTATGCATTGCTGGTAATGTCATTATTCCAATTGATAAGAGATGAACTATTTATGATTTACTTGAAAGCTGTTTACATTAATAATAATATGATAGGCTTGAACTATTTTTGACTTTTTTTGTCTGTGATTTTGGAAGTTATATTATAATTATGATACTTTATTGCCATCATTTCAAAGCTATCATTGTATGTATTGCTAATAATTATTTTTCAACTAAAGCGCCTATTAATATTCTCACCTTCCTATGCATTCAACTAAAATCTCATTATAGTACTTGCATTAAAAAACTAAATAATATCCCAAAAGAGTGTGCGACGAAGAAGTCCACTACAAAATTGCCAGCTATTGATAGATTTCAATTTTTATATTTTTTATATTGAAATAGAGTACGACATCTAATGTTGTTCTTATTTATATAGACTGAAATCGTTTACTATTATTTGTTGATGAATTTTGAAATTAGTTTATAATTGTTACTCATACCTGTAAAATAATCACAATATCATTTGTTGATATATGTTTGAGAAACAACGCTAAAAATATGGGTGGATTCATTTCAAATTCATCAACTTCATTATTATAAATTCATCAACATTGAGATTCTCTTTTTCCAATTATTCATCGCATACGTTCATACATTTATTGGGACATAATACTCCTATGATGTACCAGTTTTCATCTTAACTTTTTCTATTAATACTTTGGTCAAAGAACGAGATTAATTAAAAAAATCTATTCATAGAATAGTTGTTGATGAGTTTAGCTCGATAGAAATAATAGAATCACCTTACTTAAGTTATGAATTAGGCTACTAGAATTCAAAGTCTATTCTATCTTCGAATAAAATCATCGTTCGCCACTGTAGAGGAATCATTGTTGATCTACCATTTTGTGCTCTCTATAACTGAAAATAATCATTCCATGCTATTACTACTATTAAGTCAATCAAGCTAAAGCAATAATAATTTCTTCAATCTTGATAATGTCAATTGTAATAATTATTCTCTCGATGGAAATATGATGCTTGCAGAGTAGCTATTAGATAGAGTTTACTCGACATTTGAACGAGATATATACTTAATGAATGTATTGTTGACTAACTTGTTATTGCCTGTGTAAATCATTCTAATAAAACTGATAACATTGTCATTGACTTTTACTAATTTATTTCAAATTCCAAACCACATTCACATACATGATAGTCTCTTCAAGTAAAGAAGACAAAGACATTTTCACTTGAAAATGATTTATAAGGGTGAATTTCACTATTTATTGATTTATTATTGATTTGTAGCCCTTATAACATAGTGAACATTTACAATATAGTTATGTGAATAGAGTTGTGATGGCTAGAGCGGCGCAGCTAGAGCCGGGCAGCTCGAGCAACGAATTTAGAGCCGGGAATGCTGCTCGAGAATAATACCTTTGTCTTAAAAATCGATTAAATGAATGTGTTAGGCGCAATAGATAACACTTAACAGATGTGATTTAAAAACTAGGGAAGCGCATGCGGAGGCAGCCGCAAATTGAGCGGAGCCAGCTTTCTTTTTCTCAAAAAATGTTTGAAGCGTGGACTCGAAAGTTTCATCCCGGTATTTTAACCCTAGCTAAACCTAGCTGATGAAAGTGGATTATTCTGCTATTACCATGTGGTGTTATGAAATGAGAATATAAAATATGAGAAACAATCTTAAGTGAATGTTTTCTCAAGTGATAGTGTTTATTATGATAAAATAAGGCAAGATGAGAAAATGACTCCAGTTTGGTCGGAGGGGTTAAAAAAAATATTGATTTGGTCTCAAATTTAAAGTCAGAATGTTTCCTACGATTGAGACCAAATCAATAATTTAACCGAGCTGGAGTCATTTTCTCTATGGGTGGTTCAACTTTGTGAATACAGCATTTGACCATAGAATAATAGAACTCTATTTTAAAACCTAGAATCCTCTTTGATTTGACGTACCTTTTTTGGTCTCTATAATTATTCAGTAGCAAATTATAGAGGAAAATCAATATACTTGAAAAACGCGGAAAATAAGCCTATTGAATGAAATTCGGACAGAGTTGTGGTGTATTTCCACAACAAGCTTCTATTGTTTGTTAGCACGTTGAGAAATATTGAATGAATGCTAATAAATGAATAATTTTATTAATAAAGACATCAGGTAAAAACCCCATTTTGCCTCCTTTACACAGTACAATAAAAATATTACATTAAGGCCAAGGCCACATATGCAGCTTTCTCTGCAAGTTTTGTCAGCACTGTGAAGATGCCCCCGACTCAAATTTCGACTTGAAAATCCTGCTATAATTTAGTTTTAAATTTGAGCTATTCAGCACCATCGAAAGGAATTACTTATCAAAGTACTCAGGTTAATAAAATTCTTCAATTTTGTCCGAATTGAACATATATAATATGAAATAGAACCAGGGGCGAGGCGTGACTTTTTGGCTCGGTCATCTCTAGGAAAAATTTTGTTCCGCAGCCCCATCTATCTCACCCCCTCCCATAACCAAAAGATAATAATGTTCCATTTTAGACTATTATTTATTAAGCTTCATTATAACTAGTCCAATTACTAATAAAGATAATATACGATACGTGTATAAAGATAATACACGATGAAGGACACAAAGACCAGTTAGAAATTAATAAATGATTGAATAAATTAAATACGGTGTTATTCAAATCAGTTTCCTAATTGAAATAAAAATTAAGAATTGAAATAGAACTCCAAGAAACCAAATATAATTGGTTTTAATTTATCCTTAATTTGATGATTGCCTAGCCGAATGATATTGATTTTTTCCAAATTATATCTTATCTTAGTTGACCATAGTTATTTAACCATATCATTCATTGTACAAGAGGCCAAATAACAGTACAATACAAGAAACATCATATGATTTAAGTTTGCAACACTGTACGGAGCGCAGAGTGCAGAGAATTTGTTGTCAGAGACGGTGGAATCGCAGAAAATAGCGATGTTTTCGTCCGTATACAGTATACTTCGTCCATCATTTGCGGGAGGGAGTGGGAGAGTCGATGCAGAAGAGTGGTGGTAACGAACGCTGTATAGCGTTACTGGAATCGCTCACTGTTGAGCATATTGAACGAATGGAACTGATGATGGAGTAGTTCACTCTATTCGAACTTGGCGCGCTTGCAAAAAGCTTTGATTTCTTCACTTCTTTGTATTTATTTTTAATATTTCCAACTTGATAACTCCTACACATTATATATCAATTCCTGTCTAGTCATCGGCGAATCCAAAGATGACCGGACGCCTCGCCTCTGAAAGTTTCAACCGCCTTTTGAAGCTGAAAACAATGAGCTATAGTTTGTTAAGATCCGTTCACTTTTACGAAAGTTAGGGATGTCCTTAGATTATTATCCTTGAAGGCAGGGCCGTCGCGTGGATTGTAGCGCCCCGAGGCAAGAACAACCGCGGCGCCCTCCCCCAAACTATCCCTACGTTTAAATGTCCACCACCACGCTGTCTACTACAGTTCACATACCGATACTATGTTCATGTTCGAATGTAAGCAGTGGCGGATCCAGTTGGGGAGTCAAAGAGGATTATGTGGGGAACCTTCCGGGGGGGTATGGGGAGGAATTTGGAAAAATTTAACTGAAAACTCGTGTATCTAGACAATCTAGAGTTTAAAACCTTATCATTTTATTGTAATTTAGATCTATAGTTTTTAATTGGATTTATTCATTAAATATACAGAATGTTTCAGGAGAAATGAGCAATACTTCTCAGGCAGATTCCTTAAACCAATTGGGGAAAAACGTTCCATGAGACTCACCCTCTAAAACCGCTTTGTTATGGAGATAACAATGGCAAAAAATTGACATTTTTCAAAAAATATTAATTTTTAAACATTTTACTTGGGTTCTACGATTATCAAATCCTATTTAAAATTAGCTGCGGAATTCAATGAAACCTTTTAGAAGTTTGTAACTTCAACGGTTATTGAATTAATTGGAAAAATATGCTAAAAGAACACAATATTTCAACAATTAAGGGTATAACTGGATGTGATATCATAAAATTGTAATATTAATAGATGGAGGTGGTTTCTTCAAATAAAATACTTTTTATATTATTAATCACAGAACGAGACTTCAGAAATTGTACAAAACAATTTAACACCTATAGGAGAGACAGGATGTTGATGCGACGATTGCTTACTCATCAAATATTTATTTATTTTACATTCACTATTACAAGTTGTTCAAATCTAAAAATGGGGAAAAATTTTCCAATGCCGAGGCGCCCCCCAGGCCACGGCGCCCAAGGTGATCGCCTCGGTCGCCTCGCCCACGCGACGGCCCTGCTTGAAGGGTCCTTTCTACTGCAAATAGTCAAGATTTTTAGCAGTAAAATAAGTATTCTGATGGGGAATGAAATAAGTATTCTGATGGGGAATGAAATAAGTATTCTGATGGGGAATGATACATATCAGTGACTACCAGTACCAGACACCACCTTCAATATAGTTATTACCTCTTATGTATATTTTAGCATCAAAATATTGACAAAAACCACCTCTAGCTGAATTTGGAGGAATCCCATTCTTGGAAAAGTGGTTGTTAAACTTCCAAAAATAGGTCAAATATCAATATTGATATTTTATTTGGACTCTACTTCTCATGCTCAACAACTTTTAGTGTGAGAGGGTAGTGGATTTATTGTTACTTTATTAGTTACATCACATTTAAAAGCAGTTAGGACAATTTTTTGGGATTTTTTTAAATGGGAGTTTTGATCGAATGTAAAAAATTTCTTTTCGGCCGATTTTCGTTTTCTTTTTTTCAATCGACGCAGATTTTAGTCCTCTCAATTTCTATTGAGAGCACTCTTCTCTAGGATCAACCGTTTTCGGAAAAACTGAAAAATTGTACCTTCTAAAACCCCCTCCCGCCCTATGCTCACCCCCCAGATCCGGGGACTTTTAGTATGTTAACCTCCCAACTAGTCTTAACAAATCCCCGAGGTCAAAAATTGGGGGATATTTCAGGCACTCTATACCCGTGTCACTCGTGTGGACATGCTTCATTGACTGGACTAAATAATAATATAATAATACAAAAATCACTTTTTCAAGATTTCAATTAAATTCACGCCATAACTTAGTGCGATAATTTATTTTTTTATTTTCAATTTTTCTATATAAAAAAATTCAAAACGGTCATATTACTTCCACTTCTATGTAAAATAATATTAAAAGTTGTTCAAAGTTGAAAACAATCGGCAAAAAAAAGTTCTGCTCAGGATTCGAACCCCCCGTGATCGGTAAGGTGAGATGAAATAGTCCATTTCGCTAAACACTGCGACATGAGGGTTCTTCGATGGGGAACCAATTCTGCCAGTGATACCAACATGATTTCAAGAGCATAATATACATTTCTGACCAAGAATGTTTCTAAAAACTGATGTTAAGTTGCAAGCCTGCAGTACAAGAGCATGAATATAGTATCAAATAATGTGTATAATAATAATGTGTAAGCAATCCTTTTTTCGTCCTTGATATGCAAATTTTCAAAATGCTCAATAGCCTATAACCTGGTCGTCCACTATCACCATGGCAAGTTTGAATAAAATCCGTCGAGCGGTTGCCGAGGAGTAGCATTACAGATAGTGACTTTCCTGATTCATTGGAGCTTCGCTTCGCTCCGCTCAAAAAAGGATTTTCTAAAAATTCCACTCTTGACTAACACATTTTCAACATAGAAATGTTTTGTAAAATACTCTGTTAATCTGGTTTATTATGTTAATTTCAAAATTTCCCGTTTCTCTGCGCCACCCTGTAGTAAACAAATCGTTACTGGCAAAATTAAAACATCTTCAATATTTATCGGATTCATGTATCAACATTTTCAGTCATTTTCCCACTTTCCTCAGAACGGAGTTAATTACACTTTGTTGATATTTGTGTGCTACTCAGCATTCTACCCAATATAAATAAAATATATAAAATCGAACAAGTAAAGACATCGAGTTGATAAATTTTACAACGAATTTGGATAAATCACTCATTTTTTTTAAATCGAATAACAATTTATTGAATTTGAATATTTATTCGACTACAATATTATAAAATTTTACAATGTCAACAATAAAATCTATGTGATAATCAACAATAGAGACTATCTATCAAGCATTTGAATCATATTCAAATGTATTTTAAAAATAATAATTACACTATATAGTCAAAAATGCACATAAGAATTCGTCAAAATCAACAGGTACACACAATTATTCAATCCTTGAATACAAGTATTCGCACAATCTCTAAGAACTAAATGGTGATGGTAAAATTACAAAAAACTTCTGGAATTGAAAAATGAACTACAAAATATCATTAATCAAAGATGATTTCTTATAATAAGTCAATACAATATAACAAAGTTGTCAGAAACACTACAGTGCTTTTCAACTGAGGCGACCCTGAGCGCAGAGGCAGTCCCCCAACATTTTTGTAGCTAGAAAATCACAGGCTTAATAATTATCATTATTGCAACTAATTTCATAAGCCGGAATCTATTATAGAGACTTTAAAATCAGTATGATTATTCAGTCTATATAATATCTATCATTGAAAAAGGCCAGGATACTCAAACGTTGGGTTTATCTGCATTTAACAATTGCTATTACTAATGTAGAAATTTGATTAACAAAATTCAATTCGAACAATTGAAAAATACAAGAGCTAAATGTCATTGGGAAACATTGGCGAAATATTTGTGAATCAGTAAAAACATCGAAGTGAACACAATAAGCCATTCCACAGCAAACTGTTTCGCAGTCTCATGTGTAGCCTATACTTGATGATTTGAAATTTAAAAAAATATTTTTTGCACGATGTTGCAACACTGCGGAGCACTGACAAGGTAGGTGAAAAGCATTGATGATTGGAAACTAAGCCCAGACTAACCGTTACTTCTTTTTCTGGAGAACGTTCCGTCCAGCAAAATTTGAGCCTGAGCGTGAGCTCAGTTTAGTGAAATGACGGAAGACGGAACTCTTTGCCTCGGACTCACAACACCTTTTTACAAGTCTCACAAATTTAATTATATTGTAGAACATAAGTATACTACTATTAAAATTATCTAAGTGGAGTAAATAGAATAATAGCAACCGAAAAATTGAATTTTCTTGTGATCAAAGCATAGTTCGCTAGATAAGTGGGGTCCAACAATTTTTGGGCTACCAAAAATCTTGAATAACTCTTTAAATACGTTTCACTGTCACGAAATTTGACACAAAAGAAATTGATTTTTCTT
Source organism: Sogatella furcifera (assembly GCA_017141385.1). Taxonomy (NCBI): domain Eukaryota; kingdom Metazoa; phylum Arthropoda; class Insecta; order Hemiptera; family Delphacidae; genus Sogatella; species Sogatella furcifera. The sequence continues at coordinate 22,578,572 of CM029546.1, forward strand.
AATCATTGAAGATAATTGGTAGAAGTTTGAAAAATGAACTACGAATTTAACTATAATTATTGAGAAGTAACATGTGTTTGAATATGAAAAGTTCAATTAAAAAGTGATCTTCTAAAAAGTTTACATACAAGTTCTACTTACTTGACTAAGATGGGATCAATATGTGACAAATTCATTGATTAGAATTATTGAATTATTTCTAAAATATAAGGGATACAATATGGAGAATATCGACGCAAGAACTACTCTACTCCATTGGCACGATATAAATGAATAGAATAAGGAAAAATACTTGAGAATTATAATTTCTAAAAAATAAATACAGTACGTTAGGTACCCAGCAGAAATATTTCAGATGGAGCCTAGTAAATCAGGTTTGTTATTTGAATATAGCGGAGATAGTTTATCAAGTTTAACCGTAAAGAAATCTTAGTACGCTATCCTCGTAGTCGAAAAAATCGTAATATTCTCATCATCAAATAAAATTAAAATTTTCATTAAATATTCTCCAGTTGACACTCAACAAACATCCAAAATGAACACATTCTTAAACAACATCGATAGATAACCATACAACTATTCAAGGAATAATAATTTGATCTATTAAAATAAAATTATAAACATTAACTCTTATAACTTCTATGATGTAATGAGATATAAAATAGTATTCGGGTTGACAATGTTATAGTTTCCTATTAAACTCAAATATTATGTTTCATATTAGTAGTGTTATTGGTAGGTTACTTTAAATCCTTGAGGTATCTTCTTTATCAAGTTATTCGTATTGTAAGATTTTCATAATCATTGTCAATAATCCTTCGAACAACTAGGCTAAAGTTGGTTTATATTTATTCGGGCGGATTGAGAGTAATTATAGCAAACAAATCGTTGCAAAGAACCATAACTATACTATTAAAATATATGACAATAACACAAAGTACAGTAATAACTAATGGAAGGGGACAACTATCTGATTCAATAACCAGTAAATAGTTTTCAAGAAAAAGCTAAATTGTTCAAGTCAAACAGATAAAAATATTGCATCGATTGATTAAAAGCGACTGGTTTCGGATTTATGAGATATGGCACCAAACCTTTGTAATTTGAGAATACAGTAGCCAGTAAACAACAAATGGCGCTCCAGTCGTGGTTACTCATTGAATTCATCCATCGATATAACTTTCAATCGTATCTCACTTTAGACTAACGGTATCACAAAATATTGTAGGCTGGCTAACAGCTATCAAATCGTTAATAAATGTCGTGTCTTATGACATAATGTCATGAAATCATATTAAGTAATGTCCTAAATGTAATAAGATAATGTAAGTCACTGACTAATTTCCCTGGTTTAATGTGTGAAATCGCAGCATCAAGATAATTTCAGTCATCCAATTTCAAACAGCTAATAACGTGTTGTTCCAGGGGCTGAATCGTTTCGAATTTTTTCTGACATTCCGGATTTGGACAAATGAACATTGGAGTAGTCCTTTCAGCCGAACCCTGAAATTGAATCAATGCTTATTTTATGAGAAGTTTCTTTTTTAGACGTGGAAATTGTTGAATTGGAAATCTGGAACATACTTTCAAGATTTGGTTTGATGAAGTGGATACATAGCAATTTTGGTTTGTAGTCAGTTCATCCTTCCCTCATATATTATTTGACTCAATTGTTAAAATTCACCACCAGATTCATGGAAAAAGAGAAGAAGTGTAACAAGCCGAAGGTCCTGATTCAACCACAGTTGTAACCAAGATTATTCTTTCTGACCAGTCATGTGTTTCAGAAGACACATTACGGCCAATTACGGTTTCTTGGGGCTTTCCAGAAAGGAGTCCATGATCCTTCCCATCACCCTTCCCATTTTAATTTGTATACGACCCATTGATCCACCAGAATTTGGTAAAGCATGTGCATAATTCTTTTATATAGTAATTATTAATAGAGGTGTGATAACTTGAAAACTGCTCAGTAGAAGTCTAAAATATAAAAATGTTTCTTACCTGACGTGATGCATCTTGTGACGAAGAAGAAGACGAAGGGGAACGGACTGGAGGTTGTTGCCTGGAAAATAGATTATTGATTTAAGAATATCTTATTTATATTCATCATGAATTATAAAATTATTCTTAACTATAAAATCGATTCATTATTGGAGGAATTCTCCTAGATTGAATAATTGCAGTTTTTTCTCTATTGAGTTATAATGATGATAATTATTATTTATCATTTGGCAATCATGTACTACAAATGATTTGAATTGTCAAATTCTCAAAAAAAAACAATGCATGTATATTTTCTGAAAAGGTGACTCCTTAGACTCCTCAAGGTTCGGTCACTTCTATTTACAATAAATTATCTTGTAAATAAAAAAAACGAAACTAACTAATCCATTTAATTTTCAACATTCAACTTTTAATGTTCAGTCAACATTCTTACTTGATTCATAAGATGTATGTTTGTGGTACGGTATCGTGGATACAGACAGTCAGACACAAGTATGATCGCAAAGAGGCTACCTGGTCATTCATAATACATTAGCCCATTGTCCTTAGTAATACATTATTATTAAAGATTAAGAAAATAATCATTGTATAGAGTCCGGCAGAGACGATAAACGTTTTTGAGAAGGGCAGTACTCATTTCCTTCGTCACCGTGAGGATTGTGGCGTTTGACTCGTGTAATCTTACCATTTTTTTCTATTGCAGTTCAAGTTGTCATCATGAAGCGTTGGATGATGGAACACCATGTTTTTGCCTCTATATGCAATTGTTTTTTTCGAAATGAGGAGTCAGTTACCATCGTACAGCTCGAATTTCGACACCATTCATCGAAATTCATCGAGTATTCGCTGTGTGCAAGTGGGTGGAAAGGATATTTTTGGCGATCGAGGCGCTATTGGCGGATCATTTCGGCGAAAAATTGAGAGAATTAACATTGGAGGAGATAGGGCTAAACCTAAAATAATGTTCTGGAGAATTTGTTGTGTTCCGGATTGTAAAAATAAAACACGCAATGGAAATTTCAAGTTCTATACTTTTCCAGTTGCCATACATAAGTTTCATCAATAAAAAGAATGGTTCACTGCATTGAATAAATGTTGATAGGTGAAGCTAACCTAATTGTTTAATTGTTTTGTTTACGTGCAAAAGAATTTGTCGATCAAGTAGGACCATGGAGTGCTCCATTCTAACCTGTACATGAGGTAATGTACATGAATAGTTTTAATGTTAGTTAATCTAATAAGCTGTTACTATCAACGCAAAAACTCTATTAATTATGTTTTAATAAGGAATATTCATATCATTCAATTTTTCAAATAAATGTGAGCTTGCGCCAATTTTTCATTTTCATGTAAGATAACTTATCAGCTGTTATCTCAAAGTTTTTGTCGACTCTCAAATACATCTGTTTGCGGTTGTCTGCTCTCAAATACTTGAAAACTAGGATTTTTCTTATATAATGAGCTATAATACTATCAATAACTAACATTCCTATCCTAAATATCATGTTCTAATTACTGAGAAATGCATGAAGCATCAAATAATACCATTCTAATTATAAATGCGTTTTTCCCATTTAGCGCTATGCTTTGTATGCTAAAACGCGTGGAAAAGTACACACGATAATCCACCAGAGCGCAGCACGGTAGATGCTCATAGCGAATAGCTGTTCCTTCTCAAAACATCATCCTATACGATAACAAGTCCCGAACTCTGAACGAAATTTGCGTGGAAATTGCCCAAGTTGAGAGAGCGCTGTTTTAAAAATTCAAAAAATATTTATTGTTGATGGAAATGATGTGCCAGCCCTAAATACGAGTATGTAATAAAAAACGTGAAAAAATTAAATTTCCAGACAAATCTCGTTTACTGGAAGTTTTTATCGCTGATGGTTCACGTTCTTTGAATGCTTCTATGAAATGGCATCCACCATCTTGAATCTGCCATTACATGACCCAGTCGTGAATTTAGAGTAACATCAAGTGATTTGGATATCCTTAGATACCCTAGACAGCAAAATATTTGGTTCTGCTGCTTTCTTCACGAACCTGCTCACGGAAATACACAAGGAACCCAACTATTGACGAGTCTACGAAAAGGGCAAGAATGCAAGGACGTACTGTATCAACGATTTCGGCCACCACATGCCTGATGTGATTTTCCACCCTTGATTTTCTGAAATGGTATTTCCATGCGAACATTTTGACACCAATAAATTTGTTTTTGAATGGAAACTAACAATTCTATTATATTTTTAAATCGTCATCTTCACTGCCGGACCCGATATGATTGTAGCCCAGGCAAATTAGATCGAAGAAAGGCTGTGCCTCCAAAAAAAATAAGGTTGGGCTGGAAATCGTCTTGATCGACTTTGGGCATTCTAAATAAGTTTACTATGAGTTTGCGACGGATTCCGAGGTGTGCATAATACAGGGTGACTAGAAAACCACCAAATTTCGGTCCTGTTTTTAGTTTTTCGCAATTTACGCCAAAACGAAGCGTCTGACAGAAAATATCATTCTCATACTTTTTTTAGATAATAAAATTTCCAAGAGATTGGTATCAAATCCAACCTTCTATCTTGAACAAGGACCGAGGAATGAGGTTTCAAAAAAGTGGTATTTTTTGAGAAAAAATGAAAATTTACCTTATTTAGTATTTTATTGTTCATATCTTCCGTCTGATGAGTTAGAAAGGTGTATTTCAAAATCCCTCTGGGGATAATAATATTCTCTACAATTTAAGACCAAGAAAGACTTCCTATCTTGTATATTTTTTGTGTTAAGGCTTTCAACATGTTTCCTTGCACAGCAAAAAATACCATATTTCCACTATTAACGTCCAAAATTAGTCTATATATTCTTGTATTGGAGTTTCATCCATAGAATATTTTTTCTTATTTAATGTTTTGAATTTAAAATTACTATACCACCCTGAATTCAGGTTATTACCAGTAGGAAGGACTCTCTAAGGATAATGAACTAAGGACCTCCCTAACTTTCGTAAAAGTTGACGGATAGTGACGAACTATAGCTCATTGTTTTCAGCTCATCAAGGCGATCAAAATTCATATATAACTTATTAAATTTGATTGAAATTGAAGAATTTTACTACCTTGAGTACTTTGAGTTATTTCTCATATACCGAGAAAAAGGCTACTAATTGTGTTCAAATGCGTCTATCTTGAAAACCATTGTTGGGAAATGGTCGCATTTGGGCTCAAATTGTAGAACACAATCACCTCTATAATTTTATATTTAGAAACGTTCCTAATATCCTATTCTAATGTCAAGAACATTCGTTTTTGTAAATCAAAAAATCATCAGAAAGTTTCTCCTCTATTCTTTTTACTCCACTTTTCAAGTATTCTTGAAGTTTGGAGGGTGAGAAAATTCATTTGCGGTAGTAGAGAATTCAATTTCCTACATTTTGAGCCTGAAGATGCATTCATAACTTGAATTTATCTAGATATGTGATCAAATTTTTGAGATAGTGATAGTGAGCAATAATGAAAAAGTGATTCCCCCTTTTCTGATTTTGAGGATAAAATTAACCTCAATTGCCTAAACTAATTATTTCTACACATAAAGTGATAGAGGAGACTATTCCAGCCTTACCTTATTTTTTTGGAGGCAAAAGTCTAATTTGCCTGGGCTATTGATCAAGGAGGTTCAATGAGGTTGAACCTCCTTGTGATTGATGGATGTGGCTAGAACACATCCGTATTCTAGTATCCGCGGATATTGCCAACTCACCTGTTTCCTGAGCCAGCTGTGTTTTCATGCATCTGCTCCAGTTGCGTTATAAGTTGTTTATTACGAGTCAACAACAGTCGGTGCTCTTCTTCTATCCTGTTCTTCTCACTAACCAACTCCTCCCGACTTTTCCTCTCAGCTTCGAAGTCAGCTTTGTAAATACTAGCCTGCAAATGTTTGTTTTCAGAATAATGAATTTCTAATGTATAACCATAGGTTTGAGAACAATAATGGCCAACAAATAAAATTTTTACTATTGATTGTTGATAATATACTAAATAGATTGGATTTTTCCAACATCACGATACATGTTGTCCTCTGCTGAGGAAGAAAATCAATTTAGCCGTGAATAAATATTTATTTCGTAATCCAAGAGTTGGTGAGATGAATGTTTAGTAGATACATTAAAGGCAATTGGATAATAGTTATTTGTGTAACTAGTGCCTAAAGTGGTAGATTGCTGCATCGAGTGAAACAGTTTTTTTCACGAGCCAAAGGCGAGTGAAAAAAGTTTCTCGAGTGCAGCAAGTACACTTTAAGCTCGAGTTACACATTACATTTTTCCTACAGTTACCATCAAATGTGAAAAAAATTAGAAGGATGTTGATTAAGAGACCTATACATATAAATTGGGGGTTGTAGGGTAGTCAAGAAGGGTAATTATATTATATGATCTCACTCAACTGATTATAATACACTATGTACAACTGGACTAATAAAATGGACTGAAAGAATGGACTGATAAAATAAACTGACAGAATGGACTGATGAGAAGAACTGTAAAAATATAAAAAACTGATGGAATGGACTGACAGAATAGACTGATGGAATGAGCTGAGAGAAAGGAATGATGAAATGAACTGACACAATGGAATGATGGAATTATCTGACAGGATAAACTGATGAAATGGACTGATGAGATGAAATGAAAAAAGAATTTATGAAATGGACTGATGGATTGGTCTTACAGAATGGACTGAAAAAATGAACTGATGAGATGGACTGAAAAAATGAACTGATGGAATGGACTGACAGAAATGGAATGATGAAATGAACTGACACAATGGAATGGACTGACAGAATAGACTGATGAAATGGACTGACAGAATGGACTAAAAAAATAATGAACTGACAGAATGGAATGATGAAATGAACTGACACAATGGAATGAAGAAATGGACTGACAGAATGGACTGATGAAATGAACTGACAGAATGGACTGAAAAAATGAACTGATGAGATGGACTGAAAAAATGAACTGATGGAATGGACTGACAGAAATGGAATGATGGAATGAACTGACACAATGGAATGGACTGACAGAATAGACTGATGAAATGAACTGACACAATGGAATGATGAAAGGAACTGACACAATGGAATGAAGAAATGGACTGCCAGAATAGACTGATGAAATGGACTGACAGAATGAACTGACAGAATGGACAGATGAAATGGACTAATGGAATAGACTGGCAGTATAGACTGATGAAATGGAGTTACAAAATGAATGGACTCATAAAATAAACTGACAGAATGAGCTGATGAAATAGATCGACAAAATGGACTGGTAGAGTTAACTGACAGAATGGACTGAAAAAATGGTTTGAAAGAATGGACTGATTGATAATGGACTGATGAAATGGACTTACAGAATGGAATGTAAAATTGAAGAGACAGAATCGACTTAAAATATGGACTGAGAAATTCACTGAAAAAATTGACTGATTGAATGGACTGATGACAATGAACTGACAGAATGGACTGAAACAATGGAATGATGAACTGAACTGATGGATTGAAAGGGTGGACTGATAGGATGCACTGAATAATTGGACTGATAAAAATACTGACAGAATTGACTGATACATTGAATGTGCACAATCCACCAGTTTTGGAAACACATTTTCAAAACTTCCTCTTCTGTGATTGGTTGAAAATCTGGAAAACCCAGATTACTTTATGCACTAGTGCGTAATGTATTTTAGACACTCGTTTGAGAATGGCCCATTTTAGAAACTCTGTTCAGTGTGTAAAGATGCACTTTTTTGCTATCTGTAGGAAAAAAGTATTTTATACACTGAAAATACAATAATTTATTATAAGCTTATAACTTAGTAAATACTAATGACTTTCACATTTACAACAGTACTCACGATTCTTTGCTGGTCGGACGCATTTCGTAGCACTGAGTCACATCTTCAGCTTCAACTAGTTAACTAGTATCTTCTTGTATGCTGAAGATGTGGTTCAGTGTCACAAAACGCGTCCGACAAGCAAAAATCGTGAGTACTGTTGTAAAAGTGAAAGTCATTTCTATTTACTAAATATAAGCTTAGTATCATCAACGGTTCAAGTAGGATGAAGACAAAAGAAGAAATAATTCACTAACAAGGAGCAAATTTTCCTCAAGTATTTGAAAAAACATATTTGGTATATAAACTGAATAAACTGTTAGACAGTAATATGTATGAACAGTAATTAGCTTTTGGAGCATTGAATGAAAAATATACCTGTGCTGTGAGAACTTCAATCTCTTCTTTATCAGTCTGCAATTTTGCCAAGTCTTCTTTTAGTTTTTTTATGAGTTCCTGGTTCCTAGAAGCCTCTTCAGTCTTTTGCATCAGTTGAGCGGTGAGTCTGTCAAGCTGTTCAGCAGCTTTCTTGTGTTCAGTTTCATTGGCAGATGAAACACGTTCCTGTAACACAATCCCTATCCATTAAAACTCAGATTATATTCATTTATTCATTTTACAGAAACAAGTAAACTAATTGGTTAAAAACACAGACTATTGTCCAAAACGTCTTTATACCAAATTTTGTTCAATAAGTTCAAAACTAGGTTATATTTTTTGCAGCACTTTTAAAGAAGAATTTATAGTCCAGGAGAAATACTGTATTATAAAAATTTTGAATTTAAAGCAATAGAATATTCCAAATGGAGCAATTCACTAAATTTTTCACACAATTTTTTATAAAATATGAAAAAACTTGAAAATTTTGAGCCACTATTTTACTAGTAGTTCTGTGAACAGTAGACCTCACTAAGTCACCCATGGATTGCATCATTGCATGCAATTAATAATAAACTCGACAGCTGGTTGAGCATGAATAATTCTATAGTCTGAATTCTCCTATATTCATAAGTATAAATGTATATAGAAATATTTTAGTATGGAGCTAATTACTTTTCCTTTCATATTATCCTTAAAATGCATTATTTCAAAAACCTTACATATAGCCTACATCGACGCGCAATTTCAAAAGGAACATTCCTGTCAAATTCCATCAGAATATATTGCCGCGTTTTGTCGTAAATGCGGAAACAAACATAAAAAATGCAAAATCATCGTCTTGAATCTAGACCTCACTTACGTTCGGTCAATGAGCTATAATTGAAAATTGAATAATTTATGAGTGAGATTCCCAAAAATTAATTCAAATAATGGTCAATTGAAAAAGTCTTATAGTAACTAGTAGTTCTGTGAACAGTAGACCTCACGAAGTCACCCATGGATGGGGCATTATTCATGAATAGAAGGGAATACTTGGTTATGTTGAGTTTCATTAATTGCATGCGTCATTGCATGCAATTAATTATAAACTCGACAGCTGGTTAAGCATGAATAATGACTGAGTTTCCTATGTTCAGAAGTATAAGTATATAGTAATATTTTATTATGGAGGTAATTCCTTTTCCTTTAATATTATCCTTAAAATTCAATATTTCAAAAAACCTTACATATACATTGACGCGCAATTTCACGAGGAAAATTCCTGTCAAATTTCATTATAATATATTGCCGCGTTTTGACGTAAATGCAGAACAAACATAAAGAGAAATGCAAAATCGTCGTCTTGAATCCAGACCTCACTAACGTTCGGTCAATTATGAAGAAAAATAAATCATTATCTGAATCTTATGAATTAATGAATGAATAAATGAATACAGCTTACCTTGGCTTGATGTTCTTGCTTCAGCCATTCCCAATCCTGATGAAGAACCTGATAATCGGACAGAAGACGCTGGAAGTATTGACGTATTTCTCCCACTGTTTCTCTGTAAAAATAAAATAATCCATGATTAAACAAAAGAGAACCTTCACCAACGAATAATAGCTATTTGGACTTTTTGACGATAATTATTATCCCCATAAAGGAACACGTTTCGAGTAAACAATTATAGGATGATAGGCACCAACTATAACATAATAATTAGATAACTAAGTATCAACGTGTAATATTAGCAAAATATTAATAAATATATCTTATATTTGGAAATAATTCTCATGAATGAAAAATAAATCTACCACCGTCTGAACATGCATTTAACGGGACCTCTATTTTAGTAAACATAGATTTTATATTTAAAATAAATTGTTGGTTAAAGTAAATAAATGTTATTTCTTTTTCAATGAACTTTTCTTAACTAATTAATTACTGGACTAAACTGTAAACTAAACTAATTATCTTAATTCATGTACATGTAGAGTAACAGAATCTAACGTGCGTGATACAAACTTTTGATAATGCACATGCACATGTTTATATTGGATTAGGGCGATTACCGATTAGGCTAATAATTGTTCAAGTGTGCCATCCAACATAGGCTCTACAATCTCGTGATGTTATTATGTTTGTTAGATATAGATATCTTATTTTGTATCCAGCCACTTGGAATAATTATTTTGAAGATTAAAAATGGTTCACATTAAAGTCATCAATATTCTAGAAGTAAATAAAACATAGAACTTACTTTCTAGACAGACTCAATTTTTGTTCTTGCAGCAACAATTTTCTGAGTTCTTTTACTTCTAGAGCAGCATCACCACCTGTGTTGACATCCACAAAGCTTTCCAGAGATGTACCCAACCTATCAGAAAAAATTTGATACAATATAATGTAAAATACTTGAATTTCACAATAGCGAGCAGATATTCATTCTAAAATTATTATGTTTATTATAGTAGTTGTAGTATTTATTATAGTAGTTGAATAATTTACTATTAAACAGAAAATTTATGTAAAAAAATTCAGTACTGGAGCCATGACCAATCAAGTAGGTTTCTAAATATCCTCCAAAATTTTACTCCTTAAATCATAGCAAGGTTGCTTTATTACTGTTTAAATCCAATAAATTATGGATGGATAAGTTCAGGGATACCAGTATGAAGTCAAATTATTCGTCTAATTTGGAGGAAAAATGTTGAAAAGTTCAACATACGGTATTAATTAGAAGAGGTACATGTTTGGTGAAATACCTTGCAAACTCTTCCTCGAACTTCACCATATGCTGCAACCATTCAGTGTATCTTTTTATTTGTTCCATGGGCTGAATTGTTTTGTTATCAATCTCATCACCTAGAACCTGCAATTGAATAATAATAATAATAATAATAATCTCTAGAGCAGATAGCAGCTGGAACAGAAGAAACCATTGTTGGTGAAGTAGGTGAACTGCCTGGTACACACCTTGAAATCAACAAAAGAAAGAGGAAGATCCATCACAGAATATCTCTGAAGAGACATCAACTGGCTCAAATGAACAACTTCCTAGCTGAAAGGCTTCCAGAGGATGTCAGTATCCTTGATCTCAATGAGCTTGCCTTGACTAAGGTCAAACCCAGGCCAGAACAGAATCCATCAATTGTCAAGACAAGAAAAAGGGTTTCACAGCTGGAAAGAAAGATCAAGATGTCAAGACAGCATGCATCCTGTTTGCAAAGTGTGATGGATTTCATCAGAATTGGTAGGCCATTTACCTCAAGAATCAAGTGCATTGCACAGAAGCTGAGAAGTCAACACCACACCCTAAACATGCACCTGCTGATGAGTGTTAAGCAGCACTGTCTGGACAGGATACGAGCACTAATGATGGCAAAGCAGACTTTGGTGAGGCGCATGAAATGGATAAGTGACAACCAGTTGTTTCACACTTCTACTTTACACTACACTACGTACGTCTGCACTGTTCGAGAGCTAACGCGATACTGATCAAATATGAGCATACATTTTTTTCCAGGAATGCAAACCACCAAGAGATATAAAAAGCAGAGAATATAGTTCAACTATAGGGACTTGTTATTGTAATTTTTATTGTCATGTCTTTTGGAACTGTACAAGTCTGATATATTTTCTAAAGAAAAAAGATTTATTGATATTAAAAATGACCTGAGGGGTTACAGTTGAGTATACTTTCAAGTTTTCAATGTAGCCTAATTCAAACTTGGTGATTTACAAATAAATAATAATGTTTGTAGTTGAACAAATTTCCAATTTCAATTCCAATTTAGCAAATAATTTCAAGAGAACACTGGTTTACAGATGTTAAGTAGATGCTAGCAAATGTACTTGAATGGATTTCCTCGATGACAATAATTCATTTTCAGTAGATACTAGTTTCCAAAGAAAGCACACCACTTTTAAGCAGTAACGTCAGTACGTTGGACTTGTATCAGGACCTCCTAAATACTTAGGTATTTAAGAGGTCCTGCTTGTATACTGGCAATTAATGTGACCGGTACTCACAGCAACAGAAGGTGGAAGAGGCTGTTGGTGCATGCGCGTGTGTTGAGCCATCAGTCGTTCGTTGTCAATGCCTAGCTGACGGCGCGCTCGCTCCGCGTTCTCCAGCTGATTGCTCAGCGATGTCACCAGCGAGCTCAGTTCGGCCTCCTTTGAGCTACGCTGCAATTCATAAAATAAATTCATTCTAAAATTTCGTTCCTATATAACATGGATAGTTTAGTCGGAGACTGTTACAAAGTGGTAGGAAAAAATAAATATTAAAAAAATGTGAAACAGCTTGCTTCTTGTGATCCATAGAAGGGTCAACTATAAAAATAATGGTGAATTTTCTGTTTTATAAAAAAGATTAGGCTAATTATTTTTTCCAATTTCTAGTTGTTTTTCACTTAGTTTAAAAAAATTTGACGTCTCAAGAGATCGGACTCCTCGATTATACATGTACAGTAGAACCTCTTTTAACCATCACCCTCGGGACCGGGACTACGACGATTGAGCGAATAGACGGAAATTTCGTTATAAAATGTAGCCCTTACCGTATATTGAAAGGTATTGTAAAAAAGTGAACCATGGTCAAGTGGATAATACATATTTTTATTGAGTATACAGTACTTACATACAAGATTGACACAGATCTGCAACAAATTAATGTTCGTGAAAGTAATGTAAATTACTTCTAAGTACTGTACTGAGTGTACAGTAGCAGTGACGGATAACATAGAGTGACGGTTAATCTAGTTTCTACTGTATATCTGACGCTAAACAGTTAGGCGGTTTCGTCTGCTTTTATACATTTTGAATTGTTCCAGAACACTAAGTTTGATGATGAAACATAAAAAAACTGCATGTCAACAAAATTCTGATTGACCAAATAAACTTTCCATCCCACACATGTTTAATAACTTTATTTGAATTCTCCCCCTACATTCAATCATACCCATTCCTTACCCTATAACATCAAATAACCACCCTTCAGAACATTGAAGCTCATTAGTGCCATACTCGCTTGAGAATGTGCAATATGCGCCAAAAACGTGAGTAATTTCACTTCAAAGTTGTAATTCTTGGAATTTAATTCATTAGTACAAATATAGATGAACAACAGATTATTTAATATTTTTACGAATGATGAATAATGGGAACCATGAAGAAAAAGATCAATTTATTAGAAAACAAACCTGAGACAATTTGATTTCTCGCTGTTGAGCAGCTGCCAACAAATCACTGAGAGATTGGACTTTTCTTTTTAAATCCTCATTTTCAGCCATCAATGCCGTCTTAATCTGAAAATATGTGAACCTGGGTTAACTAAAATAATAATTAAAATAAGAGATAAATTGAAAATGATTAGGTTAGCAAATCTATTGGAAATAGGTAGGTATAATAAACATGAACCTATAAACAACAGGTTTATTTGATAAATGATTTTTAAAGAGAGATGATTACTGTATAATCTAAAAATAATATTACAACCGTAACATTTGATGAATGATATTACCTTTGAGTTGAGTTCTTCTGCTTCAGAATCAATTTTTGGCTTTTCAGCAAGAGTTAGCTTCAACTCTTTGTTCTCTAGTGTCAACTGAAATAGAAAGAACATCAAAAATATTCAATTCATAGTTTAACAAGCAGGCCAAAAACTATACTTTTTCAACTTTAAAAAAGTATTATCCAATACTAATTACAGAAATTTATCAAATATATTGAAAAATGTATCATAACTATTGGAATCAGAAATTATTTTGAAGGTGGTTTAAAACAGCAACTGATTATTTGAAGGATCATTTTCTTATAAAGAGTGAATTTTATGATTTGGCACACCTGGATATAACGCAAACGGCATTGAGATATCAGAGTGAGACCTCGACCTTGTATAACACTTTTCTTTACTTTTTCAGGTTGTAAACAATTTGGTCCGCCATCTTGGATTCGCCATATTGAATCCAACTTTACTTTTTTAAATGGGAAGGTGATCATATTATACATGATTTCAATGCAGTCAATGAACCATAAGCTTTACGTTATCTACGGTGACTGTATAATAATTGAGTGTCCCACTTTTGATTGGTCAATTCAGTCGAATCTACAATACTCTTACCAAATCTTATTAGATTATTTACTTTGGAATGATACGAAAATCATATGTTGGAATGAGATACTCGCTTCCACCTACACTTTGCCTTTGCCTTCTTTTGCAAAATAAAGAGCAAAGAGACTTTGGTTAATGGTTAATTAATTTATCGGATTTCTTCAACATCTTGAAATAATATCAATTGAACACGTCTACCAATTTTGACTATAAAAATTGACTACTGATGAGGATTGGATTTCTTGCTCTGACTGACATAAAGATGACTGAATATCTTTCTGATTTTATCGAGTATGAATGTTTTAAAAACATAAAAAATCAACTCGAATTCTAAAACCTGACAACTGATCGAGAAATAAAACATAATGCAATTAGTTTAAATTTAAATGTGAAATTTATTTATTTCATTGAAAAAATACAATAAAAGGGGAAAAACATGCGTTAGCCCAAAACCTCTTTTATTCCGATTTTGAATGTCCAAATTCCAAATGTCCAAGATATAAAATCTAGTTAATCAATACAAATAATCCGTGTGAAATCACCTTTCTTATGTATGCTTTTGTCTCTTCGAATTCAGTTTTGTGTGTCTGATGTACTTTCAGCATTTCATCCTGCCACATTTTCAAAGTCTGAAGCTGTTGCTTTGAAGCCAAATTATGTTGTTGAACAGCAACTGGAGATCATAAACACCAATTAGTCATTGAAACATTTGAAATGAAAAATTATTCTGGAATGAATTGTCAAGGCACGGATCTGTTGTGATAACTTGAATAATAATCTATCATGGCAGTCATACAATAAAATTCTATTGAATTACTGAAAGCAGGCCTATCCTATTGAATTACAAAGAAGAAACAGAAAGGTTATAAGATATTTGAACAGGAGGCTCGTGGATATAATAGAGAAGATAAAATAGTTATAAGTGTATAAAATGAAAGATGAAATGCATTCATGAAACAGAAAATTTATTTTTGTTATTGAGCATGCACTTAATCTGAGACTCAGAGGGAGTTATTATTGGCAATAAGTGAATTAAGAGATCCAATCTGTTCTTAACATCTTGATCGTTCATTGAATAGATGATTTTCAACAATATAAACAAGAAAAAATACAATTTGAGTTGGGAAATGTACGTACCTTTGAGGTTTTCATTTTCTTTTATTAGATCCTGAAGACGAACCTGGATCTCTTCGTAAGTCATATTCAAAGGAATTTCCGAATTATTTACCTGTAAAATCTTTATGTAAGTTAATGAACTAAAATAACAAAAAAACATAATTCGATGAAAAAATTGGAGATACTGTTCAGTATCTAATTGGAGATACTTATTCTGATAAAGTATTCTATTTTATTGAATTGTATCAAACTTTCAATTCAAATAAACGAATCGAAGAGGACTCCAAAAAGTAAATTTTTCAGAAAATAATGGCGAACATGGCATGACTTAAGCACTTCACGTTGACATCGCCAGTTTGTGATTTGTATAGTTTAAATGACTGTTGATTTGGTTTTCCAATGCTAGAAATGATCAATGCTCTAGAATCAATCTCAAAATGTGAAAAAGTTATTTAAGCGCTTTGGAAATCCACTTCTTCATTGAATTCAATGCAAGTGGGATTCTGGAGGAGATATCATTATATTTTTGTTTAGTTTAAGGGTCTGTAGAAGATAATCCAGAGTTAACAAAATCTGAGATTAGAAATACAGTAGCATGGTTTTAAGATAATCTGCGTAATACGTACAACATACTATGACCATCAAGGAGGCAACAAATCATTCTGTTGGGTGGAAGGGTTGTAAGATAAATAAATACTGAACGATAAAAAATAATTAGGGTTGATTCAACTCTAACTGTGAATAAAAAAGTTGATTGAGTACCTAAACAGTATAACTTTTAGAAAGGAACCAACCCACAATCAACTACTTCTGAGATATCCAGTATCAAAGTAGAAACTTCAATAATACCTCCCACTTTATTCTCCAGTCAGATATTCTGATTTTGTGAGAATTTATGTGCTTTTAATATCATAACTTGGATATTAAGATACACCAAAAGCAATAATTCCCAGTTTTATTGCAATTATGTGAATTATTTCATTTCTGAAAAACAACAAATCCTTATTTTTCATCGTAATATTGGGAAACAGACACAAATTACTCATTTAGTTTTTTCAACTTTTCAAAGGCTTTATAGTTAGTATATAGTACATTGTTATACAGAGTGTTTCAGGAGGAATGTGCAATACTTCTCAGGCTGATTCCTTACACCAAGTAGACAAAAAACTTCCGTGGGACCAACCCCCAAAAACGCTTTGTTACCGAGATAACAATGGCGGAAGATTTTTCAAAATGTATTAATTTTTCTAATTTTTTAGAGGCTTTAGTGAGGTTCTAAAATAATCAATTCATATGTGAAATTAGCTGAGAAATTCAATGAAAGCAGTTCCAAGTTTGTAACTTCAACAGTTATTGAGATAATTGGAAAAATTGCTAGAAAACGCCATTTTTCAACATTAAGGGTTATAACTGGATAAGGAATCATAAAATTGTATTTTTTATTATTGGAAGTTGAAGAGAGTCGGATTCTAAAGAAAAGGTTGAATGGCGGCGATTGTGTAATTCTTACCCAAATCTCAGAAATAACGATCAAAAATCGCAAAATCGCTACTAAACACAAATTCATCAATTGTGCTATGTTTTGTCAATTTTACGATTTTTGATCGCCATTTCTGAGATTTGGGTAAGATTTACACAATCGCCGCCATTAAACTTTTTCTTTAGAATCCGACTCTCTTCAACTTCCATTAATAAAAAATACAATTTTATGATTCCTTATCCAGTTATAACCCTTATTGTTGAAAAATTGAGTTTTCTAGCATATTTTTCCAATTATCTCAATAACCGTTGAAGTTACAAACTTGGAACTGGTTTCATTGAATTTCTCAGCTAATTTCACATATGAATTGATTATTTTAGAACCTTACTAAAGCCTTTAAAAAATTAGAAAAATTAATATATTTTGAAAAATCTCAATTTTCCGCCATTGTTATCTCGGTAACAAAGCGTTTTTGGGGGTTGGTCCCATGGAACTTTTTTGTCTACTTGGTGTAAGGAATCAGCCTGAGAAGTATTGCACATTCCTCCTGAAACTCCCTGTATATGGAGGGAGTTGACCTACAGTGGATTTTTAGTTCTGGTGATGAGTCAGTCAGTGCCATTTTGCTTTTATAGATATAGATTTAAAAATCTAATCTTTTAAATTTTGTGAATTGGTTTCTTTCTGTATAACGTCCACTTGAAGGAATTCAGCTTGGAAGATTGTTCAAAAATTCAAATGAATAACTATGCTACTGAAAAACGACTTGAAGAATTCGTGATTAAAAAAAGTAAAACTTAAGTAACCTGTCTCCTGTTTCTACATCATCATGATAATGGCCTGAGCTAGAATATTAAAAAATGATCTTACAAAGGATAAGAACAAATTCATCCAAAAAATAATAACATAATAAAAATTGCCAAAGGTTTACTCACTGATAAAATAGAAGAGGACGCTGGTTCTCCAATTCCATTTTGATGCGACATAGCTTGGCTTGTAAGGGAACAGATCAGACTTTCTCTGTGACTAGAATCATCTGCTGAATACCTCTCGAGCACAACGAACGATTCTTCTTCATTCGAAACTACTGGGCGATCGCCATTCATCTTTACCATCGCAATCCTGAAAGGATGAAAAATATTATCTTAAGAAACAAAAAATGTCATGTTGAAAAGTAGACCTACACAAAATTTCAAATAACCGATCCTTTAGTTTTAAACATGATTAATTGAAGTGTATCAAGTTAAGGACAAAATTAATATGAAATTTCTGATCAAGCATTAGAAATCTCGAATTTAAAATGTCAATTACGAACAATTCAAACTTCTATCATTCCTTTTTCTCCATGATCAGTGAACTCGACAGACACCGTTGAGGAATACGATGTTAGGAGAAAGGATTGAACGATGAAGCTGAACAGTATTGTTGAAATGTGTATTGAATAATATGAATTATTCTTCAGTTATGCACCAACTCTAGTTTTCAACACTGCCTGTAGATTTCTTAGCTTGTCAGGCAGGGCGAAGCATAGATGTGAAAGAGTCTTTCTTTTGGTTTGTTCAAGAGCGCGAGCTTTAATTCATGAGCCTCTTCATTGTGCCATATGTATGTGTATGGACGGTGGACCTCAAGACATGTTTGCCTTTCGCATCCTTGTCATACAGCATTCTTCATAGTATATTACACAATTCAATTCATTTGCAATCCATGACCAGTTACGACTGGATAGATTTTGACAATTAAGTTGAAAACACAAAAGTTCATAATATACTGTATACAACTATCGAGATGGCGTGTCAAATAGACAAATGAAACTGTCAATCTCTGCCTCACACAAGGAATAGAGAGGAAGGTTGAGTAGCTTATCTCGAAGCACTTTTTTTAAATGTTTTCCTCCAATTCACGAACGCACAACAGAAGCCTGCTGAATATTTTTAGGGTGCAAATTCGGTAGATGCTATGTGATCTAGTTAGTCGTGGCTGTGATAAGTCAACAATTTCTCACCTCTACTGGTGTAGTGGTCGTGGATTTGGCCCCTAGCTTGGAATGCTACGTTTGAAATACACTGGTCTTATGACAAAGATGGTGGGGAGTCCGAGACGTCAAAACTGCAATCATAAGATAGTAGAAACCAAACAAAGAGTAAAGAATTAATTTCAAGCGATTACGATGTTCTGTTGAGAGTGAAGTTGAAAGGGTTTTATTCTGGAGCTCATGGTTTTTTCAAGCAGGTGCTCATGGAATCTTGCAGCTCACCACATGTCCTCGAAGCACAGAATAAGAACAAGAGTCAATATAGGAAATGGGAATGGAGGGAAGTTGCTTAGACTATGAACACATACTTTTGCCGAAAAGGGCCAACGACTTTACGCACTATCCAGTAGTAACTGGTCATGGATTGCAAATTAATTGAATTGACTTTACGCACCTATGTTAGTTAACAAATCAATTAAGTAAGCTTGTATAATAACGAAATGAAAAATTGAATTTGAGTTGGAGAAAGGTAAGCCTGCCTGGGGAGCATTTTATAATCATCCATAAACCGAATACTAGCCTATCAATTGAAAAAACTACCTATAAATTATGCTTTAAATTAGAGGTTAGATCTGTCATAATACATTATTGAAAGAATTGCTCCCTAGATATAGCACCGAGCCTGAATTAATGGGTTTATCGTCATAAAAGGTGAAATTATGGGGGAGGGTAGTGTCCAAAATGCATTTTTTATTACTGTTTAAGACTAGACTAGGAACAAAAACTGTAGAAAACCGAAAAAATACATTTCAATTTATAGAAATAAAACTATAGAACAATATAAAATGTCAAACCAAACCACACCTGGAAGAAGCTATCTACCTGCTAATCTGCTATCTATCAATTCAATTCTATCAGATAAATTTTTCTAATTATTTCGAGGGATATGAAATCTTCTCTAGCACAGTTTGGTTTTCGGCCAGGACTCCCTGTTGTTAATGTGTTCAATGGAATAACAAACAACTTAGAGAATGGCAACAGTGTAGGTATGATTTCTTAAAAAAAATTATATTTATTATGGGTTTGATGATGCTATTAAACTTATAGTCTCATATTTGAGTGGGAGGAAGCAATTTGTGTGTAAAGATGATATCACTTCAAGTGAAAGGTTGGTTGAATACGGTGTACCTCAAGGATCCATACTCGGGCCTATCCTATTTAATTTCCATTTTAATGATCTACCATCTAATATTGACAACATTAATAATGATGGATATCTGTTTCCTGATTATTTTGGTTTAAGAATAAATTGTGCCTCTAAGCTACAAATCTGAGCTACAAAATGAACTATGTAAATTGATAATGTAGTGAAGATAATAATTAATGATTGGTGTACAGCAAACAATTAATCTCTAAATAGTGACAAGACAGCTGATTCAAACTTTAAGTTTTATAGAGATCTAAATGAGCCTCCTCAGAAATTTTCAGGGCTGTACTTGGATAACATTTCATCTCGGGATGCTCACCTAGACTATTTATCAGACAGATAAGCAAAGAATATGTAACTATGTAAGTATATAATTATGTATGATTCGTAGACTATGTACTATGTTTATGATTTGTGGGGAACTAGTCTAAAGGCCAAATCCATCTTAATCCTTCAAATAAAACAGCAGCTAGGGTAGTCGGAAAAATGCCATACAATACTCACTCCAATCCTCTATTTGTAAACCTCTAAATTTTGACTTTACCCTCAATTTATGTACTTTTTCAATGTAGGCCTAAGTGTTATGTATTGTTCAGGGTAATTTGGATAATCATCTTGCGAATTAAAGTATCCACAGTATCAATTCACGAAACAGGCATAAACTTCGGATTAAACAATATTCTCATACAAAATGTCAGAAAAATTGCCATTCCATATCAATTAAACTAACTTAGCTATATGATTCCACTCCAGATCATTTCAAGCACTCACCTTTGTATAAGTTCAAAAATACACTAGAAAAAACATTATTTAAGACAGTGCTTATTAGGCCTACTGTAATTTATTTTTTGATATCGAGTGGAGTGAAGTTTTGTAGCTTGTGTTCTCTATTGATGTATTATTGTTATCATTAAGCAATTTATTGTTTATATCTACCTGACGAGTGACGATGTCAATGTATTTCCTTCTTGTAAATATTGATGGCTAATAAAAAAATATTAATTCTACGGCTACATAGGCCTAAGGGATAAATAATAAATATGAAATTATTGTATTAACTGATGATATGAGCATTCTTTACCTGAACAAGATTTATTTTGAATGCTGAATTCCTGGATGGCAGCCAACAGAAAACAACCCTTTCAAATTAAAATAAACCTATCCACACAAAAGAGAAGTTAGAGATAAGTTACTGGATGAATAGCAAATAACAAAAAAAACATTGCACAACATTACCAAAACACGTAAATAGTGGGCCTACTAGCAACACACAACAGTCTAGTACAGGAATGTGATTCACTTTATCTCATCATCTCATGTCACATCGCAATCACCAAGCTTCAAGCACTGGTGCACTGAAAACTGAGAAGTACCATCATGCTCTGAAATATCAGGTAAACGTCATAATTATTATGATAACGTCATTTTCTATTATTTCCTATGAGTCACGTATCTCAAGACGTCACGAATCATTTATTATTCACTATACCTGTGCTATAATATAACCTGTTTTACGGTCTACGGAGCTCGGAGATTTCCAAAATTCCAAAACAAAGGCCAGAACAGCTTTTCAATCTTGCTATAACTATAGATTATAATAATCACATCTATATTCAAGCAGACGACGGCGTCACCTGCAGGTTTACCAACAGCCATTTTGTATGGTGATTCCATTCAATGAAATTCATGACAGTGAACAATTCGACTTAGATTCTCAACTTGAATCTTTTATATGAATAAGACAAAAATCACGTATTTCCAATAGTGAATAATTAAGATTTCATCGATTATCGATTTAATTTTTGGTTCGATACTATTAAAACAGTCGATAGTGTGAATCGATAATTTGATTTGTTTTGATTTTGATGAAAGATAACCTAAAAATAAAAATAGATAGATAGATAGAATAACTTTATTCATGTATAGCAAATACAACTTTTTAATATAAATACTAAAATAAGACTACTCCGTTACTAGCCATGAAACGGCAATAGACACAGACAGTGACAGAACACAGAAGAACTGGCGAACACGCAGTCACGCACTGTTATTAGTATCCTTCTCACTATTATTTTGGTTTTATTAGTCAATTCTAATTTTTTAAATTTTGTCGGTTTTCTTAGAATGTAATTGGATCTATTTGTAAAAAGTTGTGAAATTTGTAAGAATGTTGTTTGTTTAAAGTAAAGTTCAAGTTCCTTTACTTTTGTTCTATTCTAGATTCTAAAAATGAGTTAATTTCGATGATTTGATTTTATAATCCACGATAGTGGTTTGTACAGGGGATTCCTATCCCACTAGACGTCAAATCTGCAATCATACGATAGTAGAAATCTGAAAAAGCAAACAATTCACTTCTTGATAAATAATTATACTTGCTTTGCAGTTCACTCACGATTTCTTTGAGTTGCGGACGCGTTTCGAGCAATGGTGATCATCATCGGCGCTCCTTACTAAGACTGATTAGCTTTTCAATCTAGTGAGGTGGATTGGGGTAGAAGTTGGGAAGTGGTGGGAGTAGGGTTGGTGGAGGGGGAGTCAGTAATGATGTTGAAGAGAGTATGTGATTTGAAATTGAGTTGATCATTAAAGATGGAGTTGGGATGATAGATGGAATGCCTGTCTATTTCGAATTGTTCCATCATGTCCAATTTCCGGCTTTTTGGGGCAATATGAAGAATATGATGATTGGTGTGGATGTCTGTGAAAGTATGATTCATGTTGATGAGATGTTCAGCAAAGTTTGAATTGATTTGATAGTGGTTGCTGGTTGGTGAGGGATTTTATGTGTTCTTTGAATCTGACTGTGAATGAACGGTCTACAAAACTAACGGTAAAACAAAACTACTTCACTAAAAATCAGAAGTACTACAAACAAAACACAGGTGTACCCATGGGGTGTCCCCTCTCTCCCATATTAGCTGACATATTCATTCACAACATTGAACAAAACCACATCCTAAACAATAGTTCAACCTCAGAAAAAATCATTTACTGGCACAGATATGTAGATGACATCCTAATATTATATGCTGGTAACAATAGACAAGTACACACACTACTAAGTAGAATCAACAAAATCCACCCCAAACCTGACATTCACCCTAGAAACCGAAACCAACTCATCCATCAACTTCCTAGACCTGACCATAACAAAATTAAACAACCAACACACCTTCAAAATTTACAGAAAACCAACTTAACTGACATGATCATCCACAACAGCTCAAATCACCCAACCCAACATAAACATGCAGCCCTCAATTTCATGATTCACAGACTCCTCAACATTCCCATGAACCCCCCTGACTACCTTGCCGAACTACACACAATAAAATACATAGCCACTAAAAATGGTTATGAATCCTCCCACATAGACAAGAAAATCCATAGAATAAAACACTAACACAAAAACCATCCACAACCCCCACAAGAAACCTCCAAATACATCACCCTCACCTACTATGACCAAACAACCCAGACAATAGCCAACACTTTCAGAAAATTGGACTACAAAATTGCATTTGAAACCACCAACAGTTTAAAAAGACACACAACCAACAACCCACCTACACCAAACATTCATGACCTCTCTGGCACCTACAAGTTGACCTGCAATGACTGTGATAGCTTTTATATTGAACAATCCGGTCGTTCATTCACAGTCAGATTCAAAGAACACATAAAATCCCTCACCAACCAGCAACCACTATCAAATCAATTCAAACTTTGCTGAACATCTCATCAACATGAATCATACTTTCACAGACATCCACACCAATCATCATATTCTTCATATTGCCCCAAAAAGCCGGAAATTGGACATGATGGAACAATTCGAAATAGACAGGCATTCCATCTATCATCCCAACTCCATTCTTAATGATCAACTCAATTTCAAATCACATACTCTCTTCAACATCATTACTGACTCCCCCTCCACCAACCCTACTCCCACCACTTCCCAACTTCTACCCCAATCCACCTCACTAGATTGAAAAGCTAATCAGTCTTAGTAAAAAGCGCCGAAGATGAGCACCATTGCTCGAAACGCGTCCGCGACTCAAAGAAATCGTGAGTGAACTGCAAAGCAAGTATAATTATTTATCAATATTTATTACTGCAGTTTCAAGAAGCATGGATAACCTCAACAATCAAATTCACTTCTATTCTAGTGGTTGGTAAAGAAGTTATATACCGTCGTTGAAAGTTATATAAGTTAGGTAGTACTTGAATGATCATGCACTCAGAAATTCATCCATGTCCAGTCTTAGCTGCATTGGGGAATCCTCTCTATGACATAAGTGTTCCAGTTGCGGACGATTATTTCATTGAAAAGTATGGATTGAACCGTGATGGACAGTTGGAAATAGATGCAGCTACTCTGGAAGTCATTTCTTCAGATATTAAAACGTTAGTTGATGCATATTTTGAATGGAAGGCTGACTAGTATTTTTTATCAACAGGCTAAGCAATCAATCATATAATTTATTATAAACTTGTGCTATTAACTTATAGGTAGGTAGTTTATATTTTTTGAATAGGCTACCTGAATTGGCTCTCCATACAGTATTGGAACGCATACTGATTGGCTGAGATTCAAAGACCGACATCCTTTTCAATTGCTGTTGTCAATAAACCGTAGGAGTTGAGATGAGGTCTGAGACTATACGAGTATTTATGTGCTGTAAACCGGGTTCAGAATTTTTTTTCATTTGCAACTTTGGTATATTATAAATCCATAGTGTAAAGTTTGTTTCATATTCTCTTACTACATATGCGTCATATCAGTGTCTACCACATTCTCTCATGAATACTATTTCAAATAGGCTACTATAATTTTCAAATGGAATCATTTTGAAATGTAAAAATATATAGAGGCCTAAATAGCCAGTAAGATGCATCTTGAATTGGTGAAGTATGCCCTTCCAAAGTATTGTGTGTTGACAGAACAATCGCAATCTGTGATAACATACTTTTAGGTGTTCATGTTATAATTTTTGTAAAATATTTTTAAAAAATGAGATTGTCGACTGAAAATTGTTGCTAGTTGCAGCTCTTAAAGATGATAAAATTTAAATGATAGTACTTGCACACCTTGGAATGCATAAATCGTTTATGGATTACAGTTCTGGAAGTTGTATGTAGGAGACAGCGAAGTAGTCATATAATTGCTATTGCTTGCTAATTATAATGAAGAGACGGCAATAGAGTGCTGTTGAAAAATGCATTGGCATACCACTCGGTGCTAAATTGTAAGGTGTGTACAGAGCTCAGTATCATACAGTAAACGACTTTCCTAGACTGTTCCATTTTTAAAAAACATGAAATAACAATTTTTACAGGAAAGAATTTCCGCTTAGTAGCAGTCCAGGCGGTACATCTCAAAATACACTCCGCGTCTACCAATGGCTCACCAACAAACCTTTCCATACAGTTATCTTTGGCTCAGTAGGAGATGATGAGAATGCAAAGCTGTTGAAAGAGAAAGTGGAAAATGACCAAGTTGTAACCAGGTAATTTTTTCTTCCTTCTCTTATTGGGATTGTAAAATCCCGGCCAATATTTTTTTTATAAATTATTCTAAAATTAATTGTTATTAATCAAACGTACCACTGTGCTACGTAACTTGTGCTAAAAACAGCACAGTAAAGAAGCACTAAGGAAGAGGCGAATACAATAATTCAGTCAAAATAACATTATTTGAAGTATAGATAATTCCTAATTAACATTTACCAGCTTCAACGTTCAGCAGAATACTTCCAGATCCATTTATGGCCTAGTTCTTTGAATCTCAAGTGTCAGTCTTGCCTCGGCTTTGTATTATCATCAGTGTTAATAGCAACAATAAAATCTCACTTTTTTGTAGAAGATCAAGTTGAATCTTGTTACTGATTGCAATGTGTATGGATGAGACCGAGAAGTCTCATCCCATCTCATTACCCATCATTGATTTATTAAAATGAATCTATCACTGGTGAAATACTTTTAAAACCAATTTCACTTTTTATACTGCATTTCAATCAATACCATCATTTCATAATGACGATTAAGTAGGGTAATTGAATTTTTCCTACAATCATAAAATTACAATACTGAAGAACATACACAATCCACACTCTGATACAAAAACTATATAAGTAAGGAAGCCACTAGAACACTTATTCGATTGTTCTGTTTGATATGTCATACGTGCATGCTCCTTTTAGCATCATTTTGTATAATTTTTTTAGTCATTTTATCACCGTGAATACGGTAATACATTTTACGAATTGAACTCGAATTAATCTTATTTAATCATTTTATTAAATCAGATAATTGATTTTATTATTTTAATCTTTTAATATTATTTCTGTCTATATGTGATTCACCAGCTATTTTCTTATTATTCAACTCTATTGAAACACCATAATATTTTTGTGTTTTAGATATGCCAAAAACCAGAAAACACCGACTGGAACCACGATTTGTTTCATCAATGGTGTGATACGAACTCTAATTGCGCACTTGGGAGCAGCCAAATCATATCCCATCGATGCCTTCTCTGTTCCCGAAAACCTATCTGTCTTTTCAAGTTTACAAGTTTTCTACATAGAAGGATTCTTTGTCATGCATGATATTGAAACGGCTTTGAAAGCTGTATCAATGTGTTATCAAAATGGAGTAGCAGTAGCCTTTAATTTGAGTGGTGTTTACATACTGAATAAATATCATAAGGAGGTGCTGTACATGGCTTCACTAGCTGACATTGTAGTTGGTAATAGATCGGAATATACCGAAGCTTCCAGATATTTCAATTGTAAGAATAATCAAGATCTGAAACTAGTAATGCATGATCTGAAGAATTTGAAACTGCCGGCTCCCGCCCAAGTAAGATCTGATTTTCAAATAGATTCAAAAGCTGAACTTAGGAACAAAGTAGTAGCTGCCAATAGGAAGATAGTGCTGGTGACACAGGACAAGGATCCTGTCTTATGTATGAGTGGTGAAAATACATTTTTAGAAGTAGAAGTTGAAAAGATTGAAGAGAGTTTCATCAAAGATACATCAGCCGCTGGGGATTCGTTTTTTGCTGGATTCATAGCTGGTATGATAGCCGAGAAAAATATTGAAGAAAGCATTAAGTTGGGGAATAAAGCTGCTAGAATGATAATACAGCAAATTGGATGTACCTTGCCTTCTAAAGACTCGGTTTAGTGAGCTGATTCCAAAAATTAGTAGGTAAATTTCAAAGACACTTTGATGGTTATTGGTAATTGATGGTTGTTTGATACAATTATGGTTATTTATTCTACTATATTTTATTATTGGCATCTCTAGGATAACTTTCAAGTGCAATAAATAATTATTTGAATCTGTTTACCCTGCTATTGAATGGCATTTTGCTCCTCTTATTACTTTTCTATTGGTATAATCTATCCAAGCAAAGAAAGCCCTCTTCCAAGATGGCTGAGGAAAGTTTAACTACGCATGCGCAGATCTGAACATTTTAGTCTAAAATAAGTTTGGTCAACCCAAGGTAATTAGAATAGAATAGAAATCTATTCTAATTACCTTGGTTTGCACTATCTATAGTTCCGGGAGGCTGATTTATCAAACAACACATCGCAACTGTTTCAAAGAAAATCATTATCATATTGATTTTATGAATGAAAATATATTTTATATTTTTATGTAAGAATATATTGTACATTTTATTGAATATATTTCATGATTTTTTGTTTGTGACAGATGCTGAGAGTAGAACAATTTTAATTTTGACTGCTGGTAGCATTGAACGGTAGACATTTTGGAAAAGAGCCTTCTTTGCTTGGATGGATAATACCATAGGTACCAATTCCACTTGTCAATTCTATTTTATTTGAAAAAAAACAACTAAGCAATGAATTTGCATGTAAATACATTTGTGAGGGTCTTTCTTCCAGAAAATTTGATTCTGTAGCTCTTAAATCTTGGAATAAATAGAATATGTATATGCCTCGCAGAGAGGTACCGTTAACGCCGTTCCATTTATTCATGCATTGCTCATCAAAGAGGTACCGTGACGACGTTCTGGCTGGAAAAATCCCTTCATTTATGTAGCATTTCTCATCAACAGATTTACTGGCTCACTTGAAAAAAATTAAAAAACAATATTTTCCATTAAAAATATTTATTGAACATCAATCTACTGTACAAAATACTATATTACAAAATTCATACATTCTATTTTTTGTTTCAAAAATACGTTCTTGCAATCAATCAATATCACTTATATAGTACATTAAATCAGATTGGTATGTCCCAATATCATATTGTAGGACCTTATTACCATGGGAAGAAAACAAGATACTTATCGAAAGTACTACTCTTTACAGCTTCGCATATTTTACTAAATTTCAACAAAACATTTCTTTCTATGACAATTTGTACAAAAATATTACATCTTATTTCCAAATAGGACCTTGATTCAACTTGGCAAGAATTAAACTTCTTTGGCTAGCTTATTATGGCCAATATTTACATTACTTAAAAATATTCATAAAACTAGATTATAACAACCATTATAACTTGATAATGAGTAATTCAATGACGATTGAATATTAATGCAATCAATCTTAGTTGATATGAACATCATTCATTAATAAATAACTGGCGAATTTTTAATGATGGCACCTTTTTCATTAGTATACAGGACTAATTGGGAATTTGTTGAGAAATCTTTGTTCAATTGAATTTTGTAGTACGTAACAGAATTTTGATAAAACCAAACAATATGACCTTACTCTTCTTCTATCATGAAACATAATCAATGTTTAGAAAATAGGACTGATGTTGCATTAGTAAAAAATATCAAGGTAAGATCGGATGACTAACTTTTATAAAAGATGGAAGAACTATGCTAAAAGGAACTTCTCGAACGATTGTCGATAAATTTGCCATTACTTTATGCAAAGCTTGGTTTAAGCTTTTAAGAACAAAGCATTGGCGAATCATGTATTCTACACTACACAATAATGAAACGAATTTATGGAACCTAATCATAAAGTTATCAAACTCCAACAATATTTTTCTGAGCCTACCATACGTATAGCGTGCACATTCTCTACAATCCAATTCACTAGCTATGAAATAAAATTTTGTTGCTTATAGGCGTTATATCAATATTTAGCACTCTTCGGTATGCCGATATTCTGATTAATGGACGTTCTAGAACACCATTATTAGCTATTCATGATAACTGGCTACAATTCTCCTACTTTTAACAAAAATTCTACTTTGAAAAGTAGAAGTTTGATCTCACTAACTTAAAGTTCCGGCTGAGAAATCATAATTATGATGGATTTGTTTTTTAGGAAATAAGCGTAGTATTTATTTACCCACCTTATTTGCTCTATAGGTCTATGATTATCATAACATTAATGGAGGAGAAACTATAGCCTATCACATCAATTTTAATCAATCATCTTATCCTACTCTATGAATCATTCCTCTTCTAATCTAAAATGACTGGATTTAAGCACTGACAAATTTATCTATTCCACCTGTGATCACTTTATATTCCAGGATCTGTGATTTCCACTTCAGGTACAATCTAGAAATTGCTCTAGATATTATCACTAGTGGTTGGCCAACCACTTCTTGAAAACAACAGCTACATCTACATCATAGAAACAGAATTTTTTATCAGCAGGCTACCACGATAGAGTGAAAGTACAGTTTCAGATAGGATTACGAAACAACATTAACCTATTACTCTTCTTTCAATGAAAAACGGTCACTTTTTCAGTTGAATGAATCCAGTTCTTGAAATCCATTCCATTCTCAGGTACAACCAGACCAATAATCTAGACCGGTTGGTCTATTATTATCCATTTGAGCACTTAAGTTCTTCCACTTAAAGATTATCATAATTTCACATTTTCCAATTCGTAATTGATTCCATTTCCCCGTAAGAACCAAAATACTTGTTTGAGTAATATTTTAGTAAAAGATCTATTTCATTCAATGTTCAGTTATTGCAATGAACGAAGACTGTATAATCAGAAGATTGTACAATATCTGCATTAAAATTCATCCTATCTTCAGGTACAACCAGACCATTTATGTTCAATGTTCGTTCATTTCAGTTGAGCACCTTCTTAAGGATAACAGCATAGGATCAGGAAATGATGCAGTTCTTGTCGTCGGGAGCCTTCTGCTTGTTGGGCGATCGCGTGAGCATTTGCTGCTGCTGCTGTTGACGTTGCCTAGCAACCGCTAGCGTGTCATTTGGCACATAGGATATTCGGACGCCACCGTAGGCACGTCGCGGTGGAAGCTGGTAGGCGGTCATGTCATCGCTCGACGAACTAGACGAACACGTCGAACAGTAGCTGTCGGCGTCGTCGTCATCGTCGTCAGGCGCTGTCGAGCTGCTCGCCCTCTCCTGCATCGCCGACCGGCCCGAGTAGCTCCGGCTGCGCGGGAACCGCTCTTCCTCGTCGTGCGAGCCTTGGAATCTGTCAGGCAAAATTATACATTCATTAGAAAATTGGTGCAAAATTGCATTTGTGAGGAGATGAGTTCTTGGGGAAATTCCACTCCAACAATATGATTTAGTTCATGTAGAATCTGAAAATCGGATTCAAGTCAACTGACATGAATTTATTCCATCAAATATAATACAATGAAGTAATTTTACGGTAAATACTTGAAGCTACTTGCAACTGGCCGGTGATCAATGAAAATAAAAATGGTGACTAAAGTATATTGCATGAGCGCTTATAGGATATGTAGGATCAAATTGGCACGATGATGCCCATTTTTTTAATAAATACAAATAATAAGGATATCACTAATCTTGGAGAAAACTCTTTTTTAAACTCAATTTTTGTAACCAGGGAAACAAAACTCCTCGCAAATATTGCCAAATATGATAATTTTGGGCGTTCATAATGAAATTCTATGATGTTATCTGCAATCAAATATCTTTTACAAAATTAAATATCTAAATTGTATACCTTAATCTGCTATTCAGATTTTGAATGTTTATTTTTTAATACCTAATTGTCTTATTATAGCGGAAATTCAACCGAAATTACTTCCAGAGACTGCATACTCAAGTGGTTGAACAGTCTTTGTATTATTACGCATACAGCTTCTATAACAAAAACATTTTTATAGCTTTTTACTTTTACGGGTAGGTCCCACCTCGACAATGTGTAATTGATCAAATATTGTTCACCCATGCAAAAGCGGTTTACAGTGTTCGTGACTTAACATCACGATCACAGAGCGACCTCTCTCACCGAGTGGCCAATACACAGTACACAGCTTCTAGAAATGCGATAAAACACTTTTAAAAGAGAGCTCCAGAGGGCTATTATAATATAGGATCTCTTTAATACCCGGTTTGTGAGACATTAAATAAGCCATTGCCTTTTTTAAAATTTCATTATTATTTGTATGAAAGATGTTTATAATTTTGATTCTCTATCTCTGCTCGTAGTATGTTTTAATGCCTCATTAGCTCAATTTCTTACGAAACGGGCCTTAAGCAGCCTATTTAAATTTTGTAATAAAGTTAATGAGTCTTATTTATTATGACTTTGATGAACTGACCTGACACTGCGGTTCTTGCGATGAGGCGAGGTGGGCGTTGGAGGCTGCACGGCTAACTCGGGCATCGAGGAGGCATGTGCGCCCTCACCGGAGGCCTCGCTACGCCACTGCTCGTCGACTGCGGTCAGCCTCAGTGGCTCCCTGTCCCTGCCCGCCCGCTCTGCCAACACTCGCTCCACTTCCACACTCCCATACACCCCCTCCACGTTGCCCACCTTCATCTCCTGCTCCGACATTATCACACTGCCACTCTCAATCACCAACCTATCGATATTGATATTAGAATCCCTCATCACATTCCCCACACCGTTCAACAACAACTGTTCAACCTGCGCTTTCAACACACTATTACGTTCGCACTCATTCAGCAACCGCCCTACACTATCCGGCGCTATATTTAGTCTCTGAATATCGGGCAACGAACTATCCGAATTCGTCGATTGGTTAGAATTTCCACGCTCTAATAACAGTTTCTCCAGATTTCTCTCAAGGAGCACCCTGTCGAGACCTTTTGAGCTTGATGCTGTGGCTACACCGAGTTGAGGCGGACTGGCGGGCGGTGGCAAGGGGGGCAGGCCTCGTTGCACACCGCAAATGTAGTCCGGATTAGGTGGAGGACTGGGAGACGATTTTCCAGACGAGCGCAACGCCCGTCGACCCATCTTCGGCGACCTCGACGATGATGGACTCCGTAGTGAGTTCTGGCTTGTTTCTGGTAAGCTGCAATCGAATAAATATTCAAATGAGTGGAAATTAATTTGAAGGCTTGAAAAGTAGTCATTCTATTTAAACTTACAAAATAGAAAAAAATCGTTCACATCAACTTGGAGACGTGTTATTTCATATCTATCCAAAAACCTTGGACGTTTTTCTAATAATACCTATTAAAAACAATATTGTTGAAACCAGTAACAAATATGACACTGTCCCGAGTTGAACATGATAATAAGAACATTATTCATTCAAGGACTCAATAAGATAACCTTCTGGAGAGCTAACACTGCTTCACAGAAAACAACATGAAGCCTAATAAGATACAAATCAAACAGTACTTCAAATAATTCAAATTCTTCAGTACTTCAGTAATTCAAATTATTTTGTCCCAAATGACTAATTATGAAATATAAGTATTTTCAAATCCAATTATGGATTATTGAGCCTCAGATACACGAGTCAGCATTATTGCGCACATGCGCTCCATCTGGAAAACAGCCATTACATTTTTTTAAATAAGATTCTATATTCCTACAGAATCTATACTATATTCTTATTCCTATAGATTCTTCAGATTAGGGAGACTCTACAGCTGTATATTATTATTATCATTCAGTAGGCCCTTCATTTAAGCACAATCGATTCTGAACAATGCTTTTTAAATGAATGTATAGTAAATATTTACCAACCTTTGGTGGTTGGTGTTTGAGTACTTGATGTTGTGCAGTACATTGGGTGGCGAGGAGGGGGTTGACGATGATGCCGACGATGCTGTTGGTTTGTGAGGAGTTGGTGAGACGGGAGGAGGGGTTGAAAGGGGTGGAGGAGGTGGAAGAGGCGGCTGTTGAGGTGGAGTGTTGGTGAGGTGTCGCCTGGAGCGGCTAGGTGAGGTGGGAGGGGTGCTGGAGCCCGCCTCTGAGGGTGGCTGAGGACGATGGTACAGTGAGGAGGAGGAGGAGGTTGCCCTGCCCTGTCCGGCGGTCCGGTCCGTGAGTCGCGGCGGTGCCGGACCGGAGCTGTCCGACGGTGTAGGAGGCTCCCCCTTGCTGCAGGCTATTGAGCAGTAGATGGAGCCGCGCCGGGGCAGGAACGGTCGGCCCAGCAGTGACACTTTGCACGTTTGACAGCAGAAGCACTGTTCTGTCGCGTGCCAGTGCTGTCCTTCGTGGCTCATTTGTCCTGCAAACAACATCATTATTATAATTATATATACTATACCAACAATTTACTACAGGTATTGTTATATATGTATATAACAATGTACTATACTAACTATATACATAGGTACCGGTATGTATATAGGGAATATGATAGAATATAAATTAAAACATACAAATCAGATAAACGGATGATACAATTCAACTTCTACAATTCCAAATGCTAGTGTACAATATTATAATTTATTTTTAAATAATTGACACATTTGTAGGATATCACAATGGACAGTTCTACATTTCAATGATGGATGTTTCAAATGATGGAATGACAAGTACATGAATTAAATTTTGTGCAATGATGTGTACATTACATTGATAATATATTGCATATAATGTATACATTGCATTAATTATTAATAATATATGTTGTATATAATGTATAGGTCTACATTAAATTACTAATGTACGCTATACATTACAATGCATCACATTTGGTGGAAGTTTCATAATATTTCTTTGATGTTTCCAGTAAACAGTAATTTCTCAGTACAAGCATAATCTATTTATGATTTATTATTAATGTTTAAAACTAAATTAGGCAGAATTTTACATACAAACTTAACGTATTTACGACTTTATACTACTGTAGCAAATGAGAATATATTGGAACAAATTATTTTAAAATACAATACATGAAAATCTCAATATTTCTTAATTTATTTTCTTTGTGTTTCTGCTTAGGAAGTGAGGTATATTAGGATAACTTCTTTGAGTAGTTGTGAAGGTGATATTGTGGTCGTTATCCATAATAAATGAAAAGACAAGATGTAGTCAAACCACTGATTTATTAGAAAATCGAGATACCGGTTTCGGTTCTTACACCATTATCAAGAGTTAACAGAGATTGATAATGGCGTAACAACCGAAACCGGTATCTCGATTTTCTAATAAATCAGTGGTTTGACAACATCTTGTCTTTTCATTTATATTAGGATAACATTAATTTTAATGGTGAAATCACAAAATGAGAATTTCCCCCACTATTCTACCTTCAAAATAATTCCCAGTTGCCCACCTCATTGCATTTATTTAGATTTTGTTTGGATACGGTACAGCAGATAACATTATTATTAAAATACATTAGATAAAATTTTTATATTTAATATAAAATGGAAATCATTGTCAACGTTTTCTATTCAACCATTACTAACCATAACCATCTATCAATTCTCAGACCTTAATGTAACTATCGATTGTATGAAAAATGGCGGAAGTAATTGCCCTATTCCAAATTCATGATTTTATTGCGTTTTGGTTATGTTGACAAAGAAAATCATATGTTTTATTATAAAAATAATTTTTGGTACATTTCATAGGTAGGCCTACTGAATGTTTACGAAGTTGACAATGGATTAGGCCTAACCTCGGCTTGTTTCGTCTTGTTTTATGTTGAAATAATGTGGCATAATTTCTTGAAAATGTAATAGTTTATTATAAATGGGTCGTCTGTGTTGTGTTCATGATTGTGAATATCCAACTATGATAATTAAAATCATATTTCTGTTTTCACGTTACCTGATAACAAACTCTCAATGGACATATTGGTTAGAAAGGTTTTCATCGAAATTTTGAAGTGAAAGACAGTTCGATAGATAGATTGTATTAATAATTTTGAAGACCTTTTTATTATTGAGGAAGACGTTTTCCTTGTCATAGACGATGAACTAATTGGAGTGACAAGAGAAAACCCAAAATTAAGAAGTGATACATTTTCCCATTTCCCCAACCAGCCGAAATACCAAAGAAAGGAAGGACCCCAATCTGTGCATGTTCTGTTAAAAATGTGTTCACAAAGAGATAAGGATAATTCATAAATTTGTGCAACAATGTCACTATCTCTGATTTTCAAATAGCATTGCCATAAGGAATTCGGATTTGTTTCTATTTATATTGTTGAAATAGACAATGTGCTTTTTATAAAAGTGAAAGACAAAGTAGAAGTGACCTCAGTGATCTCCCTTCTGTAACAGTTAGCTCCAAAATATTAATTGATAAGGTTACAAACAGGGACTAATTTGTGACTGTACAAACCGGTAGGCCTAGGCCGTACCAATACCTCTGAGAGTGTAAGGTAGAGTGAATACTTCCCATTTTTTATCCAAGATATGAGAACTAAAGGTAAAAATACTCAACTCAAAAGCTTAAATAATACTCTAAAAACACGTCTTGAGGAGTGAAAATTTATATTTTTGGTGGATACTGGAGTGTAAAGAAGACAATATTAAGATTACTCAAACTTGCCAACCGGAGGAAAAAATCAAATCAAAAAAGCAATTGGAAATATTAGGGGAAAGTTTCAGTGACAGAAGATAGTTAAAATGAGCAGCAAGTGTAGTGCAAACATACTGTTAGGGAAAACTGATTAGAATTTGAGTGTCTTGAATTTCTATTTTTCACATAGAATAATAAGTCAGATTCTAGTTTGAAATTCATCATATTGTAATGATTGTCAAATTTGTATTGGATATTTATTATATTGTAATATCATAATGTTTAACAATAAAAAATATGTTATTTCTGTCTTATTACTTCTGAAGAATAGCAAGTTGAACTATTGCTATTACGCAGCTAGGCCCATATTGCCGCCATCTTGTTTTGTACATTAAGGTTTGAGAATTGATAGATGGTTATGTACAAACCTTGGTCAACTCCGATCGGTTCTCCACATGAATCACAGTACTCGGCGAACATTGCATCGAAGCAGTGCAGACAATAAGGCCGACCGTCGCGCATTATGTAC
The DNA here is from genome assembly GCA_017141385.1 of Sogatella furcifera. NCBI lineage: Eukaryota > Metazoa > Arthropoda > Insecta > Hemiptera > Delphacidae > Sogatella > Sogatella furcifera. Next base: position 22,614,978 of record CM029546.1, read on the forward strand.
CTCTGGCCGCCCAGCTGCTTATCGCACTCCAAACACGCGAAATGCTTCATATGCCACGCGCGACCCTCTGCCTCTGTACACTCGTCAGCCAGGATAATCTGAAATAAAAACCAATAATTTTACAGAATTTCAAGAGATTTACTTAGATAATTGCATTAAATCTTAATCTTAGAATTTAGATAAATAAAATAAAGAAATATCTCCTTTATTACTACAAGAACTAACTCGTGAAGAGTAACTATACAATGGAAGTTGAATTTCTACTTCAAAAAGTGTTTTTATATCAGTTTATTACTGCATTCTTACCACGGATACTAGAACAAATGTATTCTAGTATCCGTGATTCTTGCTTCATCAATATAAAAAAAAAATATCTCCAGTCATGAGATTGATTCATCCTTATATTGGGTTATAAGGTTCAACTTGTAGTGGGATGGATGGTCATGAATCCACTATATGCAGAATTCCACATTGAAAATATTCATGTTTAATTTTCTCCTTATACTGCTAATGTATGTATACAATGATTATGATGTATAATAGGCTTATATTCGAAGTAATTATACAATATTTAATTTATTGAAAAACAAATCATAGAAGAACATTGAAACTGTGGCTTCAAACAATTTTTATAATTCTAATCACTCAACATAGAAGACATACCAACTGCAGTTTGTCTCTTGTATCAACATTAAACATGATGATAATGTATACGCAACACATGTATCTGGCATTGAACATGTTTGTATTGCAACTAAATTACTATTACTATTCTATAATAATATTTTGCTGAAGAACCTGGACTGACAATAAATTGAGTCTTCACAGCCATTATACAACAATAACAGTGAGTACGAATTGATTGATTCACTATGATACAGCCTTATAATTGTTTCTTAGTGGATAATTTTACGTACTTTTCGAACAATAGAAATTTGGAAATTAGTAATGACAATAATATAAATTTCTTTTCTTAGTCTAAATACCAAAGAAGATGAAGTAATTTTTGAATCTGAATTTTGAGCTAGCCTACTGTAGTGCAAAGGAAGAAACAAAAACCTATTGACTTACTTGATATCTGCCCTATACATGATTTGTTATCACGAACTTGAATTTACTGTAGCTAATTATAATATTATTCATTACCCTATATTTATTATCCTTTATTGATGTGTTTTATCCAATGCATTATTGAGGGCAATAATGGGATTGATTCCTGGTGCCCTCAATGATGTAATATTTCAAATAAAAGAGTTTTGTTTGTTTGTCAACGGCTCAACAGCCGTATGAAGGGCCTAGGCCTACCAGCTGGTTGCCAGTTCCATACTCACTCCACTACACAGTCCGTCCAAGTAAAGAAGACACCCCGGCAAGACGGGAAACCGACTCCAGCCCGGCCAATACCGGCCCAAAAGGCATAAATTCTCAAAAGAGTAGCCTACATGTATTTCCATGAGAATCACCAAAATTATTTGGATTTTCAGTGCGCTTTACAGTGTCTTTTGCTTTTTACTATATCAATTACAGTATTAAATTATTTTTACAATGTAGTACTTGAAAGCCTAAGAATGAATTTTTCAATGTAAAAAGTGGGAGCGCACTGTTGCCATGTTTCTATTATAGCTGCGTAGCAAATATGAAGCCGACATTCGTTCTATCTCAATCACAATTGACAGTACTGTATACCATATGGACAAAGCTGCATTCTATCATAACAATCAGTTAGTCATGTAATGGATTATTTTCAGGTTCAATGGTAATCAATGCTCACCTCATCGCAAGCCGAGCACCTTGGCTTGAGTGTTTCAGCATGATGACGGCCGCAGTAGAGCTTGGCCTCGCGGTAGAAGTAGATGAGGTCGACGAGCAGCTCATGGCAGACACAGCACACGAAGCAGGCCGGGTGCCAGCACGCGTTCGGCCCCGCACGACCCGCGAACACACACATGTCGCCTGTCGACAGCGTCTCCTCACACTAAAACCGGAACAAACACATCATATTAAATACCTTTCATACTACATTATATTAATTACAAGTGAAATATTAACAAGCAGTTGGTTATGGAAAGTTAAAAATATGAGTATTTATTACCTAATAACATAAATATTATCATTTAAAATCTCGTAATAGCCTACTCGACTGCAACACCAAATAAAAAATAATATTATAAATTGAAATAATATTGTAAAGGTACTTTTTCCAAGCTGCGAGCTCAAGCTACAACCAGCTCGAGCTGCCCACCTCTAGCTGCGCTGCTCTAGCCATCACAACTCTACTCACATATAGTCTGTCCAAGCAAAGAAGACCCTCTGGCAAGATGGAAAAATGACTCTAGCTCGGTCAATATTGGTTCAAATATTATCATTCTGATCTCAAATTGTAGGAAACAATTCGATCTACTATTAAGACCACATTTATAAATCTTGAACTAATAATGACCAAGCTAGAGTCATTTTCCCATCTTGCCAGAGGCTCTTCTTTGCTTGGCCAGAATATATCTATACGAGTATTACAGATGTTTACTCTGTTATTAGGGCTACTAATGTATACTAAATCAATAAATCGTGAATTTCACTCTTTTCAAGTAATTTTCAAGTGAATTTCACTATTCATTGATTTAGTATAGGTACATTAGTAGCACTGAAAACAGAGTAAGCATCTATAATATAGTTACGTGAATAGAGTTGTGATGGCTGAAGCTGTGCAGCTCTAGCAGCGAATTTAGAGCCGGACAGCTCGAGCTGTAGCTTGGGAATTAGTTTCTCGGAAACATACGTTGATCGTTGTTTCTTTGAGAAATTTTTGAGAAACCAACGCCTGTATCTGTGCAATTACGAACCATCTGCGCGCAATTCATAATAATTGAAAATCGAATAGGTGTGTCCAGCCAGAGGCAACAGTCCTCTTATTTCAAAAAGAGTTTTCATCGCTGGAACGTGCCAAAGTACGAGAAACGTCGGTAATGAAAAATCGGTGCCGTAATAATTCACACACACGTAGCAAAGCAGCACGTGTATAGCATGGTGCATGCAACCCCTACAATAAATCTGTCTGCAGCAAGTGTTGCACACAGAAAAGCAGTAGACAGTCAGCAGCCCTTTCACAAGTTATTAAGTTGAACCACCCGGCTGTCATCCACCCCTCAGCTAATCCCCCTCCCATCGTGCAAAAGTTTCAAGTGAAAAAAGACAACTTGCTTCATATAATTCATTACTAGAATCGAATCATTGTTGTCAACACTACAGTGCGAGAAATTCTTTTTCGAATTTTCTCCACTTTTTAACTGGCGCTACTTGAAGTGGGATTAAAAGGAAGAAACTGACGTAATTCACAAAAATTATACCAATTGCTTACAAATACGGTAATGATAATCATGTTTTATCATAATTGATGATAATTTATTATCCAATAGCTGTGAATAATAGAATAACAATTATTTAAAATAATTATACTATTAAATATTATATATAAATATTTAAAATAATCATAGTAATGTTAGTTAATCAGTGTACAAGAATGAACAAAAAAAAACAATTCGTGAATTGAGAACATTTTTAATTTTAATTACATTCATTTTTCAAAACGATAATAATAATTATTGTTAAAGCTGAGCTAACCATTCTTTTCGTCAAAAGGACACCTTTTCATAACCGTCGTAATGATTGTTGAAAGTTCTTCACGGAGGTTGAAACAATTCGAAGAAAGTTTCTGGGCTTGTCTCTTATTGTTGCGATAAACTTTCAACGAGAGAAGCTCTTAAATAACTTGAAACCATATCAGTTCATCGGGCCTCGTAAAAGGGGAAATAGGGAACCAACCGTCTCACGGGCCTTTTTCGGTGATTAACTTTCTTCGGGTTTGAACACTCGTCAAAATAATACGGCTTCCCCGGCGTCAAAGGTGTTAGCAATTTGGGTTTTCCGTTTCGCACACTCTCTAGACGTCAACGTTTGACAAAACTTTTCTCATTTATCTAATCTCTCCAAAATATAACGTTTTCCGCACAAACGCATCAAAGTGGCAGTTTGATGATTGGGCCAATTTTGTGTGTAGTTGAGGTTGTAATCAAAAGTTTTCTTACTTCCTCTTGTAAATCATCATTCATTTGAATCTTTCGAAATATTTTACTTAATCTTTTAGCGAAAAAAAATTATCCAGTCACTGATGCATTAGAGTCAGTGGCGCCGACTTTGGGGGGGCAAGGCACTTTCTGCCCCCTCAATAATCACCCAGGGGGGGCAATGCGTGTATTTTGCCCCCCCCCCCCAATGTTTATACGGCACTAGAGACAATTACATCAATTATTAATAAGTATTGAAAGAATATTTTTGCCATCAGTTCCAAAAAGCCCAAATGAAACCAATTTTTAATAATGAACCTGTCTATATAGTCAGTCCATGCAAAGTAGACATTCTGGCAAGATGGGGAAAATAACTCCTGCTCGGTCAATATTGGTTGAAAAATTATAAATTTCGTCTCGAATTGTAGGAACCATTCTGATCTGCAATTTTAGTTCAAATTTCATTTTCCTCATCTTTTCAGAATGTCTTTTTTGCTTGGACTTGGGCATACCATATCTATTTGTATTATACTAACATCTGAAAACTGGACTATATGGTAGTGTGAGCTGATGTAATAGTAGTACGGTGCAATTAGTTCCAAAAAAGGCCGAACCTCAACATCCAAAGAGAAAGGACGATTCCTACGCCAACTTGTTCTATACAACCCCTTTATTGTTTGGTAAAAAGTTACACCCCTATGAGCGTCGGGTTTTTGGGGGAGGGGGGGTGAAAGGTGCAAAATTTCAGTTTTTTTGTGAATTGTAGCCGAACCAAGCGCCGGACAAAAGAATTTCATTGTAAATTTCTCAATGTAATTTTAGGGGATTTTGGGGATGTAAGGGTTTTTTAAAATCGCTGTAGCACATGAACCACTTAACATAGAAGGGTGAATTTGGTCTCAAATTGAAGAGAAATGAATTTCGCCGAGAGGGATTTTGAAATACGGATGCAAGAGTTTCCAATTCAAAGTTACAAAATTTTAAAGTAACGGAATAATACCTGTGAAAAAAATGGAGTTTTTAAAAAATTGTAACTTGGAAACGGTTGATGATACAGAGTTGTGATTGGTCTCAATCTCTTCCAAATTTTGTTCTCTAGAAAAAACATGCATGAAATTTTTTTACGCGACCCTTGGTTCGGCTACAACTGAACTATAACTATAACTGAAATTTTGCACCTTTCACCCCCCCTCCCCCAAAAACCCGACGCTCATAGGGGTGTAACTTTTTACCAAACAATAAAGGGGTTGTATAGGACAAGTTGGCGTAGGAATCGTTCTTTCTCTTTGGATGTTGAGGTTCGAGTCTAATTGCACCGTACTATAGGTCTACTGCATTATTTCGAAAGATTACTTCCACAATGTCCACAAATCATAAAAATAGACGATCAGTGTTCTGTTGATTACTTGCATTACCGTACCCAGCTAGGCGCCTGGGCTTAAAAAGTGTTATAGCCGGATATAAGTCATCAATTGCAACATTTTGCAAGAAATTCTTCATTTTCTTTGTTCTATGTACAACTCTATTACTCTTCTATCTTTGAAAATATAATAGTACAAATACAGAATCTAGATAAACAAAGATAACACTCCTCCCCTATTAATCTCAATGGTGGACTTTGCCACCCCCAATATTTCGATGAGGTCGGCGCCACTGATTAGAGTGGAAATTAATCAGAAATGAATGTTCTATTTTATTGGAGTAAAACTTGCGATAATTTTATCCATCTTTTGAATCGTGTCACTATGATTAGGTATACCTCACCTGATTCAATCAAACCCCACATATGAAATTTATAAACTTCGAAACTGGTTTTGATTATTATTTTCATCCGAATAACATTGAAATGAAAATTAAATCGTTCATTTACAGAAAAATCATGTCATGAAGTATTGAATCACCATTAGCAGCTGCGAACCAAATTACGAGTACCTACAGTTTATTGGTTTGATACCTTTCGAATCAGAGAGTTAATCTAATTATCTTTCAGATTAACTCACTATTAATGAAAATTTCAGTTTCCTGTTACATGTGAGAATAATGCATTCATTGCATTCAATGACAGGTTTCCCATCTCTATGAAAGCTGTGAGATAGTTCACAATCAACAACTTCTTACAGGAAACATTTCCCCGCAAAATAAATTAGCATGCCAATTGCCAAACAATTATCCTGATAAAAATAAGAAATGTTCTTAATTTTTTTAATTAATGTGTGTTGACTAGCACATCCACCTACTTTCTAGTAATATTTTCCAATAATTATTAACTTGAAAAGCTTCTCATGATCAATTATTTAGCACGTGTTGGAAGAGAAATGTTAAGATATTTAGAATGATCCATGTAATTGGAGATTCTCTCACTCATACATTTTTCTCATAGGATTTTTTTATCGATAATGAAATAATATTTGACATACAAATAAGGGTATTAAAACTTTATGACAGTATTCATGATCTAAGAAAAGTACAAGAATGTCAAAAGATGTTGGAAGAAGAAACACTTTAATGATTCAATAACAAAGAGTGTTGATTCAATTGAGAAAAATTATTCATCTCAACAGCTCGAAATTCTACTTTTATAGTTTGTTATGAATAAATGAACTTAGTTTAATCTAATGGCTTGGATTTTATGATTTGAGTATTCTCCAAATCCGATTTCTATACACTGTTCTGCAATTCAACTATTCTAATTTAAAAACATTACATTTATTTGGACTAATTTCATTTCTTTTTCAATGATATTACAGGAAAATTATCAGAGTTCAAGAAACATAAATTCCAAATGGAACTGAACCGTTATTATTACGTTGAGAACAAACTCTCACGGGAAAAGCCTATCTTATAGTTCTGTACATCCATCGATATTGAAGACTGCTACTGAAGATAATAATCGCCCAATTGGAAGAAACATCCAAAGATAAACAAATGCGGTATTCTTTTGAACCTTGGAGTCTTGTTCTATAATATTTATTTATGAAATTTACAGGGAGAATATTGATTGCACCTTGTATCTCCAGAATGCAAATTGGAAGTAATGATTTATTCGATTCCTTCATCGGTTCATTTAATATGAAATTCTTCTCGAATCACTCCAATCAAGTACAATGTTTTTCCATCTGAGATGCTGCTTATATCTAGCCGTAACAACTGGAGCAATCAACGAACTTTCGAACGTTTTTGGATTGGCAATCAAAAGTTGGACATAAATACTTTCTCCAGAGTAAAGAAAGAAAAATGTTATTTCCAATCAATTTGAAACATTTCTACAAATAAAATTAATCGATGAAATAGAAACAAGATTTTTTCGATGTCACTTCATCTGACAATCTTTCCGAAAGGTGATGATATATAATAATAATATGAATATTAATGAACGTAATAGAGATTCCTCAAGATAAACATTACTTATGTATTGGTATTTATTACCAATTTTATCGCCCATTTGCCAAAAATCCAATAGCAACTTTTTCCCGTAAAAGAACTTTATTGCATTGGAACCATAATTTTTTTCTTGTTGTATTAATTCCGTTAGTTAGCATCATTTTACAGAGGTTAAATTCAATTGGATTCTCGTACAAATGGTCGTATAAGTTGTTTTTACTAGTTTTGCTCCGACTGGTTCGCTTGTTTTATTGCTTTCTTTATATATCTTATGTGGGGTCTTATAAAAAAATATCATAATTTCTCAAATTTATTAAACCTGATAACTATTTTTTAAATGAATAAAAAAAATAAATAAATGCCCTACACCCTGAGGCACCAAAAAATATTTATTCCAAGAAAAACTGCACCAAGGATAGCATGTTTAGTATACAGTATAATTACATACCTGAGGCTAAGAAGCTATTTACATAATAAGTGGTCGTACACTCACTAGCTCTTCCCCTGGCAACCCCCATCGCACGCAACTATAATCATCTAGTCCTCCTTTTCTCCCTCCTCTTTCCTTCTCCTTCCTTACCCACCTCCATTTTCCTCATCATTCTTCACATCCTATTAGGTTGATTGTCCAGTTTCCTTCTGGCCATAAGGAGAAGACACCTAACGCGAGCATGTTCTGGATTCCACGGAAATCTAAGCGCCTGATTTCTTCATTTTCATATTTTTTCAAATTACACAGTATGGGAATCCTGTACTCTGCTTGTACTGGCTACCATATAATTACCAAGCTGGCCTGACTGCCTACGCAGGACTCATACATGTGGACATGGACACCCACTTCAGTGGAAGCTGAACGGTGAACACCCAATTGCTCTCAACCTGTAGACCTCCACAACAAATTCCTCCTTCAAACAAACCTTGTGTTATCAATCACTATTTTCATTTTCAGCGTAAATTATAAGTTCTCGAAATCTCCTGGCTTCTTTCTACGAAATAATTAGTTTATGTGTATTTTGGAAATTGGTGCCGGTAGCGGAAAACAACATCATGAATATTAAAATTTGTTGTTAAGTAAATATTAAGTTTCATATATTTTTCAAATAACTGTAGGCTACTATTGATTGTAGAAAAAGACGACAACAAAAGCCATTATTAAGTCGGTAGGATAGAATATTATACCTACCAATGAACTTAGATGAACACTGGTTTTGATTAGGATTTTTTATTATATTTTTATCTCAACTGAACTACTTCTCGATATTTGAATATTGATTCTCCAAAATAAAAATAAAAAATAATATAGAAAGAAAAATCACGAACAACAATTTCCATTGAATATATAGTTGAATGAAACATAATATTGATTATTTCAATTTAGAATTTAAGCGTTCGAGTATTGCTTTAAAATATTCTTTCAAAATAAGAAAAATTATTAGTGATTATTCCTTTTCCTATGATAGTGTTTAGACAACATGAAGCTGTCGATAATCAAATATCCAGATAAGAAACAAGTATGATTTAGTAGAAGATGTCTTCATTGAAATATTGATACAAGTCCTAGGAAAATTTCACTCGTCGTAGCATACCTCAACCTCAACTATTAATTACCATCCTATTTTAAAGAAACGCGATAAGAGTTTTCGAATCTCATCAATTCTTTTTTCATCCATTGACATTAAACTCCAAAGTAAGATTCTTATTTAGCTGTTATTGATGAAATCCCATAATCCCACATCCCAAACCATTTCCTTTTCCTGTATCCTACAATTCATTATAATCCCTAATTCGAAGTCTCTACAGAGAAAAAGAAGACAAATGGAAGATAAAAGATTCCTCCGAAATGATAGTGTCACTTAACAGGATTACAAGTTAATCTTCGGACACTATTTGTCAACAGTTTCTCGTATTGTGTTGTTATGGAAGGGCAGTTAAGAGAGAAAAAAGATGACAGGCTGAGATTATTACCCACGTGTGTTAAAATAATGACTGACCATTTGAGTCAGTAGAGAAAGCGACGGTTTTTCTAGTCGAGCAAGTTTTTGTCCAGCCACTATCTTATTGCAGTCCGAAAGAATCTTAACAGTCTATTTACTATTACAAGTACTTTATTGGAGAATCTTGAAATTCTCATTTCTCAATAATCTCTATCATAAATGGAGGTGACAAGAGATAATCAACAGACTATCAGTAAGTCAGATAAAAGTGCAATTTGTATCGTAATCAATATCAGGAACATTTTTACGCTCTCAAACCACTCTGCTGGTAGTTACTCAGCTCAACTGGATAGCAGAATTTAGTAAGTTGAAGCCTAGTTTTCAAATTCGTGATCTGTTATGAGATTTTGAAATGATATAAACAGGAGAACATTGTATCGCCAGAAAATGCCAGTGTAGCTTTTGAAAATGAAAGTTTACGAGAATGTATGTTAATGAATAAGGTTGTAATCTAAATTAAAACCATTTCTCAAATTGGATGGGTGCGTTTTTTTAGATTATATCACCATTCACCATTAGAGAAACCTATATTCAATTTGCTTCCAGTTCAATAAAACTTATTGAGATTATCAAAATTTGAACAATATCAAGTCAAATCTTCGTAAGAGAATTTTGCATTCATATTCTACTCTAAAATCTTAGAGTTGGAGCAATCTACTGTCCTCCTAGATACAATTTGAAAAAGAATCAATATAAAATGATATTAGAGCACTTGGGTGATAGATTCATTTTAGGTGGAGATTTTAATGCTAAGCATATTGACTGGGGTTCCCGATTGTCATCCACAAAAGGAAGAGAATTAAGAGATGCTATCAATGAATTAGGATGCATTTTTCATTCTTCAATGAGTCCGACTTATTGGCCAACAGACACAAATAAAATCCCTGACCTCCTAGATTTTTTCATATCAAAGAGAATATCTACCAATTTTACTCATATTGAGGAAAATTTCGACTTAAGTTCAGATCATTCTGCTGTAATTCTCACGCTCAGCGAGAGAATAATAAAAAGACAAGCTAAGCCCACACTTGTCAATAAAACTACTGATTGGCGAAGCTTTCAGTTGTTTTTAGATGATGAAATTGACCTAAATGTTCAATTAAGAAGCAAACAGCAGTTAGAAGAAGAAGCAGAAAAGTTTTTCAAGCTAATACAAAAAGCAGCCTGGCAAAATACAAAAGAACGTACATATCAGACAGCAGGAATCAACTATCCAAGAGAAATAAAAGATCTAGTAATTGAAAAAAGAAGAGCAAGAAGAAGATGGCAGCATTCACGTGATCCAGAAGATAAAAGAATTCTCAACAATAAAACTCAACAATTGAGAAGGGAGATCAAAATCTGGAAAGAAGAAACTTTCAACACCTATCTTCAAAACTTGACAGCAGATGAGGAGACAGACTTTGCACTTTGGAAGACCACGAAAAAATTGAAAATGTCAACATCCCATGTCCCACCACTGAGAAAGACAGATGGATCATGGGCTCGTAAAGACAGTGAAAAAGTGGAAGAATTTGCAGAATATTTAGCTAGAACTTTTCAGCCCAATGTAATTACAAACGAAGTTATTGAGACCAGGGAAAATACAGATATTTCTGATATACAGCCTGTCAGTGTAAATGAAGTATCAAAAGAAATCCTTACCAATCTAAGTACAAGGAAAGCACCTGGTTTCGATCTAATTACAGGGAATATTATGAAGAAATTGCCAAGAAAAGCAATAACTCTGCTCACTTATTTATTCAATGCAGCATTTAGATTAAAGCATGTCCCTGATTCATGGAAAGTCGCTGAAATAATAATGTTACAAAAACCAGGAAAACCACCACATGAACTCAAATCCTATAGGCCAATATCATTACTACCTGTCATTTCAAAGTTGTATGAAAAACTCTTTCTCAAACGATTACTTCCAATAATTGAGGAGAGAGAGCTCATACCATCACATCAGTTTGGATTCAGGAGGAAGCACTCTACAATCGAACAGATTCACAGAATAACCAATATTATAGAGAAGTGTTTGGAGGAGAAGAAAATTTGCTCTGCTATTTTCCTTGATGTAGCCCAAGCCTTTGATAAAGTTTGGCATGAAGGACTGATAAAAAACTTGATTCACTTTTGCCAAAAAAATATGTAGAACTGATTTCGTCTTACATAACAAATAGAACATTCAGAGTAAAGCAGAATGATGACTACTCAAACTTGAAAGATATTGGGGCAGGAGTACCTCAAGGTAGTGTAATGGGGCCAATTTTGTACCTTTGTACACATGCGATATTCCACATTGTGATGGCATCACTGTTGCAACATTTGCCGACGACACTGCGCTTCTGACTACAGGCGCCACTATACAAGAAACATCCACCACTCTCCAAGTAGCTGCAGATCGACTATGCCAATGGACTAAGAAATGGAAGATAAAGCTAAATGAATCGAAATCATCAATAATAAATTTCACCAACAAAAAAGTAATAGAAACAATTGATATCAGCCTGAATGGCCATAGAATTCCATGTGAAAATACTGCTAAATATCTAGGAATGACATTAGATGTCAAATTGAAGTGGAAGGAACATATAAAAATAAAAAGGAAACAGCTTGATATTAAATATGGACAAATGTATTGGTTGATTGGTCGTCAATCCAGCTTATCTCTAAAGAACAAGATAATTCTATACAACCAGATATTAAAACCAATTTGGGTGTATGGGATTCAGCTCTGGGGTTGTGCCTGTAAGAGTAATGTCAATTTGATACAGAAATTTCAAAATAAAGTATTGAGGAATATGGTCAACGCTCCTTGGTACATTAGAAACAGTGATTTGCACAGAGATCTACGTATACCGTTTGTGTCTAGTGAGATAAGACGATTTGCTATGCGCCATGAGTCCAGACTCCATCATCATGTCAACCCCGAGGCAGGCCTACTACTCCAAAATCAAGATATTATCAGGAGGCTTAAGAGAACGAAGCCTTTTGAATTAGTTTAAAACCTACTGGTGATAGTGTGTGCATACAGTTTCAGTGCTGCTCTCAGAACTGCTTTAGTCGTCGTTGGATGAACTGAAGTTTTTAGTCGTGTTATAGTTAAGAAAAGTGAACTGAAAATTGATGGTTTGTCTCTAAGACAAGTTTCAATGACATTCATTAGAAAAAAAATATATATATTCTACTAGGGGCACTCCAGCAGATCCTCAAGTTGCAAAGTACATTGCTATGAATGAATATTTTCAACTACGAGCTATTATTTATCTTATGAATGAATAATAATAATTTGAAGGCTCTAGAAAATATATTAGATATTCTGATTCTACTTGAGGAGTCATATCGAACTACCTTACTATCCTTATTATTGAACTAACTCTTTGATATTATTCTTGAACTCGATTTATACAATATCCTCATTCTTTCAGACCTAAGGTGAGACCTGGGAGCGTATTAAAACTTCCCAGCGCACCATCAGATATACCCGTTCCTTCTAGACACTTATTTAAATCAACCACTTGAATTCACTGGTAATAAAAAGCGAGTTAGATTTCGGGAAGAATTAAAAGAGACGACATGAAACGTAGAGCTACTTTCAAGAGCATTGGAAAGTGATGTCACGTATTACATTTAGTTACTCGACGAAATAAAATCGGCTCAGTCAAGGCAGGTAACCCTAATAGCGCGATATTGGTGCGACTATCATGTTTATACGCCATAAACCAATAACTCCGGTCATAAATTTCGAAAAGTCGCCCACATAACGTTAAACGCAGCAGCGTCTCTCCGTTATGGCAGTCACAACGTTAATTATTACCGTCGCTTGCGCTATATGGATGCAGCAGCCTACGTTATTCTCTTCACCTGCGACGTGACAGGCGAGCATCGTCACGCAGCCATTATCGCAGTGTCACGACTCACGTTACTAGTACGTGACAACGGGTGTCATCATCTAATAACACCCTACATTATTTAATAATCATGTCGATCTGGATGTGACTTTAAGTGAGATGAAAAAATCTGTTGTAACACATTCTGACACGACTGTCGCGCCTTTCTGATCTTTTCAAAATCTTTCTAATTCAGTGATCACATTTCATAAGGGAAGAGCAATAGTTAGATGATATTTAATATAGTAAGCGACAAGAATCGAAGAATAAGGAAATGTATGGGAGATAATTCAATGACAGCATTATATGTAAATTATTATTAAGAAAATGAAACACGTCAGATTAATCATCAGTGTTTGAGATGGACCAAATAAAAACAAATAAATACTATAATGTCAGAAGGGTATAAAATAAAGCACGTAATCCTGATGAGATCGAACCGATCAAGTCATAATTGGAAGCCTAGATCGACAGCTGAATCTAGAATGATTGCATTCTGTTGAACAATTTAGACTTTGTTAGAGGAAAACAGAGATAACCTGTAGGGAAATCAAGGCGGTTTTTATCTAGCGAAATTCTGCACCGAGCTGGCTTCGATTCAGCGGTCGGCGGCGAATAAAACGAAGAAGCGCAATTTCGTGTTTGAAAAGCAAATAATTTGCAGGCCGTAATTGCTCCGCCGCTTTTGGTTCCTTCTGCTGTTGTTTTTTGAACACATTTTGAGGAGAACGACGAACAAAGAAGAGGAGTGCTCTCATTTGAAAGCAATTAAAAGAAAGAGGAGTAGTAGAACTGCGGGGAAGATACACTTCCGCCCTTGCAATTCATGGTGAGCGGGGAGGGGGAGGTGCCAGAGCCACTTCATTAGAAGCAGGACGCATGAAAAATTACGCCAACTGCCGACTGCCTGCGTGAGCTGCCCCCGCGTTTCTTCCCTCGGTATGACCCAAGTTCTACAACAATAGTTCCGCTCATAAAGCTATCTACAGTTGAATTATTATTCATGCATAAGGGAAAGTTATTTATGCGTGGTACCTAGGTGAAAGCCGCTAAGTCGTCTCAAGTGTTCATCCTTTAGACTTTGGGCTTAGGGTGTCGACGTTATTGGGGTTACAGCTGTAAATTATCCGGCACGACTGACAAAATGTTTCCAGCCAAAATATTGGGAACTGGGAGACGACGTTTGAATCCCAGGGGAGGACTGCAGTTGGCTGAAGACTCGTTCCTCTTCTTTCCTTTCTTTCTATTATCTTCTCAGTTTTCTCCTCATTGCTATTCTCAAAATTATACTTTCCTATCTGCTCCCTCTTCCATCAATCTCCTTTATCTTTCTCTTCTCATAACACATCAAATTTTAATTTTCTGTACTTCAATTCTACATTTCTCTCATTATCTTTTTATATTCCTTCTCTTTACTTACTTTTCTTCTCTTACTCACTATTCCACTTTCACTTATTTTTCTCTTTTGTAGAATTCTTCTAATCTTGAATAATTTTTCTTATCCTCTTCTCTCTTTTTCGTAAATGTTCATAACAACTATAATTCTGTCATCATCATCATCTTCTTCATTATCACATTCTCTCCCATCTATCTTCTTCCCATTCTTATTCGAAATTCATTTTCAACCATTCAGCTCTTACCTTTTCTCCCTCCTCTGCAACCGGCTTCCCACATTTAATTTCGGTCCTCTGCTAAGCTGGTTTTGAAACTGCAACGAATTTAATATCGCGCAAGATGATTCTTTCCACTTTTCAACTTTCAAAGTCTGGCAATTTACAACTTTTTACCAGTCAGTTGAGACAAGAAAATACAGCACTGCCGCAGCTAAGTTTGGCGAATACGACTGTGACCAAAGGAAAATTACATCCCAAACCCATTTGTTATCCTGCAGCATGGAACATAAAATGATAAATTATTAAACAAGACTGAAAGGATGCTACCTGCTATGGAAAATGCGTAAAAATTCCATCATTATTTGAAGAATCCATCCCTTACAAAAGGCTAAACAAGTTTAAGCGAAATATTTGAAGAAACCCAGTAAAACTGTAATTATCTTAAACAACCATAAGTTGAAGAATTTATGGCTGTTTTGAAGCTCTTAAAAGCTGAACAAAATTAAATTTAGTTAATTGGCCAATAAAATACAATCTTAACTTATTGATTACGATAAATTTATAATAATATTGTTGAAATATTGTGAATAGCACTTTGGGAACAGAAGCAATGTATGAAAATCTTCAGTTCACCAAGTTCACGAAATTTATTCGATTTGCTTTTGTGAGACCGGCCATCGTATTTTACATTTTAAGTTGAAAAACTTGCTTTTTGACATTTTTCACAACATCCATTCCCGACCGGCTTATAGATACTGTAACAACACTCAGAGGTGTATATCTACATACATAATCCAACTTATCAAAATAGTACTCAACATGGATGATGGTATAAGAGTTGACTAAATATGCATGATATACTCTCAGCGTAGATCAAACAAACGTATCGATCCAAAACAATTTAATAGAATGTGAGGTTGAAGGAGTTTAATTCATTCTCTAGTAAATTTCGCGGTTTTGAGTACCCTCTCTTGTACGTATTAATTTTACCGTAATTGAGCGGGTCGAATTTCTTTTACTATTGAAAATCTAATCAATCAAATAAAATAAAAACCCGATTGGATTTAAATGGTGTGAAAGAGAAACAACTTCATCTAAAGAATCAACGCAACAAAAAACAATGAACGAATTCTGACGCCATCTGATGCAATGACGTCAGATATACACCTCGAATGAAAACAACAAAGTCAATGATTATTAATTGGAAGATGAACAGTTCTGGGCATAAGTATGTTGTACTCTCCATTATTGCAAATTATTGAACAAATAAAAAAAAGCATATGGCTTGGGGGAGCTACCCATGAGTATAGATTCCACTCGATTTGGTCACATTCTGTTCACCCATCCTCAAGTAGTTCATAATGTTTGTGACTTAACATAACAAGCACCTACAAACCAAACTCATCAAGCAACCAGATACACCACAAATTGTATGAATGACGTCATTTCACGTGGTTAATTTCAATTAGATTTTTGTGGAACTGGCTGCTACCAAGCTAAGTATTAGTACCTAGGTGTACCTGCAACTCTTTAAATGTAACTTGCTACTGTTTAAATTGTAATTTTCAGCTGATATTAGCCTAATCAAATTGATTAACGACTCACTTAGATATTATAATTCAGTTTTAATAATACATTTTATTTTACAATTGTCAAACACTCTACGTAAGGGTGCGTTCATGTTGGAGCATTGAAAAACGAACCTAGCTTTGATCCTAGCAACGCTTACCTTTAATATTATAGAACTCCGACATAAGGCTCATTAGATAGTACGTCGATATTTGCACCCAATACAAATGCGAAATAATGAAAATGAAATTATTTAGGTAACTCACCCCTTGACAAGGCATAGGTGCAGCCAGTTGTCGTACGCTGCCACGGCCCAGCGCGTCCCTTTTGCGCTGCGCGGAGAAGAGACGCAGCTCCTTGCGCTCCTCGTCGGTGAGGCTGTGGCAGTAGCGCACCTCGTTGTCGTGCGGAGGCAGCTGGTGCAGCAACTGACGCACGCGATGTCGCTCGCCCACCGAGTTCACATATGGCACCTTGTCCTCGGCCAGCGCCGAAAAGTACAGGTGCACCTGTCAAACAAACACAATCAAAATGAAATAAAACTCTGAGAGAGGTTGCCAATACTACTAAAATTTTTAAAATTCCACTTTTAATTTATTGCTGTCAACACTGGACGGGGGTCATGAAGTTACAACATCAATCTAAATTCTGCGAAAAAGTTCAACCACAAAATTAATAATGATTGCTTTAGTGATTTTTACAAACAGGTCTCTATTGCATATTCCATATTATTACATTTCACATAATTATGTTACCAGTACTCCAGTATTTCTATGATTTAGTTGCTGGATTTATCATTACAATTTATTAATTTTTATACATAAACAATTATAATTTCAATGTATGCTGTGTTCAGATGAATTAATGTTGTTGTTAAGCTTATTGATGAAATTTCTAGTATTTCATGAGCCAGATACAAAGGCAGCGATATGAGAAAAATATACAAAATCCTTCACCCAGACTCATGGAAGTGAAAATCAACAAAATGATGTAATAATGAATTAAAAAACTGTTATGAGCACAGTAAAATGTATTCAAAATCGATCAGATATTTTTGAATGCTTTCTCGACCAAGCATTTCAGTTGTTTGACTTGAAGACTATTGAAGGCATCGGAGGTTTCAAATTTAAATGACACAGAGTACAACCTCAATGTAGGAGTAACTTTTCGTTCGAAGATATGACTAATAGTTTTTAATTTTAATATCATATTATTGAATATTATATATATTGTTGACAATTGATGGAAAAATATAATAACTTTTAATTAACTTTCTCAAAACATTGATGAGCTCATGTCAAACGGTAATATATGGTTAAATGTGAGAAAATTGTGCTCACATTCCAATGAGTCGGAAGAGAAACGATAAGTTCTGGTCGGTAGCACCAAACACCAAGCTTTTGGTGAAAAGTTCGATTAAGCCTAATGAAAAGCGCGTAACCCACTTTGCATCTATTGATGGTTGTTACAGCAAGAGAGCATTAGTGAACGAGTTGCAATTTTTTTCAAGCACTCGACAATCGATCACGCCAAGAGGACACTGAGGATAATACATTAGTTGGTGATAAATAATGTGAAAAAGCACGGGTGGAGGTTTTTGTCGCAAGAAAGCGCCGGTCGCGGATTTGGAGATAAAAGGAAACGCAACGAAGAGTGGGTGGAGAAAGTGTGAAGTAGTGTGAGTGAGAAGTGAGGAATGAATTGATCTGGACGTAAGAGATCCCGGGGTAAATGATGGAAGTGAGATTCCTGGTCTGCATCTCTATCGCCATCTCCATCCAAGCGCAGTATTCACTTCACCTTTGCTTCACTCCACCGCAAAGCTGAGCTGAGCAGAGCGTTCTTCAACTGAATTCACACGCCCCGCGTTCTCCTGTGAAAGGAACGTCTGTTTTTCAATAGCAGCACAACAACTTCAATGCTTTTATTTATTTATTATTCCTTCTGTTTTGCTATTCTTTTCCTCCTCCACCTCCTCCTCCTCTTCATCAGTCTATTTTTCCTTATCTCCTGTTGTCCCTCTCATCCAACTCAATCTCCACCAATTTCCTCCATCTCACTCACACTTCCAAACATTCGATTCCCGAAACTTCTTTTCGCCGTCTTATTTCCTTGACACCCCCTCCCCGCCCTTGGAACTCTCGAAATGTAAACGTAATCGATTCCTTTTCCTCTTATTTTTCTTCTACTTCTTAGCGTCGGGCTTCTTATTCTGTCAAGTTCACTCAGCCGCTCTATTTATATCTCATTCTCTTCTCTCTTTTTCTACTCTGTCTCTCTTGAACAACGTTCAGCCTGCATGACTGTGTTGGAGAAGTATTTATGCCGTAAGAAAAGGTTATGATAGGTGCTATCATAGAGAACACCGCGTAGAACAGGGCATAAAAAGCTGAATTCATGTACAGTACCACTATAAAATCAAATGCCACCCATCAGTTGAGATTTGTTTCCTCTATTGGAGTGATAATACTTCTCATTCCTTGTCATTATATTTTCCGCTAATCTTGTTCAAGTACAACGTTTGTTGTAGTAATAGATTTCCACAACTCTCCTTATTTTATTTTTTCCTCAACTCGCAATCTGTGTCTCCCCCTTTCAACAGTTCAGCCTTAAAATTTTATTCAAATCAGTACCTAAAAGATAAGATGAGATTATCATGAGATGAGTTAATTATTCCTATTTTCTTCCTAATTACAACGAATTTGATATTCATGATTCCAACTAATCATGTCATTGAGTCAATACAACTTCATTAATAGCAAATAATAAAGCAATACTGAACTGAAGTTATATTATATTTTTTGTACTCCAAAGTACACATTTCAATAATATTGGTCTTCTCTCGAGAATTTTGTATTACTGCATTACTTAGTCGTGAAAATAAAGGATTATTTTCACTTTTCAAATGTCATACAAATTGCGTTAAATACAATCTATTCAAAAATATAGACGAGTTTTTATAGAATGTTTGCTTTTCTATCAGCTTTCCATCAACTTGAACCGTAAAGTGTTTACATGTCTTGAGAAAGCCACAGTGAAATTATAATCTGGTGAGATTCCAAGAGTCGAGTTGTAAATAGCAATGCCGCCATAATGTGAATTAGGGTGTAATAAAGTCAACGAATCAGGTTTTCAGGTTTTATTTCTCTCGTGTGATGACGCTACACTCTCCTGCATCTTTCACTGTGTTCGCGGATGGAATTTTTCATTTACATCAGCCACGTAGATAATTCTGGAGCCGTTAGCCGCTCGTCTTTTCGACTAAAGTTTAATAACAGTTATTTTGTTATAAAATTGAAATCACGATAAGAGTATGAACAGTTTCTCAACTGCTGATGCCTCTTTGCTTATAGAGCTGCTTTATTATCTTCTCCCGCAGTGAATAATTCATCAGGAATTAGCAAATTATTTTGAATGGCATGAATTCGTCTAGGTTTTATCTTCTGCTCAGCGTTCTCCACCCCTCTTTCTTGATTTTCTCCTTCATCGGGTCTCTGAAAACTTATCTCATCACTATTCATCAAAGTTGCTGATTAGATCAGCAGTTGTTCGGATTTATCTTTTCATTTTAAATTTAAATTCCATTCGATTAGGCCAATCACAATCAAAATACACTCGATCATTCTTGATAAAAATTAGACATAACGTGAATAAAATTTGGTTTATTGGAAAATATGGAGAGTTCCTAAGAGACATAACTTACTATTTAGAGGTGAATAAAATGAGAACATTTTCATTAAAATGAGACAGTGACATTGTCACTCAATGCCTATGCTTATACAGTAGACCTACTAGAAATTCAAGATAAAATATCACGAATTCACTCATTTAATTTCATTTAAACAAGAATTCGATCCATAAAAAGTTTGAACTGCTTGTTTTTCATACTTCTAAAAATATCATTTCAACTTTAATACAAGATTACAGTAGCTATGTTCTATTCAGAAATTTACTAGATAAAATCATTTATTATCTCGTTATTAGTAAGATGATTCCTGATAATTGAACAATATTATAAAATACTTGGAATAATCCAATGCAAAAACTGAACTTGTCATTGGGAAATGTAAGCTCATCAGCATAAGAAAAACATGTTAAAAGTTTCTGAATGTAAAAGTAATGAATGTACTTCGGATGTACTCAACGAGCGAATTATTGCATGTTATCAACTGCGACAACTTCCCAAACCTACTGGACCAATTCTCTTCTAGTTTGTAAACTTGCTACTTTGCTGCAAAGAATAAGTGGCTTTTCCTGCTGCAAATAATGAACGAAAAATGTCGGTTGCCACTTGTGGCGTGCACTGTGTGTAATCAGATTAGAGGACAAGAGGCAAGTTTCGCCAGACTGTAAATTCCCCGAGGCAGAGAGCAGAAGTTGAGTCTGTTGTCTGAGCCCAGGTTACAGGGGAGGGGGCGGAGAGGAAGCAAAAGGTTTCGAGTAGAGTCTACTTTCAACAGGTGACAACATGGAGTGCACTCGGCAAGCGTCATAAATAAAGTTGTTGCGAGTAGCCGAGAGCAGCGAGTAAGCGAGGAGAGGCAGGTACTTCGGTGTAGATGTCCTCTCCATTCGGGAGCTTCGGGCCATGCCACTTGCTGGGGTCCAACTTTACAACCTGGCAATCGGCTTTTAACACAAGGCTTAATCCCAATTGACACTACAAGCATAGGGCTAATTCCATCTTACATGACTGTATTATTTACTAGATAAGAGTAGACGAGGGAAGTATTAAAATGTGTATATGAATTGGTTAACTAATCTATGAAAAACTAGATGTTTCCTCTTCTACATAATTGAAAGCTCAAATGACAGATGCATTCATATCCTACAGAGATAATTGCGAATCGAGCTTGATAGTGACGATGATCAAGGATGCCCGACTTTGAATTCAACAGGTTCGTTATGTTGAAAAAAGCTATATGCTTTAATGTGGTCTCAACAATTATTGATTGATTCATTGCGAGTTTCATTGAAAAATTCAATGATTTTACTGTATACTGTAACCTACGTGATTCTACTATTCAGATACTAGTGTCAAAATATGGGAATCAAACTACAGTATTACTTTTGAAGGAAATTTAATACATATTTTGAGCCATATGTATGTTCGTAATTAGAAACATTTATGCAATTGGAATAATGAATGGATATACGAGGGAGTAGTAAAATATAGTTACGATTGGAAATAGAACTGTCCATCAATTTTCCATAACAGAACCGTATTCATATACATATTATCACAGGCGGTTCGGGAAAACTAGTGAGAAGTGAGTAATAAAATGGATCCATACGATTAGATCAAGTGTTTATTCATCGAAGACAAGCATTACATCAGCCCTACAATGTTTACCGAAAGCTTACATGCCAATCACAAAATACATGCATTGCGTTTCAGTTGACAAAGCACTTCTGATGTACCTGTTTGTCAGTGTGGTTGGAGGAAATTAGAGAGAAGCGTTGGTTATCAAATTAGGGTTGGTTCATTGATGATTCCAAATATAATAATATATATTATTCTTTGGTATTCTCGTTTGCAATACTTTCTGATGTGAGTTTAAGTTTCTGATCAGAAATTCTATAAAATATAATGAAAAAACTAATAATTTATGATAATGTTAAAAAACATCCAGACTCTTTAAAAAACGTATCATCAATTTATAATTAAATCCATAGCTAAAACTTTTAAAGGCTTGTTTCTCAAACTACCACCCCTAGTTGTCAGATAATTGGTTGGTAGGAAGTACACAAATCCATCCATGAGTAATAAACTAAATTTAATGCCAAATATTTGCAAAATACGTCGAGACTGTTTAACAGCGTACCATCATTACTGGCGTTCCATACATTAGCCAGTATTTACGGTGTGGTTGAATTTGATTTGAAGCCTGTTTTCGCAAAACACCCACTTATTTCAGGAGAATAAAGGAAGCCAGGCGCTTGAGGCTTGACGTAAATAAGCCGGTGTGTACCAATTTATTATAGTTTTTGTCTGATAATAAAATATTTGCGACACCTAGCGGTGGATGGCGTCATTATCGTTGAATCAACATGGAGATCTGCGATGAGTTATGGCAATCATTAAGCGGCGGGAGTTGGACGTTTAGTTGGCTGCGAGGCTGTATTATATTATTGGACGGAGGCTCAGACAATAGTTTTCCGATACGCCCCGACTAAGAAGCCAAGGTACTAACAATCACTCTACGGTTTGGACGGGAAGAAGGGGCGGATAGCTCACGGGATACTGTTGCTCGAATAAATATCTTGTCCGGAGTTATAAATGTAAGCAGCTTATTGGAGGGTGGAAGCATTCGTCAAGAGTGGCAGCCATTAGAAAGGGCCGCCAGGTTTGGTGCAAGGCAAGGTGCGCTGAACAAAATAGAACACAGAGGAATCTTCTCTTTATCCTTTTCCTTCTACTGGCCGCGGGCAGATCAAGTTGCCGGCATCCGCAACCTGCCTAGGAGCCCAACCGAGTGCCTCTATTTTTAAAGTCTCCACACGGACGTCAGTAAGCTCTGCTCTGCGACTCACCCGTTGGAGAGGCTCCTCCATTAGACTCCATTAGCTTGCAACTTTCAACCGATCGAGTCCCGTAAAAGAGTTCAACTCTTTTCATGCATGCTATAAAAGAGTTCAACGCACATGCAATAAGCAGTCAAAAGTCTGATATAGCGTGGAGAGGTCTGCATTTCATTTATGATTCATTTCATTCGTGATTGGTATTTACTGTTTATTTTTTTACAGTAATTACTGTATATTGTTATCTATAGGGCATTACTTCATAATATATTTAAAGTGAAATCATTTCTGTTTTCCGTACTCTCAGAGATTTATCCAACATTTTTGATGGGAAAATTAATCCTTCAGTTGAAATGAACCCTCTGTAACCCAGATTGAAATTTGACTCCTAATTTGCATGAAAAGAGTATTTGAATTTCAAGAGAAACTAATTCATAAAAACAATTGAAAATTGTAAAATACAACTTACGTGAAGCTCGTTTGTTATTTTAACTGATTCAAAAATTCCTGTGAATAATTGACTATGTTATAAAACATTGAATATACCTTACCGGCCGAGTGAGGAAACTCATTCCTGTCACGATAAATTATTCATGGAATGGAATGAATTTTTTATCCTATTATTCATATGCTACTACAGTACTTATCCCTCCTATGCATGATGTTATGGGTTTTGAATGTGTGTTTGACCAACATTCTAGTTAAAAAATTACTTTGACAAGGGAATAAACATAGACTACAAATTAATGAATGATAAATAGACTTCGATTCTCAATCAACAATTATCGATCGTAAATTGCTATTGCCAACCACAAATAACCCGATCGTTATTGAATGTAGAGGAAAATGTCCGATCAATGTGACTCATGATTCGGTTATTTTACATAATATAATTACAACAGTAGGCGAACTCATTCCCAAGTTGAAACTTTCTCTACCCGTAAACTACACTGACACACTGGGACTCATAAATCTTCCTATTTTGGACCGCTTGGCATCGCATATTTTCATCACAGAGACAGATCATTCGTGTAATTGACTTGTTCCAAATAATAATTTCAATTAATAATCAGTTGGAGATTTATGAATTCTAATTACTATAAGCATAGAAAGCAGCTTTTCTCTTCGACAATATTACCAACTTACCTAGAGTACCAACAAACTTGTTCGCGTTAACTTATTTTGCCCCAACAATGTTTCCAGACCTATGTAAAATATTCAACAACAAACTACAGTTTCTTAAAACTTTAAAAATCCATTGAGAGATGAAAATCATCTTCTATCATGGAGTTTTAATTGTGCCCACATAAGTGCAGTATTCTCACATCCTGCTCTGTCTCTCACTCTCATAACAGGGCAGGTGGTAGTGTATGCCCAATACCCATCAGCAATTTTCATTACTGTATTACTTCCTGCTATTATTTGTATACGTCCTCCTACAGTAAGTCTGAATAGATCCCCAGAACAAGCTGACTTTGAAAACACAATTTGAGAATACTGTACTACGATATTGTATATCCCCATTGCTTGCAAACAGTTGTTGGCATAATACATCGGTAAGTAATCAATATAAGTTATTATATCATATCAATATCAATTATAGACTAATAGAATACAAGACAAAAAGTTGTAAATTTTCAGTTATATTTATTTTGATAGGATTGATTCGCCAGGTTCTCACTGATTATAAATGGAGGCCAAGAGGTTGAAACTAATATAAGGATAGACGTTTCTCAAACACTGCATTTAATTCTTTCGAATTTTGAGTTCAGCTTAGCGCACTTTCCAAGTTGATGAGACTTGCATGGAAAATGTATACATTTGATGTTATACAAATACTCGTATAATCAGGCAATTGATATCACAAAATCAATTGGAGCGTACACCACTACATTATAAACAGAAATTGGATGCGTAAACGCATACGCTTATCAATAGCACCATCAAAATCCATAAGCTAGTGAGTGGTACTTTTCATAATTACAAAACAAGAATGATTGATTTCTGGTCTATGCCATCATTTCTGGCATTAAACACAGAATATGTCGATTGTAATTGCAATATGATTTATTGCATAGCCAACTGTCACCAAGCAGTGTCGCCATGATAATTACAATCCTGTTATTTATGACGTGATTTAATGACCGCATTTGGATTATCAGCTCATCTATATGATTGCAATGCCCAGGACAATGCTACTCACGTTTTGATATCGATCACTGGATTACATGTACGAAGCTTATGGGAATAATTGATTGCCAATAATTATAATTATGTGATCGAAAAAGGTAATTGAGTTGATGCTCATATCTCATTATTTGGTCAAAGGGCGATCATGGTTAAACCAGCAATCCAAGTAGGTTTATCCGGAATTCTAGATCCTTATCTACTAGAATATATGTATGAACTTGAGAGAGCCAATCATGTTTTGGAGAGCGATAAATTTTGAAACAAAACATGAAAAATGGTTTCTCACGTTTGTTTTCTTCATCTGGTTGTAATTCATTTGGAATAACCTATGGCTCTAAATTGAAAATTTTCATAATTTGGTATTTTTTGGTGGACTATAAATTAATTCTTGATTCAAGTGTTACAAAAAATAACCTAGTTTCGAACTTTATTATTCATCAAAATTTGGTATGAAGACGTTTTGGACATAAGTCTATGTTTTCAACCAATAAGTTATTAGTGTCAGTAAAATGAATAAATAAATCTCTATATATAAAAGCGAAATGGCACTGATTCATTCATTCATTCATTCATTCAGCCCCAGAACTAAAAATCCACTGAACCGAATGCGTTCAAATTTGGCAGGCATGTTCAGTTGGACGTTTAGACGCGCGCTAAGAACGGATTTTAGGAACTTTTCTATAGTTCTTCAGCGTTTTTTTTTTTTGGAGAACCAATCGGTAGAAAATGTTGATGTTTGGTGGGCAGGTTCAGATAAGGTCTAGAAATGTTGTGTTGAAATATTTTTGAAATCCGTTCGAAAAGAGTAGGCCAGTAATCACTTTTTCAAAATTGTAAATGTATTGCGGGTTGCATATATTCCGCCTTGATACGACCAATCCTAACTGTAAATTCAATTGTTCAACGAGATTATGGATGAACTAATTTGGAAGATATGGAATCAAGTTCCAAACTATGTCCGATATACTTCCCAAGGTTACGCTCGATATTAGCGTATTACTATTTTTCGGAGTTTTTCTTAGATTTTTAGAGAACAAATTGCTGACAGAAAATGTTGAAATTTGGTAAACAGGTCCAGATTAGGTCTAGAAAAGTTGTATTCAATAAATTTCGAATCCCTTCTGAATGGAATTTGCAGGCGAGCGAAGCGAGCCTGTTTGACTCACTCACACTGCCGATACTGACGGGGGTCCAGGGGGCGGAGCCCCCTGGCTAGGCGGAGAAGGCGAGCCTGCCGGCTAGTAAATAAATAAAATTGAACAATACAATTTAATCATTGATAGATTTCAAACAAATCAAATCAATGAAAAATACAAAAAAGATCATAGATTTATTCTATAGATTCAAGATTTTCTCTGATTTAAGACTAGAAGCACTAGTGGCTCGTGCCCACGAAATAGGTGAAATGCCTGTATCTTTTACTGCACAGCACTTCACCTGTTTCGTGGGCACGAGCTGCCAGTGACTAAAAGCAGGATTGCGAATTCCAAAACACTGTAATTGAATAAGTACTTGAAATACGGGGACAATAAAACGCTCTCATATGTCTCATCAGAATCTATCATGATAAATTTCAAGTTGAATTCTTGCATTTTGGACTCTCAACTTTGGAGTTTTAATGGACCGTTCAGATCTTTCCTAAAATTATAATTTTTCATTCATTCCATACATTGAGCTCTTATTCACCTTTTCTTTATTGAGTTCTTTGATACCTTATCATATACTCTAGTTTGTTATATATTTGTTAATTTTGTATTGTATGTTTTCCATGTCATAATCCCATTCAATCGATTTAAGTACTGAATTAACAAACTGGACAATATCCTATTACCATAGACTAATCTTATAGCTCAATTATAATTGATATTAGTCAACCTAATATAAGGAAACCAGTTAGTTCGGCAGGACTATAATTGGACAAATGATCGATTCCTCAACTACACATTTCAGACTAGGAGCAATCAATACAAAATCGAGTACGCTGAACTTCATAATCGGATCACAGTGTACAGAGCGGTTGATTGGATTCAATCTTCGTCCTTCCTGTGCCGAGGCAGACCAGACCACTGTAATGGATAACCAAATAACCACACTTTGACGGGAGTATTTGGAAATGGTGGGGTGGGGGGGGAAAGAGGGGCATGTGTGATTGATGACTTCCCTTAACTGGTTCGTTCATCATCAGTCATTGAAGCGAAGCTCCTACTGTTCATTCATTGGAATCAAAAGTGATCGTAGAGGTATTAGGTACTGACTCACCTGAGAGAGAGAAACTCTCCTAGGCTCATTCTATGCGTGAGCCATCAAAGGTAATCCGCTGGAGCCGTAACTAAGATTAGCGACCGGGCTCATAGTCGTTATTGTTGAAGTGATCACCGACCGGCCATTACAGCTAGAGGAGAGGCTCCGATTACTTGCACTCTGATTGTCTGCCGCCTTTCAGTACTGCCAAATAGGTACTAGTAAGAGTACAATTGAGCTCAAAAGTAACTAACCATCGATACCGATGGGATAACATAGTCTACAATGACTCCATACTTAGCTAGATCACAAAGCATGAAAATGATTTCAAATAAAAACTGCTTACGGTACTTGACTAGAAAATTAACTTAGTATTGAGACGGCTCTTCTCTATCGGATTATCAAACAACAATTTATCATTATCAAACAACGAATCTATTGAACTTTTATTGAATTGAGCAGTGAGGTTTTTTCAACAAAACTTTAGATCATCTGATGTTCAGAATAAAATCTATTTTTGAAAGGAAACTGATTGGAAAAACTTGTATTAGTTGTTGAGGCAAAACAAACAGTGCATAAAAAGAGTAAAAATGTGAGAATTGAAGAAGGCTTCACAAGATAGAAGAATAAATCGCTTTCAATATAATATAGAATGAACAAATGAACATTCGGTTGGCTAGAGGTGAAAATACCATTTTTGGTTCAGATTCGGCTCAGTGAGCTCAGAAATGAGCCCCTGTTCAGAGACGTGCTGAGAAGAGGTGAACGAAGGGATGCCCTCAAAAAATTTTCTTCCCGCCCTTTTCCTTCCCCTAAAACCTTCTTCTTCGTCCTTATTCCTCTCTTTCTCATGCTCCTCGTTACCAACTTAGTCTCCCACAGCTACCGTTTATGAAACAGAGACCGATATTAAGAAAAGATTTACGGTCTATCAAAGATGAAGCCGTATATAACAGCCACAAGCCTCCACAACGGCGAAATTCCTCTATAACAAGAGGACGCCGAGAACAAATTCACTTTGTAGTTCTAGTTCTATACACCAGGCGCCGATGTATGCAAAAGCACGGCAAGTAATAAATCTTCGTAAATTAAACTGAATTTTTCCACTCAGAAGCTCAACTTGGTATTTTAATAAGTTATGAATTTTGCCGTTTTATGGTGATAATGGGCTATTTATTATAAATGATAGTACTATGATTTCGATGAATCAAAGCTGCTTTGGGAGGGATGGAAGTTGAAGGACATGTTAATATTGACTAAAGGAAAATTAATTTAAAGAAAGGGAGTAAAATTTGAGTTGTTTAGAAAAAGTATTTCTGTCAATCTTGAGTTGATTTCTCTGAGTGTAAAAGAAGGCACAAATAGAAAATTATAGAAATAATATGCAAATATTGGAAAGAAAATAGAGCATTTACTATTAAAATTTAATAGATAGCTAAATTTATTGTGATACTTAGATTGTATTCTCTGAATTACCTACTGTGTTAACGGTATTTTCTGAGGGTGAGTGATTCAGGTTTGGCTTTCAACAAGTGAATTCGAATGGCTTATAGTTGCAAAAAACTAATCAAGATTTAACAATTCAGCATCCCTTGGTTTGAGAAACGGATTTCCGTGAAAAAAGTCACAATACATTCACAGTGCACCCCAACTCACTGAATGATACCCAAAGGATACTATCCAGTTTCCGAAATAGATTAGCATTAGCATCAACTTTATTCAGTTAACAAGCACAGATTACTGCTCCAGCTAGTAACGGAAACTCGGAAAACTTTCCTTCTATTCAACAAAGTCTGACTCAATTTTCATTCAAACACATACAAAAAAACACCCCCTCCCATGATAAAGTTCGCTATACCTAGAATAAAATTAGGCACAAGAGTAAAAAAGGTTCAACTTATCATGAAGTTCAGAAAATTCAAATATAATGGCTTTGTTCCTGGATACATTTAATTCAATTGTGAGAGTAGGCTACAGAGTGAGGACATACAGGATGGCGCAGAGAAACGGGAAATTTTGAAATAACTATAATTAACCAACGAAAATTTTACAAAACATTCTTACTGCTAAAAATATGTTCGTCAAGAAGGGAATTTTTAGAAAATCACTTGAAAAAAACACATTTGTTAAGTGTTGTCCATTGCGCCTAACACATTAACTCAATCGATTTTGAAGACTAAAAAGTGACATTCCCAAGCGCCTCGAGCTGTCCGGCTCTAAATTCGCTGCTCGAGCTGCCCAGCTCTAGCTGCGCTGCTGTACCCTTCACAACACTATTCAAATAACTATATTATAAATAATCACGAGGTTATAAGGGCTACAAATGTGTAATTAATCAATAAATAGTAAAAGTCACTTGAAAATGACTTAAAAAGTGTGAATTTCACTATTTTATTGAATTATTACACATTTGTAGCCCTAAAACATAGTGAACATTTATAATATAGTTACGTGAATAGAGGTGATGGGTAGAGTAGCGCAGCTACAGCCGGGCAGCTCAAGCAGCGAATTTAGAGCCAGGCAGCTCGAGCCGTTTGGGAATGTCACTTTTTAGTCTTCAAAATCGATTGAATGAATGTGTTAGGTGCAATGGACTACACTTAACAGATGTGTTTTTTTCAAGTGATTTTCTAAAAATTTCCTTCTTGACGAACATATTTTTAGCAGTAAGAATGTTTTGTAAAATTTTCGTTGGTTAATTATGGTTATTTCAAAATTTCCCGTTTCTCTGCTCCATCCTGTATGTCCTCACTCTGTAGCCTACAATCACAATTGAATTATGAAAATGTTTTGTAAAATTTTCGTTGGTTTATTATGGTTATTTTAAAATTTCCCGTTTCTCTGCGCCAACCTGTAAATTATGACATGAATTACAATATTCATTTGTGAAGCCATATGATCATTGATTGAATTTATTTATTTATTTATTCAGTCGATTCATTACAATAAAGTGTTTAAACACAGACAACCAAGTCCAAAACGTCTTTTCCCAAATTTCGATACATAATTATTTAAAAAGAGGTTATTTTTACAAGATCATCAACACATCAGTACAATTCACAAATTTCCACTGTCAAAAATTAAAAACTTCATTTAGAATTTTGGAGGTTGATTTAAAAGTCGGAACAACACCAAAAAATATATAAAACTATTTTAAAATATTAAATTACACTTTAAATTTCGAAGTCAAAAATTTCAGTTGATTGTTTGTGAATTTCCAACGGAATTGTTACAAAAACTCAATTGCAGTAGATAATAATCTAAACATGTTCCAATTCATATTATCGCTATTCTGATTCTGATTCCCATTGTAATCAAGCCATTTAACTGCTCAAAGAACATTCTCACGAAAACTGTTTCTCGAATTCCAACATTTTTTAGTTGCGTGCTGTATGGAATTATACGTATTCTATATCCCATCCAGCCGTTTAAGGAATTTCTCATAACGTGTCAAATGCTTTCAACACGGAAAATCATCTTGAGACAGCTCGCCGTTATCCATTGTGGTTCAAGAATGCTTTTTTATGGAAAAGCCACACAGAGAACATTCAATGACCACTCAACAAGATAATAATGCACTATTAATGCTGACTCTCAAGTTCTTAGGCTAATCTTCTAGAGGAGATAAATCTGCAAGGAGAAAATACTTGTAATTTTAAATTACTGAAAGCAAAAATTGAGATTACTCGAACGGTTCAGATATATTTTCATAAAATGCGATGGAATTTATAATGTCAGTCTGTAGCATCAAATAATCCGAGACTAAGATAATGGAATTATTTAAAGATAAAACAATTATTTACAAGCTATTCTCAGAGGAATAAATTGAATCGTATCAAGTCGGCAATTACTTAGTTTTTGACATTAAAAAACTCCGTAAGGCATTATCCTATCCATTTTTTTTATTTAAGAATGATGAAAACATAATAAAAATTTGGTAAAAAAGTGCTTTCTATTTTCTGAGTTCTACAAAATAATAAAAAACAGTTCTAGTTGTTGAGGACGTGAGTAGACAGGACAAAAGAGGTGTGAAGTATGCAAGATTAGTTTTGGAAATGAATGAGGATTTTCCAAACAATTTCGAGGTCCTAATTTATAGACACTACCGTGCATAACACAGGCGTGTTATGGAATTCTAGTCACTATGCTAGCGGAATTTATAAGCTAACGGTATTACCAAAGATGAGTTATTCCTTTCTCCGGGCGAATTCATAAGCTGTAAAATATGGGGAGGTGACGGAGTAAAGCAAAGGGGCGGAAGGAAGAGGGAGTATGGCAGATTAACACGCAAGGTCGACATTAATTAGATAAAATACCAGTTTTTAGAAAGATGAAGAACAAGTCATGCTCGATTTGAATCTTGTCGTGAAGCTACATAAATCCGCCATCCATGAAGCTGATTCTAGTGGTCTAGTCTAGTGTTCGTTGGAGCGAATTTTACACAAAGTGGTTTGGTTCTTACTCAAAGTAAAGCAAATCAAAAAAGCTGGTGTAAACTGCTAAAATTGCTAGCAAAACTGAACTCTAGAGAAGTTTCCTTAAGAGTGAACTTTGCAATGAGATTTTTTTAAAAGATGAATGTACTTTTCAGATTATAATATCTGTCTACCATTCTCAAATTCAATTAGATTCTTTGAGATGTATAATCTTTGTTACTGCATTTCTTCCATTAATCACCTATACTGAACTTGATCCTAGCTCTTCAGTTATGCTATATAGCAAATAATAATACTGTACTGAATGCTGAGAAATCAGATTCTCGATTGAAAAAAGGCTTTATTCAGTGAACCCATAAACAAAATTTTTACATGAACAAAAAGTATTCAAATAACGAAGGATTTCCCCTAAACACAAACAGGTAAGTGAGTTCCCAACATTCCATTAGAATTTATTAGCACTTGTTTCATTGGGGTGTAGTAGCATGCATTGTACTGTCTATTCTATTCGAATATCGCTCTGAATAGATCGTCAATATACGATTGTATCTCCATTGTTCAGAATGAAAACGAAATTCAAGTGAGAATGGAAAATTGAAATACATAGTTCTCTATATTCAGTCTGGCATTCACGAGTCTCAATATAATAACAAAGCAGACTACACATACCATTTGAAAAAATATTGGAATGCCGGTGGCTTTTTGAGCTTCTTGTTTTTTATTGGGATCAGCTCAGCGTTGCCCTCCTCTCATTCTTCTCTTCCTCTTCCAACAACTCTTTCATCCTTTTCCTCCATGTGGGTACTTCACTTGAAAAGCGGCAATCATTGGCTCAACTTTCTCCTCAACGTGCCTGTCGACTTTCATGGGACTTTATCAAGTTAAAAAACATTTTTCCAATATTCATGAGCATACTGTGTCCGGGCTTTGTTGAGCAAAGTACCTTCCAGACAAGAGTTTCTGCCAACTTACATTGTACTTTTGTATGCTGAGATCCGAAAGTTACTTTATAGCTTACTGGATATTGTTCTGCTACTGTATAAGCAAAAATAACAGCGATAACTTATTGTTTGTATTGCATATAATAGGAATCGATAAAAGGATGCTTTCCTCATATTTTTGGCTTTGGAAATATAAAGTTGTACATTAAGAAAGAGTATTCCAGTATGTACATAATGTGGGTGGGTTCTTCTGATTATAAGTAGACGATAAATTGATTTAGATTCTCGATTCTTGATTTAGATAGACCAGTCGATGAACTATCAATAACAACGAATATACAAAAAAAACCTGCCAAGAATTTCATTCAGAATCCAGGATCAACGAAACTGTGGTCAATCAGTTCACAAACCACTTGTTTGTGGTTCAACCATAAAGGATCAACTTTCAACTACACAGCTGCATATCAAATATTTCCAATTGTAAATGGAAATGATATACAAAAATTTCATGATAGGAATAAACTGATACAGAATATCCAATATTGAGTAATAATGAAAAGACAATATTGAATGATAAGCAATGAGGATAAAAAACCTTATATCTATGAACAGACTTTTACGAAACAAATCATCCTCATTATCACATAAGTTATATAATGCATAATGAATTTCTAGTAGCATCGCAACAATGCACTCGATATACTATGATATATTGAGTTCCAGAAATACTAGTAAAGTACAATTCCGCAGTACTCAAAGTGAATAAGAATTCTTTCACAATAATAAAGCTACAATGCTATTGATTATAGTCGTTTAATTTTCATGTGAAACGCTCCAATAAATTTGATGACAGTGATTTCCAATACAAGTGCAGAACGAAGCATACAGGTTAGGTTAGGTAAGGTTAATGTTTTCGTAACATTATTGAATGTACTTTTGACAATTATTAGAGAAACGATCATAAATAACTTGATACTAGAATAGCATATCATGAAAATACCCTGAATGGTTATTTTATAATTATACCAATAATGGTATATGAAAATGGGAGTAGCCTAAAAGAAGTACAGAAGGCCTACATAATTATAAACCTGGAAATCTGGAATCTAAAAGAGGTTTTGAGGTTATATTGCATTTCGTTTCCACAAGAGTCTGGTTGAGTCTTTTGAAGTGTAGAGAAGGCTGCAATTTGATTACGGACATTTGGATTGGACAATAATTGATATCAGCCGACCAGACCGACCAGAACTAAGAATGATGATAGAAGTGATTATAAGGGAAGCGACAAAATGTAGAAATGAGCGTGAGAATAACATGAGACTCACTCTTTTCCTGTAAGTGGCCCCAGTTATAATTTTCCAAAAATTTACAGCACAAGTATTTATTTGGATGCGAGTATCAATAAAAAACCTGTTGGAGTAGTTCTAGTTCGTTCTCTACTGAATTTGATCCTATTTCATGTTTTAAAGGCCAATTAAAATTCTGAGTTTTTTTGAGAGTTGTTGCTATCGCTAACAATCTAATCCTATAATCGACTATTAAACTCCCATGTATTTGTGTGGCTTCACGACTGACGCCAGCCTAGAACAGGCTACTTGATTGGTGATGACATCCTATTCCTATTCATATTCCTATATTATATTCCTATTCATCAAAATTTTATGATTTTGTTGATATTTTCTATCTATTTTGTTTTTGTTGATATTTTCAAATCTCATATTTGTGAATTGAATGAATGAATGAATGCGTGAATTTATTTGCCAAAAGAAACATATTTTACATCTATAAGATCAAACAATTTACAAAATAATCTATATCTATAAAAGCGAAATGGCATTGACTGACTGATTCATTCATTCATTCATCACCAGAACTAAAAATCCACTGAAACGAATGCGTACAAATTTGGCAGGCATCTTCAGTTGGACGTTTAGACGCGCGGTAAGAACTGATTTTGAAAAATTTTCAAGAATACGCCAAATATTTTAGTTTTTCTAGAGTTTTTCGGCGTTTTCCTCATTTTTTCGAGAACCAATCGGTAGAGAATGTTGATATTTGGTGGGCAGGTTCAGATAAGGTCTAGAAATGTTGTGTTAAAATATTTTTGAATTCCGTTCAAGATTACGGCAGTTATCAGTTTTTTTAATTGTAGATGTATTGCGGGTTGCATATCTTTCGCCTTGATACGACTAATCCTTACTGTGAATTCAATGGTTCAGGGAGATTATATATGAACTAATTTGGAAGATATTGAATCAAGTTTCAAACTATGTCCGATATACTTTCCAAGGTTACGCTCAATTATTTACGCTCAATAGTTACGTTTTACTATTTTTCGGAATTTTTTGAAATTTGGTAAACACTCCAGATTATGTCAAGAAATCACAGCATTCAATAAATTTAGAATCCCTTCTGAACGGAATTTACAGGCGAGCGAAGCGAGCCTGTTCGACTTAGCTTACACTGCCAGAGTTTATGCAGGCGAGCGAAGCGAGATAATTCTAATACTGTCGGGGGTCCAGGGGTCGGAGAAGGCGAGCGAAGCGAGCCTGCCGGCTAGTTTGAATTATATAGCAATAAACAGAACACA
This sequence comes from Sogatella furcifera, assembly GCA_017141385.1. NCBI lineage: Eukaryota > Metazoa > Arthropoda > Insecta > Hemiptera > Delphacidae > Sogatella > Sogatella furcifera. The sequence continues at coordinate 22,650,391 of CM029546.1, forward strand.
AAATTGTCACTTAATAAAACATTTTTATCTGATACATTTTTGGCACTGCCAACATAAGATAGACTTGTGTGTTGGCAGTGAGCTTTATTTATATTTCCATATCTCATCAAGTGCAGAAAATTCTCCCGGTAGTACTGTAGTTCATAATATATTATAAATTCAACATAATACACATTTTCTTATTCTGTAGAAGTTTATTTAGTCTTCAGAATTCAGAATCTATTCAGAAATTGTTGCACTAGGCCAATTTTCTCCGGCGTTCTATTTTCATAATTCCATGTTTTAAGAGATTTTTCATAGTGAGTGAGAGTGAGAATGGTGGGCCTTCGCTAGAGGAAGCCAATAATGTTGACCCTTGAGGTAGTCAAAACCATTCATGCTCTATATCATCCATCCATTACATTGTTTCTAGGATTTTTGCTTATAGCAATTCGAATCACCAATCACTTCTCCTTGGTCTCATTTTTCAATACATTCCATTCAAAATAAATAAGGTTTAAAAAAATAAGGAAATTAGAATTCCAAATGCTAATATCAACCTAAACGTTCATTATCAATGATCAATAATCTATTATTATGATTATCCAGATAGTTATGCTTTCAACAAATATCTTCCCATACAAAGTAGCCTAATTTAAATTCTAAGCATGAATAAGGAGCAAAATGATAGAAGCTCATTCCAGAGGAGATCTGACAAGAGTATTACAGTTACAGACAACAGGTAGCGTACCTTGGCGTACAGAACATTCTCATTTTCAATGAAATGAGAAATAAATGTCATTTGTCATTCACTAGTTTACAATCTAGTGTGACAATAATTGCAAAAAACTAGTCGGAAAAAATAGCTTTGCTCTTGGTTTCCTAGATGACCAACTCATAGTGGAAACATCACCAAGAAGCAGCCACAACTCATGAGAGTGGAATCTGACCAGTAATATCCGGCGGTTGAGCCACAAATTGTTTTCTACTTTTTTGTGAAGCAGTCCACACCCGGGTGCCACAGAATATAATTGTAATGCAAGTCACGCCTCGAGCTACTCTCCTCTCCAGCCACTACAAGACTGGAACAGCGTGTTCGGTTCTGTTCGGCTCTCTTATCGTGTCCCATGCGCGCGCTCTAACCAATCAGCTCGGTCATCAATTAAGCTTCACTGCTCCAGTTTTAAAGGAAAACAATCTCAGGAGTGGTCTTTGCTATGAAGATCATGTTTTGGGTTGGAATAGCGAGATACTACACGATATTTATTAGAAAACATGAATATATACTATTTCAATGCATAATACATAAAGCCGTGATACGGGCTCATCGCCTGGGAGAAAAGAGATAAATGGAGCAAGTGTTCTTTCTATTAGAGATTCTGTCTGTTCAGTAGAACAAAGTTTAGCTTCAGAAATAACAGAAGAACTAACATTTGAAGAAAGAATAAGTTGACTCCTGAAAGATCTTTTTTTACGTGTAGCCTGGTTTGAATGTCAGTGGTGTGATTAATCTCAATCTGTGAATTTTGAGATTAAGTCCAAAATAAAAAATATGATATTATTTTGTTTAGTTTAGAAAAGAAGCTAACAGTATTATACTGTAAAGTGACATTATAAGGGTTTATTTTCTTATCGTTCCAAACTGCTTTGTTTATCTATTTAAATTAACCAACTATTTTCAAGAGAAAATTTCTATCAACAAAAAAATTGTATACCACCACATAAGAGGAGAGGCTCTTTACTTCTTTTGATACTGCTTTCAAACTTTGATGCGAGTTGTATAACAATTGGCACAAGCAGCATATACTCGCACACATTGATCCCACAGATAGAAGAGCAGAGTACTCCGTCTACAATACTAATACCGTGTGACCTTGCTGGCTAAGGTCTGGTGTCAGAGTTTTCAGGTCGCACCTGATCAGTTTCAGGGCCTCTGACATGACCTAACGACTGCTTTTTAGGCAGCCCGGACCGACGGCTTAACATGTCCATCCGAAACACGGGAGTGGCCCGAGAAAAATATCTTGCCCGGGACGGACTTCGTCTATGTACTTTATATTTCAATACTCAGTACTATAAACATAAGTTACAACACTCAATTACTCAGTATCACGAATAGTAATATGGAAAAAGTGTACATAACTTGCTTTATACTTGATACTTGAGAGATTTTTTTGAAAAATAGGTAAAAAAGCGAGGCCGGTTTGTTCTGGGAAGCGATAAAATTTTACAAATAAATTACTGTATGGAAAAATAGTATCATAGGCCAATCGCCTACTTTTCTAACAAAAATATGTATTTTTTCCTCCTACTCTTAAAAATTATTATTATAAATTTGTAATGGAAAATAACCCACTAAAAATCCCGTATAATCCTAAAAATGAACCCGCATTATTCTTCATCTATCATAACAATATGTATCTTATTATAGCCCATACATTACGTAACATAACTAACCTTAAGAACTGCTTCCACACATAGACGATGTAGTCTATGTGGGCTCTATATTTATTTAAAATTGTATTGTGGTGTAATTTTTTAGATAGGCTACTTTAATAAATTGAATTGAATTGAAAACTGACCTGGTCAGGCCTGAGGCCGGGTGGCACCCACGTGTACTCCTCAAGCGCACAGCCCGAGTCATCGTCAGACTGCGAGTGCCTCTGCGGGTCGGCGAGGCTCTTACCAAGCAGTTTGTCGGAGAACGAGTCGGGTCCGGGCAGGCCGAGTGCCGCCGGCGACGGAGTCGACATTTTGCTGCCGTGCTCCTCCCTCGGACACTTGCAGTTGCGGCACACCTTTCTGTAACACAAGACAGAGGTTGTTGGTTAGGGATATGAATTTGGAGGAAATAGTAAACATTTTTCCGATTTAATATCCAAGCATATCAAAAGCATATTCGTGCAAACTCCCCGAAATTCCACGAGGGATTTTGTCTGAACGCAGCCGGCCAAAGCTTCGGCCATTGCTAAAATTAATTTCTTAGCTCGGTCGATCGGTGTTCGAGTTGACCGAGTTATATGGCCAAACTTCTCATAAATAAATATTATATAATATTATCTTATTTATTTATTTATTTATCTTCTTATAAGAACGCTTGAGTGATACTATTGTGATACACCCAGTTCTATAGTATAACATCGTAATGGTTTAGCAGTAAGAGAGGATGATGGACATTAAATACTAGGCTACTGTCGATCTTTTTCATATTTTTCCATTACATATTATCATAACTTCCTTAAATAAAATATATTGATCAAGCTCAGAATATATTGTACGGTACCCAATAGAGCTGATAGAATGTTGATGATGATGATGGTAAAAATGAATTACAAGAGTGAAATTGATAGATTACCATAGAGATTGAACAATCCTCATTGGTATAATTATTTTAATGATTGTGACATTAATTTGAATCCTTATAAATCTGATGAAAATTGGAGTTCTAGTTCACTAATGCTTTTCCTATTCTGACAGAAATTATTATTTATTTAAAAACAATAAATGCTTAATTACGAAGGCTATCTCATAAAAATCTCATTCCATTACCAGTATTGTTTGGGATTATAATTATTTATTAGAGATATTCTAATGACACTTATAGACATAAGATACAGATAAGTACACATAAACCCAGACATAAATCCAAATTGTCTTCTTCCCTCGAATTTGAATCCAACTATTTTCGTATTACAATCAATCTGAGCATAACTGATTTTAAAGCTTTCTATAAAGATTGATCAGGGTACCAATGTTCATCGAATGATCATGTACAAAAATAGCTAGGAAGCAAGTCAGGCTTCTGCCAAACATTGAATCTATTACTGCATGTTTTGAAGGCGATGGTCGGTGGTAAGAATAAGAAATAATTTCTATGGTGGGAACAGCAGCAAGTGTTGAAGAAAAAAAAACGGTGAAGATATCTCATCATCTTGACGGACGGTTCTCACATAGCTTACTTTGCTTCTATCTTTTATCTTCCTTCATACAAAACCAACTATACACTAGTTAGATGAAAAGTATCCCCTTATTTTAATCCGACGCCGTTTTTAAACAAAACGGTTGATAAAATTAATGTAGAAGTGGCTTTAAAAATTCAGTCATTGCAAAAATGACAGAAAATTACCACCTATGCTTGCCATCAACATGCTATAAAAATCAATGGTACAACTTAATCCATCCAACAACATAATTTAAAATTTTGATGGCTCATGTTACTTGACGAGGACATGTTACATTCTACGTTTTCCTCTATTCATCTCCGAAATTCATCAGGATAACATTCTTTGCTACACTATATCTACACTAACCCAAGGCTAAAATAATACTCAAGGACTTGTATATTATCAGCAAGCTGGTATTAATGCGCTCACACCCAAGAGACCATGAGGAGACCTTACTTCCTGGAAGGAAGAAAGAAAGAATAAGATGAATATGAAAAAATAACTAAACCTCCATTCATCCAATTTACTTATATACAATAACTTACTTACCTGTTTGACTTAGTTTTTCCATAGATTTATTGAGATTATTTAGGGATTTATTTTTGTGTTCAATTTTCAAGTTTATTACCATTTTTTTGAAACAATAAATTTGATTTGATTTTATTTAGAGAAAGAACACCCCAAGTATAGCCACAACCATTACTTTATGGTGTATGATCCAATTTAGATTACCCTAATTAATTTGAACTTTTTCTTCGGAGTTCATATTTAAGTTTTCAATGAAGAATAAGTTAGAATCTACGCATATTTTCAAAGAAACTATTCCGCTACTTACGGTATAATAACGTGATGGTGGAAGAATAAGATGGACACTATACAGTCTACACACTACAGTCGATCTTTTTAGAATTTCCCATTACATATTATTCCACTTTGCAATATTCCGATTTCATCCGATACGCCAGGTAACTAGAACCCTGAACTTGAACCAATTAGGTCAACCTAATTTTAGTACCTATTCGTAGATATTTCCTCAGATATTTGTATCAAACAATCAGTCGTTTTCCCCATTTCGTGTAACTATCTTTCTTCCAATTTCTCATATCTTGTTCCAAAGATTCCACTCTAGTCTTGAGATTTTTCAGTTCTACGTGACACTATATACTGCACTGCGATCTATGCTGTATACCAGAATACACTATACTGTCTAATTTCGTAGAACAGTAATCGTACTCCCACCCTTATCAATATTTCACATCTCTATGCCATACCAAGCATGTGGTACGCTGATTAGTGTTTCGGCGCGGCACTCATTAACGGCCAATGCGATTCAATCGCGATCTCGTGTAGCCTAAGTGATGGCATCGCACAGTGGCGAACGTGACGTGATATGAGGCGAGACCATCTTTCTATGATCGGCGAGGTCAGGGATGACTTATTAATCGATCGGGTTTCCTGTTCTGCTGTGGGTCGGTCGGCCCCTCTGCTCTGCTCTGGATGCCCCACTGTAATCAGCAGATAACGGTCAACCCTCTGCCGTGGACCCTGTAACTGCTGCTCTGCTCCGCTGAGGCGGCTGACGCCACATTCGCCAATCAAATCACCTCTCGGGCACAAGTGACTTGTCTAGCGGCCGATTAACCATCGCACTCACCAGGTTTCATCCACTGCATAAATTTATGTGCTAAAACACAGACAGTAGGGGAGATGTGAGCGTTTCCAAATCAATTCTGCATCCACAAACAATTCATGGTGAATAGTGGTCCAATAGATGGTAGCCTATCTTAGAAGTGCTGTTCATCTTTGAAATGGAACAAAAATACTAGAGACATGTCAAGCTATCATGCCTAGTAGTGATAGAGAAGTAAAGTAGAAGTTGAGTAGTGACTGATTTACATACATTTTCAAATATTAAGCTTGATGCTTCAAGTTCTTAAATTGTTATGAGAATTATGATTTTCTCAAAACTATACTTCTAGAAAGGATTTTTATCCTGGTACCATCTATTGGCAGGAACTTCATCTAAAACTCGGAGAATCAAGGAGTCTTTTAAAAAGAAAGGCTATTGATATATATGATAGATATTTGAGGAAACACAGAAGATTAAATTTTCAAATGAGATTGAATAAGATAAATTGAAAATTGAGTTTTATATATTATAGTTTTTTGAGGATTAGCATAGGATTGTTCGTAGATTAAGATTGATCAGAAAATTACAGTTTTGTTAGCTCTTCCACAAGCTAACAAAACTGTGTTTTACTTTCATACTCTTTAGTCAGCTGCATATCTGTACTTGTATGTGGTTCTATAGCAGCTAGGAGTAGCTTGAAGCACTTTTACAAGCGAGCAACTTGGTGCTATCAATTTTCGCCCACGCCTCCACTATATACACGGCATCGGTCGGCTCTAGTACCTACTCGTAGTTAGTTGGGCAGCTACAAATTTCATTAGCCGGTGACTGAGCGTAATTTGCTACACCAAGATAAACTGCGCCCAATACTGGAAATTCATGTCATGGCTGTTACTCCTCATTACAGCGGAAATTTTCTCAGAGAAACCACAATGATTCCCTCCCAATATCAACAATTCAGCTACTGAGAAAATGTAGATGATTATTAAAATTTTTATTCTTGTCCTTATTGATACATCCATTGATTGGATTTGATCATTATTCAATTCATTTTCAAGATTAAATCCTCTCAAATTAGAAGGCATTGCAGCCATTATCACACAAAATCTTATTTCGAGAGTTTAGACAATAAAGATCAAAGCTACTGTATCCATGCCATCTTCTATTATTATTCAATAAAAAATTCCATAATACTGTATGATTATGTCAGATTGAATATTATCCAGGAACATAAAAAGCACAGAATATTGATGAATATGAAGTGCCTCCATTTTTTTCTTATTGTATGCTGCACAAAATTCAATTTATTCCGATAAATACCATAGTTTAATACTCTGAACGTAAACCACAGGAGCACTACCACTAACCAAACTATAGCCAAGCCACAGTAAGCCGCATATTACATGGCATTAAACGTGTTCAAACCAATATGAGAAAATGTTATTACTCAGGAAATTTACTGCATTGAATTCTTCAGCTCGACTGGTTATAAAACACTAGTTATATGGCAAAGATGATGCAGAATTCGACCAGCTCGATTGTAAAAAGGTGATGGAAACAGTCAATTTCAGGAGCATTAACTCAAGTCATACCAAATAGAAACCGAACAATATAACGGCCAGGTACTTGGTATGTGAAATTTAGCATAATAGCTTTCACCTCTTTGTGAGCATATGGGAATCGAGCATCTGTGCTGGCAATAAATACAAGTCTGCTTCGATTTATCGGGGACTACTCACACTGAGCACCCGGTTGGGTCTGCTCACTTGTTGGTACAAATTTCACTGGAGTAATCTTCTACTTCTAGGTAAATTCTCTATACCCTATTCACAATTGAGTAGCTTGAGACAAAGTGAACAAATTTTTTGTGTATGTGTAAATATGGATTGGCCACGAAAAAACCATACCCAGTACACGACTAAGCATAGTATTGGTAATGCGCATGTGTACGTATGTGTCTGCAATTTTTTTATCGGGACTGTATAATTTCGTACTTTGTCTCGAGTGATTGTAGAGGTTAAAACTGAATATGATTCCAGGAAATCATACTAAAATCAAAATTATTTTTACCAGAAGAGAAGTGAAGAAACTTTTTATACATGATTGGTTTTTAATAGATTAACTACAACCTCAAGATGTATAGTGTAATCAACCGATTAAACGGTCAGAAGTTTTCTGCTTTGAGGAGCGCTCCAGTTTCGGAGCTGTATGGCATTCTAGGCTAGAGATCGTTGGCATTGAATCAAACCAGATAAGAAAGAAAGAAAAGTTGATTGTACGTTTCAAGAGTTTGTAATTGAATTGAGAACATCAATGGATGCGAGCTGGCAAGAATAGAATAGGCTAGACAGAAATAGTAGATTAATAGAGCAAGAGTGAGATGGAATGGATGCCTATACTGACAATTACCGAGCCTGGGAATAGTTTAAGCAGAGAGCAGCGATGGCGTATAATGGAGCGAGTCATGGCGTAATTAATGGTAATGAACCGACAGCTACCATTATTATCGTCGTCGTCAAAATCGTCCTGGGACACGGCGCGCGATTCGGGAAGGTCCTGAGAAAATAAATGAAAGACACAGTTTCCGTCCAAATTAATAGTAGTTTACCTCCAATCATTATTGTTATCTCTTTGGGGAGATACAGGACGAACAGCAAACAGAATGTCACAAAAATCATTAGAGGACATGACGAAGCAGACATGACCCTAGATTTGTGTATTGCTGTAGAACCATTCAAAACTAATGTAAGACCAAGACATCCAGTGATATTTGATACAGATATTCCCAATATTATAATAATGGAAAAAGCAGTCGTATTTGTTACTACTTTAATTACTTCAACGGTTCTTCATTTAGTATCATGTACTGTAATAAGAAATCATTATACATAATGATACTTGTAAAACAGTACACCATTGGACCCATCATGTCATCCTCTATAGAAAGATTAGTAATACTTAATTGAACAATCTCAACTCGATATTAAAAACAAACTGCTGTTTACCATTTCAAGTTTAATGTCTTTGAAGAATTCTTTGATGATTGATAATAACAACTGTAGGCTATTATATTTCTCAATTTACTGCTCGTTATTGATGTTGAAGATGGTATGCTTAGCTTTTGTTCATTATACTAAGTTATATCTATAAATCTTATTCTCGTCTCTTAAATCTATTATATCTCGTCTGTATTCTGGACGTAGTGTAGTCTGTCCAAACAAAGAAGACATTCTGGCAAGATGGGAAAATGACTCCAGCTCGATCAATATTGGTTAAAAAATTATAGATTTGGTTTAAAATTTTATGAAACATTCTGATCTACAATTTGAGAACAAATTTATATCTATTGAACCAATATTGATCGAGCTGGAGTCATTTTCCCATCCTGCCACAATGACTTCTTTGCTTGGACAGACTATACTTGCTATACCGTCATACGGTTCTACAAGTTTCTTATTCCTCTTTGAAGAAGTTGAAAAATGGGAGGATGGAACCATTCATTTCTTAGAAAACCAAGCAAATTTAATTATGAATTGTAGCAATATAATAAGAATTACCCAAATTTAGAAATATTGCTGAAAAGAGAAATAGAAAATATAGAAATAGAGAAAATATCACCGAAAAGAGAAATAGAAGATTCCTTCTGACATAAACCACAATAAAGTCTGGAAGATGTCGGTAGGAATATATTATAAATATTATAATATTATATATAATATGATATTTATAATATTATATATATTATAAATATTGATGTCGGTAGGATTTCATCAAGCACTGTATTCTCCATCTGTATAATAAATCTCGAGGAACATAATTATCCGAAACAAAAAAAAAGCTTTATATCGGGGGTGAAAAGTGAAGGATGAATCTATAATATGCTTGTTTTGAACCATTACGGTTTTCGTACCCGCCCCATCAAATTCAAGGTTCAAATAAACATAACACGAAAGCTGACATCGCCAGAGGCGTTTTTAGTATGTTTGCAAAAAATGCTTACGATGAATTTCCACTTTCCATTCCAATTTCATCCTCTTAATTGCCTGCGTTGGCAGTGGTAACTGAAGAAGTGGAGGGACAGAAAAAAGAGGAAAAATAAGAAGAGGAAGCTAGCCAGGAGCCGATCGGTAGGAAGAAGGGGGCGTGTCGATAGCTGAAGGATCAGTAGGGGTACCGAGAGGGGGCAAAAAGTTAGGGGAAGGGGGCTATGTTAATTACCAGATCCCTAACCGACCTTTGGCCTGTCGAAATAACGTCAGCCAATAGCAGTATATCTATAGGATTTCATATCTATTCGCTTCGCAGAGCCAAATGCTATTTGCTTCATATCTATATTTCGTTTTAAGCTCCACCAGATCTACAAGCTCATATCTCAAAGAACGAAGAGCACTTGAATTATTACTAGATCATTACCTGCTATTCTTAATTGTATGGCCTAGGAGCCTTACCGAAGGTGGATTGCATTGCAACATCCAACCTCCAATCAAGGCGTACTTGACTCCCTATTTGGATAGCGGAGGCCAATGACGCTGACTAACTAAATGAAGTGGGTAACGACCAGAGTTATAAGTTCAATATGAGCCATGAAACATGAATAAGGTGAATTCGGAAACACACATACTGCCAATAGATTCTACAGGAGTAGATTGTAGAGTAGGTACAGGTAGTGTTCATATGAGCAATGCACTGCCTACATGCTACATAAGTAATATGTTGGTTTGCCGCAAACTCTGATTGAAATCTGGTTTCCTTGGCAAATTGCAGGCTGTTCGCCCGAATAGAATAGTCAATTACAGGTCTTGAACGGTCACAGTTTTTATTAAATATTATTTAAAAATGGAGTTTTATTTACAAATAAAGGAAGAAAGTATTGACGATTGATACCTTTAGATGAGATAGGATAAATTTAGAATTTAGTATATATCTGTTGCACTATGATTAAACAACATCTGGCTGAAGAGATAGCTGTGGTATAATTTTTTTGCACTAATAATGGTTCCAGTGGTTATTCTAATGGTTATTCAGTTTAAACTTACAATTGAATAAAAATTCAATAATTTTCAGAAATAACTTACAAGTCAAACTCAGTTACATTCATCGACATTGAGTGATAAAAAAGCCTATCCTTCCGCAACTGACACTCACGTCATGTTGACATTTCAATTTGCTTGAAACTGGAATGCCAACTTCTCATCCGATTTACATAATATTAATACGCCTTGAGACATGACATTCACTTTCTCTGATTTTGAAGAACGACGATCATAAAATAAATCAACTTTCAAAATTTTATCTTCTTACAACGCCTATGATACTTTCTCCTGATAATCGAATTCATAGCCCTCGAGCTCATTATTAATATCAATGTCATCTTTGAGAGAAAATATTTATTATTATTCTATGTTTATAATAAGAAGTTTATAATAATCCTAACTGTGCTGAAGATTGGATTATATTATTGTAGAAAGTTAACAGTAAATTACAGGGTAATGTTTAAGTCCGAATGGTGTTCAGTAACTAGATTTTTCCTCAGGAAATAGCCTATCATGCAGGATTATCGTGCACAGTTTCCGAAGCGTCTGGAGAGAAGAGATTGAGAATCATTAAAAACAATTAATATGCATTTAAAAAATCTAGTTGAATTTCAGCCCAAAACTAGCTAATGTTTAATGCAGAGAATGTTTAATAAATAGGATGTACAATCAGACTCATGATTATGATGTCTCTGGAGTGTTTTCTATTTTTATCGTTAAAGTTTTTCATCTTATATAATGATTTTGTATTCATTCAATAATATTGATTGAATTGAAAATTAAAAACATCAATGTATTTTATATCTAACTGCTTTTTGTCTCTATCTAACAGTATCACGGATACTGTGATCTACCATACAAGAGATTCAAAAACATTGACATAAATTTCCCATAAACAAGAACTAATATCCCACAAATTAGGGCTGGTGAAAATATATTTGGTCATGAAATGTGTTAAACTGTTTATGCAAACAGTAAGACTGTTTATAAAACTCTAAGAATATAGTATAACAAAGCAAAAGGTATTATGGAAAAAAGTAAGAAGAAATGATAATATAGTTCATGTTAAGTACTGTTCTAGCCATATAGTAAGCAATAATACCAGAGCAAGTATTGCTGTATAAACTGTGTAGCTTTCTTCCTTCAATAGCAATCACCTTTACACTCCAGTGAACGTTACACTTCCTTTAGAAGATTGAAAATGACATCGAGTTGAATCTAGCATGATGTCGGGTCGCCAATAGCCCCAGACAAGACAACGGTCGTCATACTCTACCTGTACAACACCACGCCCTAGCATGCCAATCTAACCTAAATCAACTCTTTATAGTCTCTCTATTCTCTTGATCAACTCGTTATGGCTCTGACAGAAGTATTTCGCGTTGAGCGGTGATTGCAAAACAAACAGACTGTAGGTAGACGCAGAAGACATAAAATCAAATTCATTCCACTAACATCTGTGGATCGCGAAGCAAAATTTTAGAACTAAGAGTATTGTGGTGCGTATTTCAGAGCGAGCTGAGAGCAGAAAGCTTATTCCGGTGGTGAGGCAAAAATATTGCTAAAAAATGTTTCCGGTTCCCAAAACAGAAAGCACACAAGTCGGACTCGGATTTGCTGTGAATTATTAAGAACTGACTCTAATATTATTTTTCCACCCTCTTTTTAGTGTGAATTTCATACATGGTACAGGGGTAGGCTCATAACTAGCCAAAAATATTTAATATTTAAATACATTTCAATGTCATCGAACAATATTATAGCTAGGTTAGAACTAAAATGAAAGCTCAGAACGTTGATTCAACACTTGAAAATCCATCATAGTGTTTTTCAAGTGGAAAGAGAAAATAGCAGTTCTGAATAAATTGTAAAGATGATTTAATAAAAAATTATTTCCAATCGAGTTTAATGATGAGAATTATTTCGGGTATATTATACTGTAGTTCGTCAAGTGATCAATTGGAATTTTAAACAAGCAAATAATTCATCATACGAGAATAATAGATTCACGAGCTCACGGTACAAGATTCAACAGTAAAAGATGAAGAGACAAGCAGAATCATTCAAATATGGTACAATACAGATGAGACAAGAACAGGACACAGCACAGGTTATCGGTCCACAGACTTCACTACCAATAAGGAGGAACAGGTGAACTATTCAAGCATAAGAGAACCCAGACAGCGCTTATTCAACAATCTCCTGGAGCGCACTTCTCAAATATTTGCGGTTCCCTTCTATTTGACTCCATTATTCATAACGTATTCAAGCTTGGATGTTGACTCACTCGCCTTCTGTTGACTGAAAACCTTCTTGCTAGAGAATCACTGGTAAATAATAACGGACACTGACTTTACCTTACTGTATGTTATTTTAGGCAAGTTGGAAAATTGTATATTTCAAGCGGAAACCTTGAATATCCGCGGATTCTGGGTGTAGATTATTAGTTTTATCATCCCTATTAATCATTTTAAAAATGCCAATTGAGTAGAAAAAATCAAATTTTCATTCGAATTATAGGTTTAAAAATACGGTATTCAGAAAATAAATGGGTAATCACCCAAAACTCCAATTCCTGAATTTAAGCACATAAAATGAATAGTCATAATTTTCTTATCATCCCTGATGTCTGTTTTCATTTCCACGCCCTCCTAAACAAGATAATTTGGAAGAGAATGACCAGATAAGTAAAATATTAAGATAGGGGCTACAAATCCTCAAACCAAATATTTGGTTTGAAATGAAAACCATGATTGGAACCTCACTCCTAAAAACCTGGTTTGATACTAGAAAGAGATTATTATGAAAAATGTTATTATTCACACTAATACTAAGGTGCATGAAGCATTTCTGAAACATAGTGAGAGATTTTAGAATGCGATAGAATTTCAAACAGATTAGGGCCCACTCCAAAGCATGAGAAAGTGTTCAATAAAAACCTGGATTATTTGTAGGTCTATGTATCAAACAGCTAAAATTACTTCGAACTTCAACAACTCACAACATTAATGGAATAATATTAACAAATGCTTCATCAATCTCTGCCAAATAACCATAATAAGAGTACCACTCATGTCCATCAACAGATGAAATCCTGTATCTGACATGAGGCGAGTATGATTGTTAATACAGTTCAATTCAACGGTACAATATTATCCGCATCATTATAATAACCGTAATCCATTTTGAACAAATGGTTTCCTCCAACAAGAGGGATTGTTCCCCCATCAAACTCACTAAGCCCTCATTTCCTGATAGGATCATTATTGGTGTGAATCAGAATATTGATAATCAGCTTCCGCTCTTAGACATGATAAGTTTCTTGTTACTTTCGGATCGAGTTTCGCTAGGACCAGAAACTCAGAAAGGAAGGAATAAATATTCAGAGCGAAAAAAAGAAGACTTCAGAGAAGTGGAAGAGAGCCTCAAATAACATAAGAACTTTGCGTAACATATTATTGGTTATTACTGGTTTGTTATGTAGTACAAAAAAGTTTGAGATTAGTGAATGGAATGAAGAAGTACAAGTAAAAGTGCAATGTGAGAAATATGCATCAATTGGTCGATGGGAGCAATATGATCGGAACCGTGAGAGGAAATCAGGGTTAAAATTGTATAAAATAATAATATTCGTGTAACCTGGCTGGCTCAGGTCCGGTGTCAGAGTTTTCAGGTCACTGAATCAATTTCAGTCGTTTTTTATAACGACTGTTCTTAGGCAGCCGGGACCGACGGCTCAACGTGTCCATCCGAAACACGGGAAAGTGGCCTGAGAAAAATTTCTGGACTGACCTGGGTTTGAACCCGGGACCTTTGGGTTCCAACTCAGCTGTACGCCATCCGTTTAAAATGGTACGTCGACTGATGATCATGAAAATCCCGTTATTTTATCAGCTCATTGAATAAAATACTGCCACACCATTTAACAGCTTACAAATTTGAAATTCACGTTGAACAAACAAATGAACTTTCATGCTTACAAAAATACCAAGTCGTTGGTGGTAGGTAGAATCAATAGGTTCCAGGATCGTGAGCATAGTAATTGTATTTCAATATCCCGGTATGGCTTGATCTTTACTGTTATCGACGAAATAATGTTGCGCCAGATTGGAGATGAAAATAGGAGTAACGAGTTGCGAGCACACTTGCCGCAATGGCCAACAACGGATGGATGATTCAGGTAAGAAGCGATCGCCGTAAATTGCTTCACTTATAAACGGCCAACTCGTAAAGAAGACAGACAGTTGGTTTTCTGGAGCGACTGACGACTGTTATTCGCGAGACAGGATATTATGAGAAGAAGAGAATAAGGAGAAGAGAGGAATGAAAGAATGAAGAAAATGAGAAAGAAATAAGGAGGAGGAGGAGGAGGAGGAGGAGGAGGAGGAGGAGGAGGAGGAGGAGGAGGAAGATGATAGAGAATGAAGAGGATGAAGAAGAAGAAGAAGAAGAAGAAGAAGAAGAAGAAGAAGAAGAAGAAGAAGAAGAATAAAAGAGAAGGAATGAGTTCATAAGACGGGCGCCGAACTCAATTACCGACAATTAAAAGAGCTACAAAAGTCGACCGGTACACAGGTTGAGGTTGTGCTGTGTTTGTGATAAATAAATACCGCTGCATTAAATAATATCTTCACGATAAACGTCGTGTAGGAAATCGAGCAGCTATTGATCATCGTCCTAAATGTTGTTCTTTCCTGCCAAATCGAGTGCAATTCAATCCTTTCATTGAGGGCAACTCCCTGATTGGATGTCAGGACATCATGGCTTACTACAGCAATAGGTGAGTGGCACTGTTTGAAAATAATGTCAAACTGAAATATAGAATTGGAAAAGTGTGGAGCCATTTTAAATGTATGCTGTACTGTATTTGTGAAATTTCCTGAAATGTAACGTTAAAAATGTTAATTTGTCATAAGTTGAATAATTATTATGATGATTAGACCTCCAAACATAATTATTGTGCTACGAATTTTGATTGATTTGTATGATTCCAATTCGAAAAGTGATGTGTTAAACTTTTCTCTCAAATCTAATAGTTTACAATAAATTTGTAATTTTCAATGTATGGAATCACCATTCATACACATAAATCACATCTAACAGATAAAATCTATGAGTTTCAGGGTCGTCATCATTGAAACATATGAATAAATAATCTGTTTCCAGAGTAGGATAGTTAGTTTTTTAAGTCAAGAGTGAAGTTTAAACAAAATAATATTAACATCATAAAGACAAGAAAATTCTTTGCTCCCCAATTTATCAACAATTTCATGGAGACATACTGGTTTGCCTGGTATGGTATCAGTCATTCATAGATTGTGATAGAAATAGGTCTCATTGGAAAAGTATTTGAAATTTTCTCGTATCTGTAAGATACCCCGGTGAAAACAATCACAAATGTTTTTTAATGCTATTGAGTATTGAATACCTATTGAGTATTATTTAATAATCCTTGTCGATAAAATAGGAGATTTAACTTGTTCATTGAAAGCTTAGAAGGCGTAGGTTAGGCTAGCCGCTAACCTGAACACGAAGACTCAACGGCTAATAAGATGAAACTCACCTTTCCAAAAAAAATACACTTTACTGTTTTCTCAGTCAAGGGTTGCGACAATTCTCTTGAAATTGGCACCTCTCCAAGCTCAGTTCAAGGCTCTGATTTTGCTTATAAGAGCAACAGTAAAATAAAACACCCACCATTTCTACAAAGTCCAGTTCCTCTCACGAACCCATAACAGGTTGTCGGAATTGTGTCTTTGTTACTAACGATTAATAAAAGTAAAAATAATTCACTGAATTTGTCTTGATTCCATGAAGGTTAATTATCATAGGAAATTAGATCTTACATGTTTGAGTCACCCACATAATCAGATGAATATGCTCCTACAGTATAAAACAGTACCAAGAAACACAATTACTGCAAATTTCAATAAGTCGTATAGTAATAATCGAACTGGTAATTTCAACGTGGACAAATAATGTGAATGTGCCTGCAACGTGATATGAAAAAAATATTTATACCGTAAGATATCAACAAAATTATTAATTTTTAATTATAGGCTATTATTATGTATGATGTATTAATAATGATGATACTGTATAATTAACATAATAATAAGGTAACATGTTACATATAAGGTAACATGTTATGAAAAGACTATTGAATTTTCCCAGTTTAGGAATCATGTGAGAGTTCGAGTTTACAGAAATAAATAAGATATATTTGGATAAATAAATGAGAAGGATGCCATCTTCCAAAATCTCTTATTAGTTGAAATCATGATGAACAGAAACTCGAGCTGAAAACTGTCTACTGTTCTGGGAAAAATTATAAAAATATAGAAATCTGGGCATGGGCAGTAACAACTAACAACTATAATGAATTGAATTGTAGTATTTTATTTTGTAGTAAATAGTTCAGCAATGTTCCTTAGCTTTTGACTCAACATCTAAGTTACGTTAAATTCTTCAAACGTGATCATAAAATGGTAATTAATTATACAGGGTTTAAAACAACGCCACTGACAATATAAAACTCACAACTATGACATTAACATTTATCGATGTTTATTGGCTTGATGTGAGTCGTGTTCGAGTGACGTGAAAATTTCAGCGCTATAATGAGGAAGATGGTTCTGATGAACTTTTCAAATTCTGATTGAAGAGATAATGCATCTTTTTTCAGTTTGTTCGCTTCCTTTATGTCTTCCTTTCTTCCTAAGAAGCGTAGGAAGATGGAGTAGCTATTAGGAAAGTGAATCTTGCCATCTTTCTCACTCTTATTCTCGACAAAATGCACTCTCACGCACGCACACACATGCTTTGCTGCTTTCAGAGTAAAGCTCTCCTATAATTTTCGAACAAATTCCTCAGCTGAAGACCAGTGAGCTTCCATCGTTGCGACTGCACTTAAAAAATGGATGGACTTGATTAAAATTCATTATGTCCCCTCTTGCAGCTAATAATTTGAATAAGTGGCAGTGAGTGAATGATAAATATCTTGTCTAAAGCCGGTACCCAACAAATAATAATGAGTCGGCTCCAAACATAAGCTTAAGATGGCTAAGAACTAATATGCTAATGAACGTGCTATCGTACCTATGACTTATGATTATATTATAGGAAGACCTCGAACGCACTATCTATAGGGACAATACACTGTCAGATCATAATTCATAGGCAAGTCTTCTTGACCAGTTAAGATCACCCCGAAGAATATACATCATATTGGTAGGCTATTTCCCTGACATGAAGCCGTGTATAACGGACTCTATTTTTCCACTTTATACATAATAATAATAATAACAATGGTTGATCGCTTTGCTATGCTGGAGGGGAGCATCCGACTAAATCATTGGAATTTATGAGAGGAGCAAAGATTAATCATCAGTACATACAGTAGTTACACCTCTCTACTTGTGAGAGAAGATTAAGTTTATACTGGACAGATAAAAACCGAAGTAGGACACTGAATAACATCAAATCATTATTATTACCTTCCAACCAAAGTATAAATCCATCATTTAAACAGAACTTTGTAAAATTTATTTTAAGAGGATACGTTCCTATCCTCCCTCTATCATAAAAGTATTTTCCTCTGTGTAATTGTAGGATAGGGTTAAATCTTCAAAAGATTATGGAATTGAGCACTCTTGAAGATATCTTATTTTCGTAATTGAGGCGAGTTCTTAAACTTGGAAAATGCTTTGAAAAATACCTGATGATTCACTCACTCAAGTATCATATTAGTTCTCTGCGGATAACAAAAAACATGAGACTTTAATATTGAGAGACAGTCTTTACAAAGAAATCACACATTGTATTAAAAAAATTACACAATAATATTATGAGATAATACTGGACTCATCTCTCATGTTTATTTCGCTCTTACTGAATTATCTCTACTTTTCAGCAACAACACAATAAAAAATTGTATTGTGGTCAATGCTAGTTACACACAAAACTAATGACTAACCAGGCTCAAAAGTATTCAGGGGTGAATTATTCCTTCACACCGCTGTACCACTATTGTGTTCCCCAGCCGATGACCTACAACAATAAAGCACGGGTATTTCTCTCTTACATTTAAAAAAGGGAAGTTTGATCAGATTTATCTCTAAACGAACAAGAAGCAGCTAACAATGAGAGGGGAAATATGCAACGATGCATGTAACAAGAGAATAGAGATGAGATTGTGAGGTAGAGACGGTGATTAACTTGGTTTACCTAAAAGATTACGATTGGTGGGGGGTGGAGAGGGTGAATTATGAGAGGAGGAGGATGAGGAAATGAAGAAGAAGAAGAAGAAGAAGAAGAAAGAAGCGGCAAGTAAGTGAGACGTTATCTGGTGGCAGACGAGTGAATAATGAGGCAGCGTGGTAAAAACTCGCAACTGCTATCAACATCGAATAAACGAGAGATGTGGAGAAAGAGAAAGAGAAGAATAGGATAAGATCAGAGTGAAGAGTGTTGCATTATGGGAGATCCTTTTCTCCACTGGTGCGCTGCTCAAGGCTCACCGACTTTGTCATTCATTATTATCAATGGGGAGGACTGAGCAGGAAGACTCCCGGATTATGCTCTACAAGACATCCACATTTTTATCCGGCTCGTCTTCGTCGGGTTGCGTCGTCAAGCTCCAAATTATTCCAACATTCTTGCACCAGCATCAATCTCCTCATCACAGTCACCAACACTTGATGACAAATTTATCATCAAGAGACAAGACCGATTTTTGCCACAAGAGATAAGTTCACGACTTGCACCAGTCTACTGAATTGCAAAGCTGAATAAGCGATTGAAAATAAAATAAGTGATTGACGAGAAAATAAAAAGAGAAATTAAAGAGACATTAACAAAATAAAATGATGTGAATGCTCTAAGATGGTGGTTCACTGAAAATCTAATGGTGATGAGCCCAAAAACTAAATTTATAATTTTCAATCTTAAAAAGAATATTTCTCTCGAACTACCATTAAAATATCATGAAATTGATTGTGAATTTAATCTTGGAAGATGTAACTGTCTGAATCTTGAACAGGTGGAGCAGATGAAATACTTGGGTGTATGGGTTGATAGTAAATTGAACTGGAAGAAGCATATATCTTATTTGAAGAATAAATTAGTAAAATATATTAGAATTTTCTATATGCTTCGTTCTGTATGTTACCCAGATCTCTCAAGATGTCTCTACTATGCACTAATAAGCTCAAAAATTGAATATGGTTTGGAAATCTGGGGTGGATCTTATTACACTAACTTGCGTCCTATAATAATACTTCAGAAGGCGTTTATTAGAATAATTTCTTATAAAAATAGACGCGCGCATACCTCTGAACTATTCAAAACTCTTAATATATTGCCAATTAGAAATCTATACATTTATAAAGACTTAAAAATATTTTTTTATGAAACTGCTGGCAAAAGGATTCCGGTACATCATAGAGTCTTTCGTAACAGCTTGAATGTTATTGTGCCAAAACCTAATTTGACCGCATTTGAAAAATTCTACTTATTCCTGGCTCCAAAATGTTTCAATTGCCTGCCGTCGAATATCAAGGAATGTGTAGTGAAAAACAATTTTCTTAGATTATTACGTTCACACTTGTTAATGGAGGATGATGTGGAAAGTTATTTTAATACAATTGTTTAAGAAATGTTTCCCTTATACCTTATTTTATTTGCATTATGTTCGACGATTTGATTTGTTTTAATTTAGCATTTTTTATAAAATATTCTAGTTTCGCCGCTGTTTTGGGAACCTATTATGTTTGTAAATACTGTATTTGAATCCAATAATTTAAATTAGATGTTATTTTTAGTTTGTATTCCAGGCCACGGTTTGTCTCTTGAGTGAGAATATATGAAATGTACATTTATTTTTCCCATACAGGTATTTTACCTTGGGCTTTATTTGCTCCAATGATCTTTTATGCGTTAGGCTATATGATTTTGTAATATATTATTTTGTATTTTGTACTGTATATATTTTATAAATGTTATATTATTTTGGACAAATAAAGATATTTCAAATTCAATTCAAAAGCTTGACGTAGATGACGACAAAATCTCCAAATAATTGCAAGATTATGCGTTGATTCCAGTATGGCAGTATCTCTTGGAAAATGTCTTATGACAGCTCACGAATGATCGAAATAAACAAACAATTCCATTGAATTTAGTGCAGCTGACACCAAAACGTCAGGCAGTTTCGTCTGTCTCTTGTACGTGATGTAACCTACTATTAGATCTGATGGGAGCGTCTCTTTTAATTCCAAAAAAACATCAAGACTCGTAATTGACATCAAGACAATTTTAATTGATAACATCAGATATTGAAGTAAACAAGGAGCTGACAAAACCACCTTAGTTTTTTATTGCGGATGATTGCCTTACTCTTTGGCGTCAGCTATAATTTCGGTGCATAGATTTCATTGATTTGACTTGATTGTTGATCAATCATTGTGATTCTCTCCTCTTTCATAGGGATTCTTATTTTCTGCTTTTCGGTGATCATAGACTATTTAGAGAATCACTGAATTTAAATTACTAGAAGCAAAATTTAAATAGAGATTTTGTTGTCGCTGATCCCCTAAAAATTTAGAAAAGTAGAATCAGGACAAGCCAGAATGTACATTACTAGTAAAGAACATGAATTCAAAATCAATCAAAACAACAGTATAAATTCTACATCAATTTTTCAAACTTTTATCTAATGACTAAAGAGAATCCCCATTTCATAGGAGGTGTTTCATGATTTCATCTGTTGACATTGTCCTTGATCCCATTATCTTACTTTTTACATCATTTTCGAGAAAAACGTCTGACATAGAACACCGCGTGATAATCTAACTGTAAAATCCAACGGCATATTTGATTTAGCATCCAAGGATCACGCTTCTTCACTCAACTGATCCAGATTTCAGGGAGGTGTGCTATGTCATTACAGGAGGATGACACTACATAAATGTTAGCTCTACTGTTATTTGCCTTGCAATGAAAATTTTATAACCTGACCTCTATTATTAGACGTCATCTGAGAAGTAACTGACACAAGAAGTAAGGACGGTGTGCAGCATGGTTTCAAGAAGATTACATTATTAACCACTAATACAAAGGTGATTAGTTGATGGTTACACGACAAAATTATTCAAGAAACGTCATTGACAAAGAAGTTCTCGGTTTAAATCATAGCAGGAATAATAGTGACGAGACCTCCAATATAATTTTAATGGAGATTCATATTTATGTATACTATTCATAGATCATTATTTTTCTTCCATTCAATGATATCTATACTTACTATACAGTAGTACATAATTCAAATTCATGATACTGTACCGTTATTATTTCGCTCCACTATTCTTTCATTACACAAATACTATTTCCAGAATACGTTTACATTTCATTCAATGAATACTTCTTATTATAAATTGTATTAAACTCCAAATTAAGAGTATAGACCTGTGAATGGGATAAGAGGATCTTTGGATCCTTCATGATTTAAAAGTAATGCATGTTGCTCAACATTTACCATCACCTGCCAACTATAGTCTGTTCAAGCAAAGAAGACCCTCTGGCAAGATGGGAAAATGACTCCAGCTTGATAAATATTTGCTCAAGAATTATAAATTTGGTCTCAATAGTATAGTAGTGCAATTTGAGATCATATTGATAACTTTTGAACCAAAATTTACCTAGCTTGAGTCATTTTCCTCATCTTGCCCGAGGGTCTTATTTGCTAGGACAGACTAAAGCCTACCTCGAATGTCAGGGTGGGAAACCTTGAGGATTGGCATAATACGAATCCGAGAACGTAACACCATGAATTGTATCAGAAAAAATGAATCACAGAAAATTGCACCCACCAACCACAACTCATGTTTTGCAACTGGAAAATGGAACCGAAAAAGGAATAATAATAATGATGACGAAGTAAGTGATGGACTGGGAGATTGAAATTGCTCGTCAGAAGAGAATGAGAACGAAAGTAAACTAAGAGGGAGAGAATGTTGAGGAATAATGGAAGAGTGTGTTGTAGATGTAGCTTTCAGAATATTACCCATGCAAAATATTACAAGCCATGCTCGAAGGTACAACAGGGTAGACGACTTGTGTGAATTGCACTTATGAACAAGATGTAGTGAGCATTGGGTATGACAAATAAGGAGAATTCAGACTGCCAGCTACCACTTTATAGTTCAGTGCACACTTCTCATCATACGTAGGCATGTTTCAATTGTCCTGGTAGCTTGTAGACAAAACATACAAGAAGAAAAATAAGTTCCATGTAGAGCCGCATAAATTACTAAAAAAGTGTCAGGAATTCTTACATAGAATTTAGACTTTCTTAATATTATTTTAGACTTTGTAATTCTTGGAAACATTGTTTTCATATACTGATGCACAAAAAGTCTACAAAATCTATAATTCTATTACAATTCTCTTTTTATTTCCCTCATAAGAATATTATTCTACTTGAATCAACGCTCATTTTGATGAGCTAGCAGCATGATGCAATTGAAATAAATGCAATGATTTCTAAATAACATCAACAGTAGCAAATAGTTCCTGGGTTCTTGGTTAGAAGAACGAGTGTTCTTCCCCAGGACAGTTATAAATGCCTGAGAGATGAGTGAACAACCTAGCAGGAGGATGAAAGTAGAAGATCAAGGGGGAGAAAGGAGAGAAGAAAAAGAAAAGGGAGAAGTATAAAAAGAAGAAGGAGAAAAGGTAGAGGAGACGAAGAAGGAGAGACTAGCCACGGACAGGAGCAGAAATCACGTCGCTGGTCGCTCTTCTATCTCTGGAATTATTGTTGCACATCTTCTGTACGCGTTCTTATCAACTCCTTTCCCACATTATCATCCTCTCTATCCACTCATCCCTCCAACAGTAAGACTTATCTGTACGCTGCACGTACGTTTTTTTTATCGAGACGGTAACTATATAAAACCGAATAACCGATAGAAAACTAATGCAATAGAAAGGAGGAATAAGAGTACAAAAATAGATGAACAGGATGAAGAAGAAGAATTGGTGAGTAGAAGAAGAAAAGGAAAGAGAAGTGGGAAAAAAGGGAGGAAAGAGATAGATGGATAAATAAAAAAATTAGTGGAGATGAAGTAAACCGTAAAAAAAAGTAATGAAACGCGATGAAACAGGATAAGAATAGCAGGAAACAGGGAAGGTAAAGGGAAGAGTGAGATGAGATGAGAAAAGAAGAAAGTATGGGAGACAAATGAAAAAGAAGGATTTGTTTGAACGGGCTTTCTTTGAGAAGTCAGAGAGAGGGAAAAATAACGTAGAAACAATATGGAATAAGAAATGAGCAATGGAAAAGAAGTCGAAAGTACTCGTAGATAATGAAGATAATGAAATGAAGGGTAGGCAAGAAAAAACATAGGATCGCGATTTAAAAGAACTCAAAAAGGAAAAGAAAACAAGAATGATACAGGTATAAAAGATATTGGAGGGGTATGAGAATAAAAACTTTTCGAAAATCAAGGAGAAATAGTTGTGACAAATGAATAGGTACTAGAATTTTAGCTTATGATTGAAGACATAAGAGGAATCTTGATAAATAAACTGAAAAATCAAATACCCTTTTTAAAAAAAACTTTAGAAGTATTATTCTACAGACATGTTTCGGAACTCAGTCCATTATTAATATCATTGAAAATGACATTGACATGACATGATAATGACAATGACATTGATAATATACTGAGTTCCGAAACATGTCTGTAGAATAATACTTCTTAAGTTTTTTTTAAAAAGGGTATTTGATTTTTCATTTTATTTATAAATTATTCTAAATAGCCATAAGTTTAAAGTTTAATTTTGAAAGGGGAATCTGTATGGAAAATTATGGCATAAATGAAAGAAAAAGGAACAAGAAGTTGAGGAGGAGAAATAGGATATCGAAGATGAGGCGAAATAAGAGGAAGAAGACGAAAAGTGAAAATAAGAAGAGCACGTGATAATACGTTTGGACCGTTGTAGTGGCGGCGCAATTGAGGCTTACTACAACTGATCTCATCCTTTCTGTTCCTCTTCCTCTTTTGCTACTCACTCACTCCATCATCACCGACCGGACAAAGAGCAATCACGCGAAATTGGCTTCTTCTACTTGCACCGATCCTCAACAACAGTCAACCGAACTCAGCCAGCCTCAGCAGCCAAGAGCAAAAAGATGGCTCATAATGATTCCTACTCACCACTTTACTACCTCTAGCATTGCTGCTACACGGCTTTAATGGAAATCTCAAATAACAATTCCACAACAATCGCTCGTCTTACCTCATACAGCATAACAGAACATTGACTGCCAATGTTATCGACGCAGATGTAATGCAATTTGTATTAGACAAGTGTAAAAATCAATCGAATTTGTTTTGAGCGTGAATGACAACAGAACAGAATGACTTCTCTATTATCCTGACATTTATTTTACTAAGCGATGTTCTCTCTCATTCACCTGAATTCTGCTCAGAAATCCACTACTTAACCACGAATACATCAGTGAAGATGATATAGTTAGGTCACTTGTTGGTATTCGATTGGAAATCTGCTCTATTCACATTAATATATTCTGAAAAAGGTTTTTATATTTTCATTCGATCAATATTGAATCCTTAAATCTTTGATATTCAGTATCAAATTAATTATTTGAGTTGTCTCTTATATTAGATGTATAATTTCATCATTCCATGTATGTTTTAGTTCACATGCACATAATTGAATTATGTAATATATAATTGTATAATTATATAATTGAATTTTTTGGAGAGGGAAAATTCAACATGTTATGTGACATGATAATGTGTCACAGATTGTCATACATGTATTCCATGGAATTGAAATGATAAACTTGTTATGTGACATGATAATATGTCACAGATTGTCATACATATATTCCATGGAATTGAAATGATAAACTTGTTATGTGACATGATAGTGTGTCACAGATTGTCATACATGTATTCCATGGAATTGATTGGAAAATCGATTATTGTCTAAATTCAGAACCGAAGCGTGGTTTCAAAGAAGCGACTCTCGAATACATCTTCAAACAATCATAACAAAAACTGACATTGACATGTTGTGTTTGGTGAGAAAAAAAGAAGAGGGTATTTGACATGGAGAAGAATGCGTGAGTGAACAGAACACTGATGAGGGGAGAGATACCACGTGAAGATCCAGTTGTGTTGTCAAACAATTCTCACTTTTGTGGAGGACCTGGTTGAACAATTAACCGGCGAAAACACTGGAAACGTGGGACGGTCATGCAGTTTACAAATTATTTTTCAAGGCATTCAGCCTGTCAAAGCAGCTCAAGTTCCCCTCTGCTCAATAGAGTTTTGCGTTTCCATAGAATACGCTCCGCTCAAGACTTCAGTAAAGTGTCAACAAAACGTACGACTGGAAACGTTTTGGAAAGTGAGAGAATACAATTTATGTACCTGCTCTTTGGGCCTGCCTGTTCTTCTTCTCGGCAAAAACTAGCTATCTCCGACTGGGATCTGCCATGAAGATTTTTTCATTCTATTCGTTTTCACATTCACAGACTTGTCAACACTAACCTATCCACAAATTCTATTACACAACTCAATAAACTCACAGGAAGTCAACAAATTTCACTTTTCGTTGTTACGTCCAAAAATTTGGGATTCTGAAAATAATTAGCTTTGTTAGTGGTATGGGAGCTATCCAACACTGACGTGCACAGTCAACTTCATGAATAATTCAGAGGATAGATGAAATTTATTGTATGTAATAAAACTGGAAGAATGATTTTTATCGCGAGACGAAAATCCAAAATAGACTGTAAGATATATAACTGTCTATCCTAATGGCAGAGTTTATTTATATATTTGGAATGAAGCATTTCTGTTACAAAACTGCGGCAAATCTACTACATAACAAGCATTAGTAAGTTATTTAAGTAGTTCAAGCGCAATAAAATTTAAACGATAAAACAAGTACTGTGAATTGGAAAATTATTATGGTCGCAGTAAAGTATAAACACTTCATGCTTTTCATTATATAATAACACAATCAACGCTGAGAAGAGTTGGCTACACTGTTGAAAAAAACAAAAAGGACGGTTGAATTGCGGTACTTATAGAAAAAGTAAAATAATTTTAAATTAATTGAGCATATTAAAAAATAGACTGGTTATAAAAATACTTATGGAATGTATTTTTGAATGTAGCCAATGAGCAAGGTCGAAGCAGTTAGCCTTCATTACAATGCATTTATTTGACACTGGAAAAGATATCATCAATAACAAAGATGGGATGAGAAGAGAACTGTCAAATTTGGAGAATGATGAAGGAGTTTTAATGAAAAGGTGACTCATCACAGTAAAGTAAATAATTTTGGGATGGAGACCAAAGTAAAATATCGACATTGACTCTACTCAAACATACGAGTATGAATAAAAATCAATGATCGATGGTTCCATGATTGTCAAAAACGCTTGAGAAATCCGCTGGGATTCTTATAGAATTTGATGTATGCGGTGGAAAGGTGGAAAAGTTGACCATGTTATATTATTGAAAAGTTACAGATCGAACCACAAATATTAAAAGCCTTCTCTAATATTCAGCCTTCTCTTTTATGTTAAAAATCCATTTGAACATACTTTCTGTCTCTGAGTTCCTACTGAGAAATAGCCTACTTTTGTTCTATTCATCATTCGAGTTTGAGATATCTCCAACACTTGATAACGTCTGTTATTCCTTTGAATTTGGATCTCTATTTTATTCCTCATTTTCCTCATATTATTAAGGATAAGATGAATGACTTTAGGTTGTGACTTTACTCTTTAGGTTTAATAACTTTCTTATTAGCTAGTGCAGCTGCTGAATACTCTAGTAATATTCTCTAATTGAATTATTTAATAACAATAATGAGTGCTATATTATAAATATCAATTTAAAAATATTAAAAGAAGCATTAAATCCATCCCTGTAGAAAAATACCACGAAATCAAGGAATGGAATTTAAGCTTCCTAATTCCAGCTTCCTAAGCTAAGCTTCCTGCCCAATCCACACTAGAGAAAAACATAGTGACTTTGGGTGATAATTTCCGACTATCAATTCCACCTTCAAGTGCAATTTTCCACTAATCAGTGTCAACTTAATTTAACCGGAATATGAATTTATAAATAGTTCAATTTTCACCTAAAAATTATTAAATCTGCAAGCATAGTTAGTGAGTGCTCCGCTCTAGAAATGTGCTGTTAGTTGAGTGTCTATTATTATTTTTGTAGGGCTTACTGTTGCTGTAGCGTGAACTGCTCCCTTGTGACAGTGAGAATGGTGGCCGCAGCAGCACTGCTATCCTGGATAGTCGCATTTTCAGGCATGATGCCCTCTCCAAAACCAGGACCGACAACACCACCACTCGCCGAATTATTGTGATTGGTTTTTCTGCCATACAACTGCCTGTAGTACTTTTCTTGATCTCCGTAAATCCAACACACTTTCCACCATTGGCGGCACATCAACACATTAGCACCGCTACTTGTCATGCTTTTGCTCCCC
Organism: Sogatella furcifera; assembly: GCA_017141385.1. Lineage (NCBI taxonomy): Eukaryota > Metazoa > Arthropoda > Insecta > Hemiptera > Delphacidae > Sogatella > Sogatella furcifera. The sequence continues at coordinate 22,678,530 of CM029546.1, forward strand.
ATTTTCATCAACTATCTTATAATATATTCTCACATAAATATTTATCGTTTTAAATACTTTCTACCGGAATAGAAAAACCGCAAATCACGAACTACCGCACATTGTCACTAAGGTACTTTCACTTTCCACTTGCACTTCATCGTGATCGAATGCTCTATTCAACTGGTCACTGCATACCTGATAGCCATGGTCTATTAATTATTATCAACTCCGCTTCTCCTATACACGTGAAGGGAATTAAAGAACAGATCTTTTTCAAACAAGTTATGTCCGGAGAACTAATCGGCTGTACTTAATTGATTTTTAATCGAATTTTACTCCATGATAGTCAACTATCAATTTTCTCGAAAACTGGTTAATTCGGTAAGTAGCGTATCGTAATGTTCGTACTGAACACGTTACGGTATGCTAATCATTAACACTTTGATTGCAAGGAGCGGACTACGTGTGTTGAATTGAAATCTGAAATGGCACCTAATAATTTGTTTTTTATGCTCATCAATTTCATTGCAATTCGACTCCTCATCAACAATAAAAACGTATTCCTACAGCTTTGATCCTGAATGATAAGTTTGATCAGAAAATAGACTCAGTCAAAAAAACACGACTCTAAATTCAATAGATGGAAGAAACTGATAATAAGAATAGCTTGCTAGTTTCATCTGCTAGTAAATTAAGAGGAGCTTTCTCACAAGATTTAGGCTACTGAGATACAACTTTGGACGAAGATTTAAATAATTAGGTAGGCTACTTCAAACGTACAATAATAAATTATTTACCAGTATATCCTTGACAACACTCTTATTCAGATCCAGATCATCAACACTCGAATTCACCTTACAAAAATAGAACACACACATTCACTAAACTACAGTGACTTGGAAGTCACAAACGCATTCTGCACGACAGCACACGGTAGTAAAATGCGATTCAAAATAATCTCTCAGCTGAAAACGTGTTGACAGCGAGCACAGAACGTGGAGACATAGAGTGGTCACCGACACCTGCGGCAGCACAAGGCAAACTGAGAGGAGAAGAGAAGGACAACGGATGACGAAGCTCACTGCAAAGAAACCAACAAGTGGGAAGGGAGAGGAGGCACCAGTTCTTTCTCTCTCCACTCTTCTATTCACTCACCGGAGGCGGCCCAACACACAAAACAGAGCACTGCACCTATATACCTGCTGACTGTCGATGGTTCTTATGCCTACATATTGGGCGAAGAAGTGAGGATATATCTATAGATATGCACGATATAGAACATTTATATACTTGAGTGTATATCTAAACATATTTTATGATTATGGTTGTTATTTGGGTTGGGATGGCACAACAAACCCCAAGTTTCGGCCTGCTGCTGGCGACTCTGCCATAAACTCACAGCTCATGCTATTTATTGCATAGAAATATATACATGTGGTATAGTTCAATGTTCTATGTCTATTCCTGAACTGCAGCAATGTCTTTACTGGTCTTTCCCATTATTGTGAAGTTGAGGCCAAGTTCAGTCTCCAGTCCCTAAATAGCTTTCACGTATAATTGAAGACACCGGAACAACCCCTATGTTTGTTATCATGCGTGTCGGGGTATGGCCACATTCCTGGAATTTTGGCGCGCTTTACTCTCTCGTACAGTTCATTATCTAATCTAGTAGACAAGTAGAGTGTGTATTGCCTATCGGTTGAGTTTCGGCCACATTTGATTAGGTTGTAAGATGACGACCTTCAAGATCTAAAATAAAATAAGATTACAAGTCCTCCATAGAATTTTAGTCCTCCAAGCATGTAGCATGGTTTGGAGAGCTGATGGTTTTTGAAGAGCCTCATATTTTTAAAAGAGTGGGAATTGGAGCGTTTACTAGAGGAATGTTTGAAGGAGGTGCATCGAAGAATAGCTTTTTCTTGAACCAAGCTAGTTTCTCAGGTGACATAATTATTTACTGGTTAATTTTCAAGTTGAAAAATTTACATTATTGTATGTAAAAATACATTAGGCTACTGTATGTCTGGTATGGCTGACGTCTGTCATAGGTCATAGGTTTAGGTCAAATCTCACGCGTAGACAAAAATTTATAGATGCTCCAAAATCGTCATATTTCAAATTTAACAAAATCTCTTTCCAATAATCTAGGAGAATTGGAATTCATGAGCAATAAAATTTATCTTGAAATTGTGAAATTAATTTCAAAACTAACTCATTAAAACCCCTACTAAACAAAAACAACATTAAAACTGCCAAGATTAGGCCCCTATTCACTTAATTTATTACAAACATAGGTACTATAAATAGAAATGTAATGAATGATAGTTATGGCCGTTCCGGAATCGCACTTAAAAAGGTTAAACATGAGAATATAATAAGTCAATAGGTAGAATAATTAACATAGGCATAGGTGTAGTAACCAACTTAGGAAAGTGAAGGGTAAATTCCAGACCTATCTCCTGATGAAATCAACAGCGATCCCAATTAGAAGCAGTGATGCGACTGATGCTGAGATTTAAATGAAAGTACTGCATCATAAAAACGAGTTCAGACATTCACGCCAATGTCGTGAATATTATTTTTATTCTACTACTTCATGCTTCAATTCTTATTTCTCATTTCATCTTGAATTAGCCCAGTAGCGATGAATAGGGGGCTACACTAACTAGAGATAGAAAGCTCCCGATTAAAATGTTGAACAGTAATTGGATATATTTTTTTATTTTTAATTCTCACGTGAAGGGGATACCAGGAAAGGTGAGAAATGTGGAGCCAATTAAAAATCGTCTCATGAGATGACAAGTATTATTACAAGTCGCTAGTCTGCTAGTCCCTAGTCGTTTATCACATTATGGAGTAAAAATTACTCCACTATTTCTGATAGTTGACGTTATCAGATAACAGCAGTTAATGAAATAATGTTGAATTTAATATCCAATCTTATAGATGAATGCTTCAAAATGTTTAATCAGTCCTACAAACTCAATTACTGTATGTATTTCAAGAATGATTTGTTTTCTAGTGGATACCTTTTTTCGGATGTATAATATGATAAATAAAAATTATCTCTTATTCTAGCATTTATGAGATTCTTAGGTCTGGATAGCAGCACTACAATGAATAAATAATGAGGAGGGTACAATTTTTCAGAAGGAAACAGAGCTTTTCTGTTGTATGAGACGTGACCCCGTGAAAGACAAATAAAAGTGTTCAGAGGAACAAATGACTACACTGAGAAAAGAAGTCTGGAAAATGAAGCACTTATGGTTGAATAACATCATTTAAAATGAGTCCAAATTATTTTATAAGAAGGCATGTAAATTCTAAAATCTCAATTCAGAAGATTGAAAAGTTGTGAAATATGCTAGCATGAATTTCAAACAGTAGAAAAATGAAAAATTTAACTAAGAAAACAATAAATAATTTCAAACAATGTAATACTGTTTCCAGAACATATAGAAGTAGCCTAAATCCTTCTTCTTTACTTTCTTTCTGACTATCAAAACATAGTTACGTCACATTTACTATGAAGTTACAACAATATTAGAAAATAGTAATCCAATATAATAATCTTATAAACAGTAAAATAACATTCCCATTGTACGACAAATATGATTTATAAATTGTATACTTTCCAAGCACGAATTTCGCAATGACTCTTCTAAATTCGTTTTGATAGTGCTTTGTTCAACTTTCCATAACACAAATCGCCTGCTTGTAGCAATTCATGATGCTCTACACTCTACAGCGTCCATTTAAGGATAGGAGCAAATCGACAAAGCGCAAGTACAAGACTAAACTAAACAAAACGATTTAATTATGGAAATTTATTCAGTACATTATTTCACATAGGATAGCTTCAGTTCTATTCGGCCATAAAACGTTCCATTTTTAATTCCAATTAATGAGATTTCACTCTGCCTTAAATGGTGCACGTTAATGGCCATCGCCATCAAGTCAAGTGAAACTTTGTTCTATTTTTTACACACGAAAGTTATAAACTAGATTGAATCGTTAACCCCTTCTACAATGGAATATGGGCATTCCAACCAATCATTACTGATTTAGCCACCAATACTTGTTCTCTCAAGAAACTGAAAGTTATATTCAAATCCTTCAGTTTTTTGAAAGCCATATAAAAGTAACATATTAAATCTAGAGTTTATTTTCTTGTATGTTTTATATTACAGGAAAGAGACTGCAATGCTTCAGATTAGACGTAAGTTAAATAGTATGACAATTAGAATACTAAAACTACTTCATGAATCTAGCCAAGATGTAAAGCATAGCATGCTTTCTCTACGTTAAGATTCTTATAACATACTCCAACGTCAATACTTTAGTCTCGAATCTTTTCAAAGATATTTCAAAAATTCACAGACAGACATTAGGATGAATAAAAGATAATAATTCCCTGTAGCACTTAGCAGCTAAGTCTGGCCGGCTGGACGTCAATTTTCTTTTCAACGATGCCCAAATGGAATGTGTTTCTCATGAAGAGAAAGAAAAAACTTATTTTCCGAGAGTCATCGTCTAATGGCTGATTATGAAGGGGCTTCGCTTCCGTAATGAGCTACACAAATTATCCGCTTCCTTTCCAAGTTCCAACAGGTGGTCTGTGGTAGGATCCCTCGGACTACTTTTAGCCGTAGTGGTACATACCACTCGGCAGGTGCCACTTGCTGTGGTCAACCACCCTTGCCCCACTCTCACCCACAATTGCTTCCATTCAAGAATTTCACTACCGTATTTACATACTGACGTAATTTACAAATTTCCTAGAATACCTAAGACGTGAGTTGGATTGGAAAACGTCTTAATTTGTTTTTTACATTTAGTTACAAATAATTTTTATAGCTTTCTCCATTGTTATCCTTGTATCATTACATTTTCCCCTGAACATATGATTTTTAGCCGGACTTTTTTTCTAGCAAAAAATTAATATTTCTCTCATTTTTTATAATTTTCTTCAAAATTATCTTTAATTAATTATCACATTTACTCAAAGTGCATCTTATTTTCCAGTGACCATAAGACCAACCTCAATCGAGTTATTACACTCACAACTCACTGAATACTTATCATTGTCATTCATGAATAAACCTATTACCAGTACGTGACTAGGTGCATCCAGCACATTGAAATAATACCTCCATAGCACTTGCGGCTCGTACCCATGAAACAGGTGAAGTGCCCGTATATTTTACTGTACAGCACTTCACCTGTTTCGTGGGCACGAGCCGCCAGTGCTTCATAGAATCTTTCATGCTCTACAGAATTTCCCTTTTTTCGCACTTTTCTTGGAAAAACTCTTCATCCACAACAATAACTTGGGAAAACTGAAGAAGGCAGAGAAAGAAAAGGTAAGAGGAAGCTAGCGATAAAAGAGGTGAGTAGCGGAAGAGAAGCATTTCTTTACTGTTGTGAAAAATACGGAACTCTTTCTCATGGCATCACCTGCAGCCGGGTACTTGCTGAAAGCTAGTGACTATATTAATTATTAATAGTTAATACTCAACGCAACTAACAAATTCTAACACAAGTTCTTCCCTGCGGATCAAATCCTATCCACGTGAGTCTTCTTCTAAACCATACAATTAGTTGAGTAAGATAAAGTGATAAGTATAAACCACCATAATTATTTTGCAGATAGCTTCGAAAATAACCGGTAACATTGATTATCATTGTCATTACTGAAGAAATTAACGGATATCCTTCACTAGGAGACAATTTTTTCCATTTCTTGAGCTTTTAAACTTATTTATAAATCGAAGTACAACCTACGTATTCTCATTGGTGGAATTTTATTGGGATAATAATTCTGAAATCATAGAGTGAGAGAATAGTATCGGTTTCTTTTTGTGGTAAGGAAATAGATTGGATAATGAATTGTTTTTTATCTGATTTTGAATAGTAATCACTCAATTTGTGAATAAATTTCACAAACTTCTCCATACTTCCCATTCTATTAAATTTTTAGTTCTCCGAAGATTCTAATGAACCATCCTGAGTGGAACCATTTTCGACTACATAGATAGTTATTCACAATAAATAAGTATGTACAATTTCTATGGAATTTTAATTTTTGGTCCTTAAAGTCACAGCGTCCATCTGGATGTACATGTCATAAAAGAAGTTTTAATATTGAAATGTAGCTTTAAAATCATAATTATAAAAAATAGTTCTTTAAGTTTATGGCTTTGGTAGAATTTTTGCATGCAGCATAATAATTCGTGACTGAATGGGTGTTTTATTAAAACCATAGACAGCCTCAAGCTGAATGATGTTCAAAAAAGTAGAAAGTGATGATTTATCAGAAAATTTGAAAATTTCACTGAAGCCTCTAAAGCTCGCCTAATGAAAGAGAATATTGAAACGTTGATGATTTATTTCCCACGCTGGTCTATGGAATCAGAGAAGACGTGTGCAGGGCCTCGGGAAGATAATCGCAGTGGCTAAGTAGGCGAAAACATAGCCGCGTTTTGTTACTTCGAGCGTGTCAAAACGGAAGCTCACGCAAGAATGGAGGAGAAAGAGGAGGAAGAAGCAAGAAGCCACAAAATATAGCCGCACCGGTCACACGTTGATATTTGATAGATTGTTCTTCCTAGTTCGCTAGTTGTGAAAAAAGCGAGGAAGAAAGAAAAATGCATGGAAAACGATGAACCTCCTTCTGTAGTGGAGGAGTGAAGGAGAAAATCACCAAAAATATATATACCATGAAGGAGTTAGAAAATCAATTACACGTACACCAAAAATAGGGAAATCCTGCAAGATAAAAATGGAACAGAAAGAGATAAAATAGTAAAGAAAAAGGACAATCTTTTGTCCTTCACAGTAATGTGAAAACCAAAGTGGTAAGAAATTGGTAAGTGGTAAGAATCTCTTACACGACAAGAGGACAATAGAGAGAGAATAGAAATGTATTTGAAACACGTTTAAAGAGCAGAAGTGATAGTCAAATACAACTGAAGGAATATAGTAGAAAAGATGAAAAGGAACGGCTATAGGCCTACAAAGAATGAAGAATGATTCCGAATTGTTAAAATTGGGGGATAAAAAATAAGAGTAGTTGAGCACTGATACCACAACAACGCCGCGAGCTGAATAATCTTTTTACCAGAACAGGAAAACTGAATCGGAATATTTTGACGGTAATATGCGGCCCATAACGGCACGCTCCATTCGATACAGCATTGATATTGGTTTTCCAAGCGCCAATAACAACTAAACAGTATAAATATTGCTATCGAATATTTTACTCTCGTGCTGCAGGGGAGATCGAAATAAACAGCACGTTATTGTTTTGTTGATTAGATTGGAAGTTGACTACAATGGAATGATGAAAATATTGTTTATGAAAAAGTTTCCAACTTGCATTCAATACTGACTGCTAGTGTTCAATCACGTAATCTTTTACAAATTATTCTCTGTGGTTTTATGTAAAATTATTAAATGTTTAGAATAATCAGCTTCTTTTCAGCCAACATTCAATATTAATAAAGAACAATACACAACTGAGAAAAATTTGAACAGATTTGCGAATGAGTTGAACTAATATAATAAGTGAATGATTACATCCAACATAGTTAATCAATTACTATGATTTGACAAAGCGAAATCCATGCGTGAATAGGATTAGAATAAGGAGACATTAAAAAAAATATATAGATGGATTGGATCTTCTACTTTTCTGATAATGAAACCACCACTAAGCGTGTTCTCACTTTGTAATTCTGTCCCCAATTTCAAATGTCAGAGATAGTCACTTTTCTGTAATTTATAACTAAATGATGGATGTTCTGCCTGCTCTGTTTTCTTCTCAACAAAGAGTGTCAAAAAATAGATGAGAAACTGCTTTAGGATTTTTAGTAATACCTACTGTGGCTTTCTAATTTTCCATGTTTTCTAATAAATTCAATTTTACGGTGTATGCGTTTCATTCCAGGGTGAAATTCCAAAAAAGTGCAAATTGATGAATTGAGTTCATGTTTATTACTGTCTGTCACGAACCAATCTGTTTGAATAGGTTAGAGAACAAGAAATACATATACTCCACGCGATAAATAGTTGGTAAAATGAACACCGTTAGTAAAGTTGAAGAAAGAATAACTGAACTTTCTCGAAGAAGAACTGAATTACTATAGAGGTATTACAAACTAAATTCGAATTACCTGGGTCAACGATGGATATACAAAACAGTAAAGAACTGGAGAAAGCATTAAAATGAAATGGAATTTAAATTTAAAAGAATTAGAAAGATCCTATAAAAGTTATTTGTGAAGAATATGTAGGTTGGAAAATATTTCACCAATCACGATATGATACTGGGGGATCACCCCAGTGCTCTGGATATTTTCACAATGACGAATATTTTTAAATGACGAATGACCTAATAGAGATGAATTATTAAGAAATCGTTGAAAAATAGTACATCTGTTCTTAAAAACCTTACTCCAATATCAAAGTTCTTAATACTTGGGAAACTTTGCAGTTGCATTGATCTAAGTTTTCAAGTCCGTCGCATGCGAGCTATATCTACAGTTTTTCGATAATTGAAATTCGGCTTCCTTTTTTTCCTTACACAATCATAATAATGATTTTCCAGGCGGTGAAAGGTTTACTAGTTGTGACTTATTACTCTTACACCTGGAAGTAGGAAGACTTCAGAGCCGGTACCGCCCATATAGTTTCAAAGGAGAGACTTGAGCGTCTCTTAGAAAATTTCCACAATCTGTGGGATACGTTGGAATTGCTTTGAAACATCCACCTGAGATTTGATTGGCGCCTTCAATGTCTGCTTGGCACACGGCATCCTCACTGCTATATAGATATAATTTCTTAATGTTTGCTAAAAAGAGGTTGCTGTATGTTCAGTGTAAATAGATACACCACCTGTAATGAGGTTCAAGACATGCTTCAAACGAAAAATGTGTCTTCTGATTGAGAGCGGCACAACGCACCACCTATACTAACCTCACTTCCAACTCCAACTCCAACGCTAATGCATATGTTTCCGTGATTACTGTTATTTTGTGAGCGGAGACGATTACTGCAGAAGAAGAAAAAACCAGGGACTGAAGATGGAAGGAGATGGAGGAGCTGCGCCTGCCTGCTTTTTTGATTGCTGCCGCCCAAGGGCTCACTAAAAGAATGCCGACCTCTACAATTTTTTCTCAAACTTTTTGCTCTTATTCATCATAGTTTTCTCTGTTCCCTTCATTCTTTTCAGCAATATTCTTCTTTTCTCTTTTATCCTCGCTCATTTGTTTTTCTGCTCTTTTATCCTTGCTACTTTCCTCAATATTCTTCTCCTTATATTATACTTTTCTAGTTTTTCTCTTCCTCCCTCTCCAACTATTTTCTATCACATTCTTATTTTTTCAGATTTCTATTCTCAATATTCCTTGTCCTTTATATCTGCTACAATCTTATAATTTTACCATATCCTGTCCTTATTTATTTACATTTCCTTTCCTCTTTACAAACTCCATTTTTTCATTTCATCTATCTCCTATCACATCTATCCTCCTTTTTTCAAAGTTCCATTCTCAATTAATTTCTTCTATTCTTTGCTTTCGATCTATCCAATATTTATTACTTCATTTCATACTTTTATTCTCATTTTTCTTCTATCATCTATCTCATTCATCTCTATTGATTCTCCTCTTCTCACTACTTGTTCCATCGTTCCTCTTCCTCTCCTTACTAGCAATCTTATTCTTTATATCCTGCTTCTTTGCCCTCTATTCTATTGAATTATTGATCTGATTAAAAACATTTTTCTTATTATCCATGCAAACATAATCTTTCTCCCTTGAAACCTATTATTCTCATCTCATATCTATTTTGTCTTTCTATCATCATTCCTGAATTTTCTTCTTTGTAATTTCCAAGCTACTTTCCCTATGTTATTTTTATTCTCCTTTCCGCTTCTACTACTTTTCACTCTTTCTGCTTTCCTTTTTCCTTTTGTTATCTTTCTATGTCACCCCTCCCATCCTCGTGTATTTCAAGGCCTAGGCGCCTCTAACTTGCCTCTGCATTTTCAGTTCTCAGAAGGCAAGTCTTCATGTCTTCTAGACTTCTAGAGAAAGTGGATTGAGGCTAAAGAATAAATAAGCAGAGACACAGGGTGACGCCTCTAGAAGTGTAATACTGTAGGTAGAAATTGAAGGACTGAATTTTTACAGCAAAAAAGGTTTTTTGAGGAGCTACCCGGGAAACGTTGGGAAGTATTGTTTGAAACATCCTCCAATCAGGGAAATTATGGGGAATTAGCAGGTCATTTTTCAACCGTTGTTGATTTTTATTATAACGTGTACGCTACTCAAATTCTAGCTTTATGAATGATTCTTCTATGATCAATGAATGGTTCAAATTCTCACAGAAAATAAAATCTGTCTAATTTTCTCAAGAGATTATTCCTTCTTTCCTTGAGAGAGAAAAATGAAGAATCTCAGTTGCCTTGCTAGAAGAAGAAATAACTAAAAAAGTGAAAAGGAAGAATCTTAGTTGCGTTGCTAGAAGAAGAAATAACACAAAAAGTGAAAATTACAACTGGGAAGCAGTAATAAATTGAAGAACAATAACTCTTAAAAAATACTCGGATGATAAATTAAGATTTATTAAACAAAATCACTATTATAAAAATGTTTTAGTAGCATAGTAGCATTCAGCAAGTAGGATTGAGGATTCGCAGGATACCTTCCAACTAAGACAACAATAGAAAATTTATCCTCCAATAGAACTAGAATATTTGGATTCAGTATCTTAGATGAATATCCAGTGCTATTGAAATGATGAAGACTGCTATAAAATTATGAATTGATATGATCATAAATAGTTCAGCAGAATCTGTAATTTAGCAGTAACTTGCCCAATTATTAGGGTAATTTTAAGGGACGAATATTAACTTCGGGAATCTTGAAACGAAGGCTCAGGTCTCTACCATGTAATGGAGGTGAATAAATGAGTATAATTGAGATACAAATTGCAGTCAGCGAAAAATTCCAAGGCGCTGTTGCAGTGTTGCTTTTCATCTGATAAATTTAATTGAGTAGACACAAATAAGGTCATAGATTATGGACGGGTTCATAATATTTGGAGATACTAAAGTATTGGAAAGTTATAGAACTACAACTAACCTAATCAACTATGTGATATACATCCGCCTCCAAACTAAAATTACAATGTTTTGTTTAAACAACAAATGTTTTGTTCCAATTCTCACAGACAAGTAATGCAATCAGAAAGAACAGAATATAACATATAATAGAATATGGAATGAAACATATTATATTCTATTCTCTCTGAATGCAATCGATGCAAAATGAGAAATAAATGGATTTTGAGAAATTCTAATGTGCACGCTCAATTAGGTGTATTTAAACCCCCAAATTATCTCCAGTGAATCATAAAAGAAAATCAAATCAATTTCATAGTTTTCCATAAGATATATCAGCTCAAGTTAGACTATGATTTTCCCCAGTTGAGCCACTCACAGAGAAAAAATATTTTCCAGCAGCTCAGGCATCCACTCCATTTACATAATGAAGCCATAAATCAAAATCTCACAGCAGAAGGCTGTACTAAACCAAAGTTTGATCCCATCTGAAGATAGTTTGGTATGAATAATTGGTTCGATCGAAAATATAGTGCCCACTGCTTCTCTGATTGCATCTCTATGATCGACGAAAATTATCTTGTGTTTAGGCGAATAACATAGATACACATTCCACAATTCTACACTTGTAATAATTATGTAGTTTTTGATTCTGATAACTGATAAGGGGAAAATGTAGCTATTTAGTAGGAGTTTTAATGAGATTACTTCTTGAGAATACTCGGATAGTGTGTTTAGTTGGCCTATGATTTAGTATAAAAATATACCAAATGTGTCTTGGATTACTATACTCATAAATTGTAAGGTATCAGACCATTATTATTTCTTCTTATCCAACTCGATAATCGAGTGAATGTTACAGATATTATTTTTCAAAGGAGATTTTAATGTACCTTGGTTATTGTTGTATTGTCACCATGAGAGGGAATGAAGATTTCTCACCTGGAAAGAAGAAAGGCGATATTAGAAAATGTGTCGTCATCAACAGAAAAAATTGATATATTATAGGCCTACAGTACATTAAATTTTTTTCTGATCATTATCACTGATTCTACATTAACAGCTATCAATTGGAGCTCCCAGCCACATCAAATTTTGCTCCTAATTAATACACACATTAATTGAAAAGTTTGAATGGTTGCATGTAGAGTATAATATTATACAATACAGCAATTTCTATTACCGTAGCAAACTAATGATTGAGTAGCAAGTACTATAGATAATTCTGTAAAATGCAAATTGAAAATTATTATTAAAGGTTGAAATTTTCAATATAATTGAAATCACCAACTATAATTCACATGAGAACATATTTGAAATTGGTGTAATGAAAAAAACCCAGCCAAATAACAAACATTATTTTTGTTTTGAAACAAATCGTCCGCATAAGTCAAAAGGGAGATGAGGGACGCAAACAATGCGTAGTGTCAGCGAAGCTAGAGGGTGTTTGTGACAAACAAATTGGTGACTACTTGACAAATGGAAGTCCACAACCTCGTTAGACGCCGTCTCACGGGCAGGCCTGTGTGGAATTATTGAAATAAATCAGGCGCAGAAAATGAAAAACCAATCAATGTCATCCTTTCCAATGCGACAGTCACTGAGACCTCTTGTCACATGTTCTTTATCGTCAAATTACTCACTTTGTTTTTCATCTGCAATCCCAGGGGAGAACACGTCAATCATGGATGAAACGAATTTTGGTGTTCAGAAAAATAAAAAGAGGATGAAATAGAATCATAAATGGAAGTGTACTATATTTTCATAAATAGAATTTGATGCATCCATTTTAATGGATGCCATAGACCCGCTTCATACACCTTGATTTTTGGACGTCCGGTACTGTATTTTGTTTACTTTATGGATTTTAATAGATTGAATGAAGCTTAGCGAGCATATTGTGATGTGGGCAGACACACATCTGTGTTTGCCAAGTTCAGTTCAATCTAGCGGAATTTGTAAGGACGTCAAAAAATCTTGGAGTTTGAAACGAGCCTTAACAAATCAATTTTTATTTAATAAACTATGAATATTGAATACATGTAAGCAAAAATTGACTAATAAAGATTCACCACTTGAAGTGAGAGAACCAAATTGAAAACAATTTGAATATCAAGAAATATCAATAACACGATCTTAAAAATTAACAATGAACAATCTAATTAAAGTAACAATATTCAGGAAAATAGGTAAGGAAGGATAAGAAAATCATGCGTTTGAGCTCGTAAATAGCTTCCTTCCAGGGAGGAATGGCTCGTATCATCGTAGAGAACAAGGAATTTCAATTTAAATAATTCCAAGTTGAATTTTCACATGAAAATGATGCAGAACCATTTCTTCTTTGAACATTCTTTCAAATTTCATGTTCTCAAATGTTCAAAACATTTTCAAAATGTTCTAATTTGAATCTTTCTTTTCTACCAAATGATATGGAATATTATCATATACTGTTATCATATCTCTGATAGCACATTCTCAATCTTTATAGTATTCCTTCAGATATATCGAGTATAAAAGAATAAAATCAGATTCCATAAGATTGAGTTCTAAGCAGTCCATTTTAAGTGCTCTTCGACAAAAAGTTTAATACTTTATAACTTGACTATTTGAAAGTTAGACCACCCACATCAAAAAAAATTATTCAGAGGACCCCGATAACCTCCAATACTGAATAGAGTCTTTCCATCACACAGTAAGAGCAACATCAATCATTCTAGTGAGAACATCTTTACACCACGCCGATTGCTCGCTATTAAGAGAGGAGCCGGCCCGATTCGTACGTTTCAATTGTGAAAGGAACCGAGAAACATCTGAGGTCGATTTATGAACTGAAGATGGACTGCGGCAAGACTCCACTGCAGTATTTCTAGCTTGTGTTACAAAAGAAGGAATTCCCTTTTCCGGCTAATAAGACCCTTTCAGGCTGGAAATCGTTAATCCGCATCGCCTCGTTTGGTACGTGACAATCGAAAGATGTTCAGATTCCTTCACTCATCAATAGCTGGCTGCCTTCCTGCCAGCCAGCTCTGCCCTGGATCTGGACAATTGGAGAAGATGTAATTTTGTTATCGATTTTCACACTTGGGCTGTGTCACGCATGGAATTGGTCAGAACACTGTGGTAGCAACCGGTTGTAAAAAGTTATGCGGCATTGAAAAGTATTGTGGGGATAGGGAATCTCGATTGCATCGTCCAGAATCGTATACAGATACAGTAGTGAAATCAAGTTGTAAGTACTGGCGGAATTAAACGAATTTTCAAAATTATTCCACTCTCTGACAGTGATGAGCGTATCAGAAACATTCAATGGAACATACAGTAGGCCTATAGTATAATTCAAAATGATACTCGAGCCTTGTTTTAACCACTGATAAGACTTATTTGTGATAAACAATTTGCTAATATGAACTTATTATTGCTTCTAGCGTAGATTCAGTTAACCAATACCATAGATTCCTTTAATAAAAGCTATATTCGAGCCTATGCCCATATTCTTGGTCTACGCTTTGATCAAAAAGTTTTTCAAAATGTATGCTAAACATGCAGATATTTGCAGTATTAAAAAGTTTTGCGCCTGTTCCTGCAACTGTTATTTATTTATTCCATTTATTTACAAATATACAAGATTCGGAAAGAAAAAACAGGCTATTGCCCAAAACTTCTTCTATTCCTAATTCTAGTTATAATATTAATCGAGGTTTTTCGAAGATTGCACTGAAGACACAGTTGTGACTCTATCATTGGTTTTCAAACTCACACTATGCTCCCGCAATATTTTATGCTATATACATACGACCCATGACCCTAGTGCTAAGTGCCAAGTAATACTCGTCCACCAATGTTTTCATTTTATCTGCACCCAAGTCTGTTATTTCTGAACTCTCCCTCCTGCTCTTCAAAAGCACTTGTCAAAATTCACCCTTCACGTCTTCCTCTCATCTTACACGCTCTTGCAACCCTCTTCGAGTCCCTAATTTTTTACACCGTACAACCCTGATAACCTCCACTCCCATAATTCAACACTCGTTTTTTCAACCTAACGTGAGTGGGACTTAATTCATTTTTCGAACCCCCTTTCACTCAAGTTTCTTATGGAACCACATCCCCAAAAAAGTGATGTATCAACATATTTGCTTCTTATCCAACCAAACAAGTGAGCTAGCCTCCTAATTCCATTGAAAACTTTTTCAATAAGTGTAATAGATTAAGAGTTTGAAAGCATCTCATATAATTATTATGAAAGTATCTAATATAACGAAATTATCTAAAACCACGAATTAGCAAAAGTACTTCTTTCCTGTAAAAACGAAAATGTATACATATAACATACATCCTTATTTTGTTAAAAAACATTTCAGGGTGAGAACATTTTATGTACTTACACTATTGTACAGAATGTATTCAGAATTCTGTGATTCAATGCCAAAGAATATGTAGGCCTTTGTGATTGTTCGTTTTCACAAAATAACAAGTGGCACCACACTTGTCAACCTTCTCCTACCGGTACTAAAAAACCGAACATAAAATTTTCTATCTACTAATCCTTTGGAATTCGACAAATTCCAAGGAAGGAAGGAATCAATATTCATCCACAACACACAGTTCATTCGTAACAAGGAAAATAAATAATCTCCTCTCAAAAACTTGAATTATACAAAATAGCTCTTGAATATGATATGAATGCTACCCAAGTATCTCGACAATCTGTGTCATCTAAAAAGAACGATAAAACAAACAAGCCGTGATTGTAGGAAGCTTTCGTCGACTAGTTGTTATTGCAAACTTATAATTGGGTACAAGAGGAAGCTTGTTTCCTGAGGAAAGCTCACGAAGGAATGACGCCTTGATTCTTTCAGCCTCCGAGCGCAAACGCAAAAGCCGACTGGTTTGATATCAGAGTTACCAGAGACCGATAACCAAGCCCAGATTCCTGTCTATTACAAATACATTGCCTATAGGCTTAATAGAGATACATGTATATATTGGTAGGAGAAATATTTATGATGGTTCGAGGAAATATAGAAGGCGTATATCAGTTTCGGTTACCCGACTGTAGGTGCATAACGTCAGTCACTAATGAGAGTATTCATGACCCTTCCAGTCTTATGGCTTGTGGGCAAACTAAACACACTGTGGAGAAATTCGTTTCAACTAATCAGTATGACCACTTCCATGCCTGGAAGCAAAGAAGTCCGACTTTAACTTTCTTTAAGTCCGACAACTTCGTCTTATTATTCATTAAGTTTGGCTTTCAACCGTTACTCAACAAAATCCACAATGGAAAATGAATGAGCGACCGAATGTTGTGGAGAACTTTGATTAATAGCATTTCTGGTACGAGTAAGTCATGTTTTTAATTATTCATGTTGACCTGCTCTGTTTGAGCCTTGAACACCCACATGTATGATAACAAAATAATAATAATGGACCATACCCTGAAATCCTATACGTATATTTGGTATCCATCCCTTTAATCCCAATGAGGGATGCTACACAAATAAAACATTCTATAAAATATTGCTTATATTGACAACAACCAGGAACAAACGATTCCATAGATTGGAGAATATACTCATGGGTAAATATTTCCAGGTGAAAGTCCCCTTCATATAATGCGGAGTGGTGGAGAGGAAAATATGCTAGAATAGTGGGATTTTCCAAGTTTTCAAGCTTTGGACATATGCTGTAGCACTTATAGAGAAGCATTCCATAGTTATTCAAGTAAACCTAATTCTTTATTAAGCTCACGAACAGACTTAAAGTCTTGTGAGCTTTACATTCTCTTGTTCATTAATTTTTTTGTTTTTATATTGAATATTGTCAATTTGATTATTTTTTTTTAATATTGTTCAAAGAATGAATAAATTTGATTTGATTCGATATTTTTGTCGCCTGCTTCTGAATATTTATGTATGAAGTCTGTGAAGTTGATTCTGTCATAATGAATAATAAGTCGAGTAGAATAAATACCTGATAGGTCGAATAATAGTTATGAAAACTCTTGCATTGTATAGTATAGAATCCTTGTATCCTAGTATAGCTCTTGTATACTATTCGAGGTATCAAGTGGAAATGTCACTTTTGAAACCATCTAGAACTTGAATTGAAAAAAAATATTAATTTATAAAAGTATTAAGAACTTATTTTACTAGAAATTTTAAGTACATCAGAGACGAATAATCACCTCTCTCATTTTCCCAACTCACTTTTTGAAATGTGTATGGGGTCATAATCAATAGAAGTCAGTGTAACTGGAAAAACATTATAGTGTAGAGAATTTGGGGTTCGTGACCGATGATACAGAGAGTAATATTCCTTTTCTCTACTCTCCTAGTTGAGATTGTTGGAACTTCTTTGGTGTATGTTCTCGTTGCATTCAATCATCTGGCACACAATGAACTAGTAATTCCATTTCCTTTGAAATGTATTATAAAACCACACTTACCAATTTATACATCCAATAGAGATGGAGCCAGAATTTTTGGAAATAAGACAAGAATTTTATTCATCAATTTTTCATTTAAATAATACTGCATATAGAATTATAGAAAGGAAGGAAAGATGGAAGAACATTTTTTACAGAGCATAATTTCACAAAATTAATTCAAATTAGTGTCGACATCAGTTGAAGCCACATTTATAAAGAAAGTTATTGTCAATACAACTATAACAAGAACTATAGTTAACTAGCTTATAATAGCTTACATAGCTCAACTGTAGCTTCAGGATGAAATTTATAGTTTTATGTTTTATCTCTATGCTGCAAACTGGATGTGTTTGAAGATTAAATACCAACTCAAATGAATAGCTATCATTCCGGACAAAATAACTGTAACAGAATAATAATAATTTCAACTGCACTTCTCAAACTGGTAGTACTTAATTCTGTACAACTACAGATCCCACTTCTTAATTGAACGATTAAATAAATGGAGATGAAGTTAAGCGTTCCATCACAGGCGAATTATTTTAGCAAGGCTGCAGACGGTGTTTTAAATGAATTGAAAAGTGCAGTGATAAGCTAAAGCACCTGGGACTTGAGTTGGAGGTGAAGCCCGAAAATTCGAGATTAGAAGCAGGTGCACCAGCTTCTACGATATCCACCAGTCTAAGATGCCTGCACAGTGAAATTAATCTGGAGAATTTGGACGCATTTGCCAGCAATATCTTTCTAATGGGATGGAATCAGCAGCGTCTAACTGAAATGGGATTCTAACAACGAGTTTCGTTCTTTTGTAATAGAATTTTCTAGATAATGTAAGGCGGGTTGTTGTTTTCAAAGTCTTCTTGCTCTCTTTCTCACTATATTTATGTAGGCTGTAGGCCCGTAGCTCGCGCAAGCTGAGAAGACCCTCCTACATACACTATAACTAACGCAACTCTCAATATCATTTCTATTAATTTTTTTTACACTCGTTTTTAATATGTTTACTCTATTACCATTATTTTACAATATATTATTCATTTATTATTTATTTATTTATTAATCTATTGAAAAAACACACATCGGTTGAAAGAACAGGCACAGCCCTTGGTATTTCAAAACACAATTTTCATTAAAATATAGTCCAAAATTTGAGGTTACAAGAACAAATTTCTTCTTCAGCCGAAGTTTTCTCACTCAAAGAAATAATCTTAAAGTGATAATAATTTTAAAATTTTGAATTTTGAAGGGTTGATCCGGAAAACACAAAATAGTTCCAAACTTTCATTAAAATAGGAAAATTATTAAAAAAATCATCACACACTAACACTTCCTGTAACCATGGTAAAATAAAAAAATTCAAATAACATGCATTCATGAGAGAATTTCAAAGGCAGCAGTAGGTGTTTCAATTTGTAGATAGTTTTCAAATAAGTAAGTAGGGATTGACGGTTTAGTTTACACGAATACAAATTATCAAACTTTGATTAAATCAAAGTACAACATACAGGATGGGGCAGAGCCGACTGAGGAGTTTGGAAGGGTTATAAAAAAAGAAACGAATGACTTGGAGAAAAATGGTTTGGCTCATTCAATTCAGTGTGAAATGTAGTTTTTTTTGTTAATATTTTTGAAAATTTAATCATTTAAATGGCGGCCATCAGCAGCGATACACTGATATAGCCATTTTTTTAAGTTT
The DNA here is from genome assembly GCA_017141385.1 of Sogatella furcifera. NCBI lineage: Eukaryota > Metazoa > Arthropoda > Insecta > Hemiptera > Delphacidae > Sogatella > Sogatella furcifera. The sequence continues at coordinate 22,697,760 of CM029546.1, forward strand.
TCAAACTCATTTTGTCACAGTGCGATTGATAGGCTACGTCTGGATTTCTCTTTCAATTCTCCCAATGTGTGAAGGCAAGGTTTGTGAAATTTATCTTTAAGGTAGTCCCATGGAAAAAATCGCATACACCTCGCATCGGGTGAGCGTACCGGCCACCTCACGTCCCCCCTCATGTTGTCATCACCGTCGATATCACCTCCGAGCGTTGTTGCAATGTTATAAACGTTTCTGCGCCCCAGAAAGAACTTGCTGAGGAACAAGAATATTGTGGGAAACATGGTTTCAGCAGGACGAGGCTGCAGCCCACACAGCGCGCATTTCAGTGGTAGTGTTGAGAGAATTGTTTCCAGGGCAATTCTCAGTGAGGGGGGGATGTGAGGTGGCCGGTACGCTTACCCGATGCGAAGTGTATGCGATTTTTTCTATGGGACTATCATAAAGTTTTTAAATCTTGCCTACACACCTCAGAAGAGCTGAGAGAGTAATTTAGAGAAGAGATCCAGGCCTTACCAATCGCACTGTGCCAAAATGGGTCGAAAACTTCAAAAATCGGCTACATCAGTTTATCGCTGCTGATGGCCGCCATTTAACTGATATAATATGAAAAAATATTATCAATAAAAACTATATTTCACGTTGAATTGAATGAGCTGAACCGTTTTTTTCGTTCGGTTCATTATTTATAACCCTTCAAAACTCGTCAGTCGGCTCTGCCCCACTCTGTAGAAGTCATAATCAAGAATCCAAAATCATCCTGAACCTTTTTTGGTAACTCATGAGTATGCTTTCATTCCATCTGGAGAGAAATGGGATACACAGAAGATGAAGAGTTACAGTAATAAAAATATGAAATCCATTTACAATAAAAGTTAATACAGAAAAATTGTTTGCATAGTGTGAATCATCAATAGGGTTCACCACTAGGATTTGTTCCATCCAACCAAACCATCCGCATCTATATTATTATTATTTTTTAAATTAATATACCTGAATAAGTCATAAGGTAGCTGCTTCAAATGAGCATATTAAACTTGCCTTCTACTCTTCACAGTCGAACTTTCATTATCATTTCAATGAATGCTATCATCCTCGACTAAACATCAATAGCGACGTCAATAGGTACTTATAGCGAGTATTAATAGCACCTGTGCTTTTTTATAAAGTCAACAGTCATAAGTAGTAGGTGTACGAGTATATCTATGTAATCTAGAGTCTACGAGACAACGAGTAAATACAACGAATTTATGAAGTTTTGAACTGTTATTAATGGGCTGGAATGGTCTACCCTTTCTCTTCGCATTAGTGGGAGCACATTTTTCACCCGATTTATCTTATCAGGACAAGAATAAATATTTACCTGGAAGAGAGTTTTCAATAGAGATGTGTCTACTACTCCAACAGGTAATGTTCTGTGTAGTCCGCGCTCTTCTAAGAGCAAATTAACGTTGTAACATGCACCTCCAACTACAGTATTGTGAGATAATGCAGACTCAGTTTTGGAAAATCTACAACATTCATAGAAATGTGAAGAATCAAATTTTGATGTAAAATTGATTTAAAATAATTTTGTTCATGTAATTTATCGCACAAGAAATATTAATTATTATGTTATAATCAATTCAAAATCTCCTCCATCTACATACTCATTTTTTTGATTGAATGTTCATATAACGGATAACATTTTCAAATTTCAATCAATGAATATTCTATGACCAAAAATTAATTCAATTTCCATAAATCAATTCGTTTTGTTATTTTCTTGTGAGAAAAAACTCAATCTGCTCCTCCCTTAACGCAATAATTAATCACGAAATACATGCATTATTTAGAGATTTGAGGTTACAGTGAACACTTTTTATGACAAACGCATTCACGGGGCATAGGGATGTGATTACATTTCTCATATTTCTGTTTTTTATTAATTCTAGGACCGCATTGCACGTATAGCAGCTTTGTAATTATAACCGTAATTATCACTGAACAATAAAAGAAAGAGACGCAGAAAAAGCAGCGAATGACCACAAAAAATAATTTTCATCAAAACGTGGTCTGATCTTTTTCGTTTCTCACTAATGGCGGCACCAGAGGTATTTTCGTTATTTGCGGCCTGTAATTTCCATCCCAATTCACATTTTCAATATGTAGAACACTAATGGAGAATGTTTAATTTGCGGTGAGTTCCACTTTCAGTAGATTTATTTCCACTTCGAAGACGTAATTAAATTTTGAAGGCAACATATGATACTGTCTTCAGAGGAAAGTTCTGATGTTCATTTGTTCAGAACATAATCAACGGTAGAAAATTGTTATTCTTGGAAGTTTATGGGACGACGAGAAGCGTAAGAAAATAGATTTTGAAATTTGAACGTTCTATTGTAGCATTTGTTCAGAACATAATCAAAGGAAGAGAATTTTTATTTTTGGAAGTTTATGGAACGAAGAGGAACGTGATACATAATAAATTGTAGAATATGGAAGAGAAGTAAACGCAAAAGTAGGCTACTGATACCAATCAATCCAAGAGTTCGACAGTTTGGGGATTTTTAAAAAGACATAACTATTTACTTAGGAAAACAGTATGAGGCATGAGCATCTTAGTATATTTGGAGTTGAATTTGCCAAATCTCAGACATTTTTTTGGCTTTGACATGCCAAAAAACAGCATGATTCATTAAGCGTATTGATAGAATTAAAGAAGTCCTGTATAGGGTGTTTCAGGAGGAATGTGCAATATTTCTCAGGATGATTCCTTACACCAAGTAGACAAAAAAGTTCCATGGGACCAACCCCCAAAAACGCTTTGTTACCGATATAACAATGGCGGAAAATTGAGATTTTTCAAAACATATTAATTTTTCTAATTTTTTAGAGGCTTCACATAGGTTCTAAAATAATCAATTTATATGTACAATTAGCTGAGGAATTCAATGAAACCAGTTTCAAGATTGTAACTTCAACAGTTATTGAGATAATTGGAAAAATATGCTGAAAACGCCATTTTTCAACAATAAGGGTTATCAGTAAATAAGGAATTATAAATATGCTTTTTTATTAATGGAAGTTGAAGAGAGTCGGATTCTGAAGGGAAAGTTAAATGGCGGCGATTGTGTAAATCTTACCCAAAACTCAGAAATAGCGATCGAAAATCGCAAAGCGCTACTATACACAAATTTATCACTTGTGCTATGTTTTGTCAATTTTTCGATTTTCGATCGCTATTTCTGAGATTTGGGTAAGATTTACACAATTGCCGCCATTCAACCTTTTCTTCAGGATCCGACTCTCTTCAACTTCCATTGAAGAAAAATGCAAATTTATAATTCCTTATTTAGTTATAACCCTTATTATTGAAAAAATGGCGTTTTTTATCATATTTTTCAATTATCTCAATAACGGTTGAAGTTACAAACTTAAAACTGGTTCTCTTGAATTTCTCAGCTAATTTTACATAGGAATTGATTATTTTAGAACCTGAGTGAAGCCTCTAAAAAATTAGAAAAATATATGTTTTAAAAAATCTCAATTTTCCGCCATTGTTATCACGGTAACAAAGCGTTTTTGGGGGTTGGTCCCATGGAACTTTTTAGTCTTCTTAGTGTAAGGAATCATTCTGAGAAGTATTGTACATTGCTCCTGAAACATCCTGTATAAATATATTTTTCTTCTCCCAAATATTTCAATAAGCTGGACCTATTATTATATTGTATATATTTCTGGCAATCATTGGTGAATGGTGTAATAATTGCCTAGAGAATAACTGGCATTACGTCGAAGTCGAGGGAGGAAAATTTGCATCAGATCAATTTTGAAAGACATTTATTCCAAGTTTATTGATATCTCCTTCTCTATTCAAATCGTGGTCATTCAAAGTGGAAACTGGTTTAAAAATGTAAAACCAATATTATTATATAAATAAAGGAGCTTCACTTCACTTGCTGTATCTCGGGTTTTGAAATCACTTTGATGCAAGAATTAGCGATAATTTGATTCCTGGTCGTAAAATCCTTCAGATTTCCTACTGCGCAGCCTTAAAACACCATAATCTTTTTCTGCCACACCCAAAGCTATTTTTCGGATACACAGCTTTGATACTGTATTGGGAGAACGGAGATATAATTACCTAAGTGGGTTACATTAAATTGATGAGATGTGAAGCTGACTTTTGATCCGTCAATTACCTTAATGCACATTGCCAATGCTGGTACTCCATCGGAACCAATCGGAAAAAGGTCAGTTTTGAAAAAAAAGGATGACTCTCTATAGCTTTGGTCGAATGAATGCGAATGAACTGAAAAGCTTCCATCTACAGCAACATCTATCTGCAATTATTAATCCGAAATCCAAATACTTTAATAATAATTCATAGAATAGAGTTTCTGCTGTACAGTACTATTACTTTGGAGATGGATATTTTTTTCTAGGAGAGAATATTTTGTTAATGAACTGTAAATCATTCTATAATATTTCTGGTATGAATATTCATTCATCATACTGAATATTTTAAAATCATTGCCACAATTATGATGATATAAATTTTACTTATAGATTCAGCAATAGGATTACTTAATTAATTAAATTTTGATGGCCTTTTAAAATAATAACACTTTTTTCGTTAATAACGGACTCTGGAATTGAAAATCTCATGAGAGAGCACTTGAAAAAGAATTATGATGCAACTACGAGTATTAATCTGTCAGAATGAATTTTTCAATAAAAAACCGGACACATACAGTGTCGAGTTTGAAAATCACTGACAAGCGTTCGGTGTTTTGATAAATGTTTCATCCCTGACATTCTGACATCGACTTAACTCAGTGACAGCTCATGTCACGCGTGGGCCTAAGCACATCAAAATTTCATTGGGGATATTTTCGGTCAACCCTGCATTATTTATTCAGAAACCGGATTATTTTTCTATTCTTTTTCAAACAAATCGTGGATTTGATTCCAGATTTCAACCGATACAAGAAACCTTTCGATATCTTTCATATATCTTTTAATTTTCATGTAGACTCAGATTAGTTTTTTACCTCAATCTCTTTTCTCTCCTAGTTTGAAATGTTCGTTTTTTTCTCAACATTTATCATTTAGAAACATCACACTTTCGGGCTTAACAAAGTTTAAACTCCTATAATTTTCTTGATTTTGAAAGGCTACAGAATGCTCAATCATGTTCATACCAATTAGTGAGGATTTCCTCTCAATCTTTCACGATTACAGAAAACAAGTTGGCCGCAAACGCGCTCTCCCACACGCTTGTCAATAACAATAATTGAGTGCCGCACTTCATCTGCAAACATTCAGGATTATCATGAATCAAAAATTCCAATCCAACATACACATTGCACCTAATGTGTGTGAATTTGAATTTATTCACTGAAACTATTTCCATAATAGCGAAACCTCTACAAAGTGATATTCCTCATAAATATTTATAGAATAATTTACATAAACATTATTTATTATAGTATTATCAGTTTATCACAGATAATTTCTAAAAACTTCGGAGTGAGAATTCCGTAATTCAGATAGATCATAACTATTCAGCTATAGTCAATAAAACTCGCGCTTCGCGTGCTCGGCAGGGGGTTAGCACCCCCTGCACCCCCGTTGGACAAGTCCGTGGTTGAAAGCTACGATTGCTTGTTCTGATCAGCTTTGGTTTTGGGATGAAGTTTTTTTTTTGAGATGTCAATGTAGGTGCCAAAACTATCTATTCTCAGGTAAAATAAGCTGAGAAATTCAGTGGAACTATTTGTAAGTTTGTATCTTGAATGATTATTGAGATAATGATGGAAATATGCTTCAAAGATTTTTTTCCAATTTTTAGGGAGTCTGAGGATCAGTTCATCTTCAAGTAAACTTTTGGTAGTATAAAGTTCAATGGAAGTCAATAAGTTTTTTAGTAGTAAAATGGCGTCTAATTGAGCTCAGTAGTGTTCAAAAATGGCATTTGACTGATCCCAGATAGCACATAAGCTTATTTCAAGCTTGAAATTTCGTGGATTTTGAATTGAAAGTTACAGTTTGATCAAATCAGCTTGATTCAAACTTGTAACAGGCTGTGAGTGATCAAGTTGTAAGTTTCAAACTTGTAAAAAAGCTGTAATTTTCAATCTTAAAATCAACTTTTAATGATCCAGCTGCAGTCCAGCTTGTTTCAAGCTGTCTTTCTGGAGACAAAATCCTTTGCACTATCACGTGACTAACATAGTTCATTTAACTACCATGAGTAGCGCTGTGTCAACTTCCAACTGTAAAGCATATGTTTATCAAATTCATGTTTGCATCATTTATTTTGATCAACCAACTTATGGATTTTCTATTACGAAAACTTTATATTATTTATAAACACGCAAAGGTAAGTGGAATACGTTCATTTGATTTCATTGTACATGGGATATAATTTTAGTATTGTCCAAAAGTAAATGAATTCCAAATTGAGATTTACATCTCAAATAACTTATTAAATTATACAAGTTAGATGTTTCCCCTAAATTTTCTTCAGCCTATGCCTATCAATCCATCAGCTATAATGGCTACTATAATAGGCCTATATAGTAAGTTTATTTTAATTTTGCTTCAAAAATTTAAAATATTGATAGATGACAAAGTTGAATACTGAATTATTTCTTCTTGTTCGGTTGTAGTTAGCCTATTTATATTTTGATTTCTATTTACTTTGCTCGCTATATTCCTCTCCTCTTTCTTATCCAAAATTACTGTGATATTTGAAATGTATAATCATATACTTTATTATGATTTGTTATTTTTTCTTTCAGGGCCGTTCGATTAGTGTAACAAGTAATCATTGTTGACGTGGGGGATGCGGCGGTGCTTTATGATCGATTCAAAGAAAAGAAATTAGATTTTGTCATCAAAAAATACATACAGGAATATATCATGCAGCTTTCTAATAACTGTTATGTTCAACAATGTGAAATAGGCGGACTGACAGAACAATTCATTTTTGTTTGTCAGATTTATGAGTGGATTTGTATTTTTCTTCCAATATATATTAACATTTTGTTCACTGTATTCTCTTTTGTATTCTTTTCCTTTTCCATAATAGGTCAATATTTTGTGTTTAATATAATAACAGCTTTTTTCCAACTGGATATATCAAGCTTGGATGATTAGACTTGATTCCAGCTTGAACTTTCAAGCTTTGAAAACAGCTTGAAACGTGGTAACTTCTTAACTTGAATTCAGCTGTATTACAGCTTAAAGACTGTACGTTCCAAGCTTAAATCCAGCTCTTGTTGATTCAACTTGATTCCAGCTTGAACTATCAAGCTTGGATTATTTAACTTAATTCCAGCTTGAGTTCTCAAGCTTGGGTCATTTAACTTGATTCCAGCTTGAACTTCCAAGCTTTGTAAACAGCTTGAAACGTGGTAACTTCTTAACTTGAATTCAGCTGTATTACAGCTTAATGGCTGTAAATTTCGAGCTTGCATCCAGTTTGTTAAATTTAAATTCCAGCAGGAAACCAGCTTGATTCCAGCTTTTTGTGCTATCTGGGATTTGAGTAATTGATGAAGTTCAATTGAGTTTGATGGTGTTTAATTTAATGAAATTTAATAAGTCCAATAGAGTTCTATGATAATTATGTTCTCCAGTTCAATGAGAATTGTAAATTTATATTTTTCTGATAGAGTTCAATAAAGTCAGTAATCAAGGTTCTGTTAGTTCAATGGCATTTAATGGCGTTTAATGGCGTTCAATGGTGTTTAATGGAGTGAGATGCAGTTCAATAGAGTTCTAAGATTTGTTTTTTTTAAATGGTGTTCAATGGCGTTTGATTTGTATGGATGAAAACGTGGTTGATTTCTATTTAAATAATTGATCTTACTATGGGTGTTTATCCCCAAGTTAAATTTGGTAGTTTGAAATTCAATAAAGTTCTTTAGAGGTGAAATGGCGTTGAATGGAGCTCAATAATGTTTATTAATGGCGTTTGATTGGTTTCAGTGATTGATGAAGTTCAATAGAGTTTGTAGGCATTCAATGGCATTGAATGAAGTTTGATCAAGTTCAATGCAATTTAATAATTGCAATACAGTTCTAGGAACTCTAGTTTTAATAAGTTCTGGGAAAATTTATTTTCTAGTTAAAATCAAAATTGTGAAAATTTTATCCTTTCAGTTGAATGTCAATTAATTAGAAATCAGTTTACCAGTAACAAGTAACCAGTTTAATGGCATTTAATAGAGTTTGATGCAGTTCAATAGAGTTCTAGGAAATGGATTTTTCAAATGGAATAATGATACTTGATGTTCATACAAATAATCAATAGAGTTCAATATAGTTCATATGATAGTTCAATATGGAGTTAGATGAAGTTTGATAGAGTTCAATAGAGTGGAATTGAGAAAAATGGAATGTTGAATGGAGTTGATGGAGTCTCTATGTATGGGCAGAATTGTTGGTTTTGGTACTTTAAATTCTCAACACAACAAGAGCGCATACCGAACGAGAGGGAAATGAACTATAGTGATTTTCACATGAAATATTTTTCACAAATATCTAATTTATTATACAGATATTGCAACATTTATTGTGACCTGTTCATCACAAATACATTATCTCGAAATGTTGTATCACACTTTTAACCAATAACAATCATCCTATATTCCTATTTCCATGAAATACAAGCAATAATACAATAATTTGAGTGATAACCAAGAATGTATAATCAGCTGGAAATATGTATCTTAAAATCAAGGTTATCAGAAATCAAGGTGTCTTTAATAACCTTGTCTTAAAATCATATTACATTATATTTTATTCTTCAATAACTGAATGATAACTACCCATTAATCTCCTTCAAACAATTAAATAGGTGGATTGCTCAAGATAAAGTGGATTATCAATTATTACTATGTTACTGTATATTTCTATTCATCTCAGCCATGTCTTGTTTAATGTTCACTCTTGTCTGATATTAATTTTCATCTCATTCAATTAAATTAATATCCAAGCAAAAAATCACCAACTTTTAATGGCACTCACCCCATCTACACATATAATATACATATATCATATAACACAACATCCTTACATCCCAATGAACATCAAACCAGTATCAGTGTGGTAGACGAATTCTGTATTCTCTCTAATTGTCTGGATAGTATCTTGTAACATATAGTATGCTCGATCTATAGTTATTCAAAGGTAACCCCAAAGCAAAGACTGCATAATGTTATCTGCAATCAATAGATATACAAATGTTAGCCGAGAACAAAGACAAATACAGCCGGGTCACTGTGACATCACACTGGAAACGTTCACACACATCCGATCTGCTTTGAGCCGCTTCCTGTTTGGCTGCTATGTGCTATGCAGCGGGTCAAAGCATCAAAGCGTGCAAACGCGACTTTGAACTATCAAGTGACGGGTCAATTGGACCACCTCCACACAATAGAGATGCATCACAAACCGAGGAACGAGATAGACGTGAGATATTTGCGAAATATAGCCAGGCTTCGTTTAAAAATCTCAACCCTCCTGAATTATTCATGGTCTGTGTGCTCCTCTGTTACATTTCGCGTCTTATCTATTCCTACGTGCATAAATAGAATATCTTCTGGAGATACTCTTCAACAGTGCTATAAGAAATGATACACAAAGAAATAATGTAGAATGGAAAGCTTATCTGGGTGACTTCTTGAAAGACTTACGTGCCTTTCGTTCGTTCATTTAGCTTTCTTGAGTTCCATCAGTATGTGTGACTTGAACTTAGATTTGTCTTAGAATTGACGACCTCCCGCATTTTAATCATAAAAGCTAACAACACTAGGTCATTCTAGGTGATTTGAATAAGCTTTTATTCAAGTTAGATATGTTCAAATTCAAAAAAGTTTTTAGAATTTTTTGAGATATTCCCCATAGTAAAAAATAAAATAATCACGTGGTTTTTCATAGTGAAGAGATTTTAATGGAAGTCCAAAAACTTAATTGTATGTGACTCATCATGTTCAACTCATATTTAACCAATAAATAATCCATTGAGTTAGTAATAACTTCAGTATTAATCTCCATTACTCCAGTAGTGATAACTCCAGTTAGTAATGGAAATTCAAAAACTTCACGCTTTATTCTAACTCATCACATTCAATTCATATTTATCTCATGAATAATATATTAAAAAGTCAAAATCAAACAAAACAGCTTGGTTAGTTATGATAAACTGATTGAATTTGAAGTTGAATGAGTTATCCAAGAGTGAGAGTCACTTCACAAATGCAAGTCACCTCCAAGAAGAGTAGCCTACCTAATATATGATATGGAAAAGCAGTTTTATAGATTCATTAAATACCTTCGTTGTTATTCATTTCGAATATCTGCTTCACGAGTTATTGCCTGCAGGCAATTTGAAAACTAATAATAGCGCTTTTCAGTTCTAAATTATTACGCTCACAGATAAATTGTTTTGTTGGGCGCGGAATCAGCCATACAATGGCTGTTTCAATTTCAGAAGAGCGTAAAGTTGTTATAATCCAGCCAAGTATCGTTCAGTGTCCCCGCACTCCATAACGAATAATCAAATTGATTTCAGTTTTCTCAGTGTTCTCCTTGGGGATGGTGGCGTAAAGAGCGCTTTTAAATTCATGACACCGCTCGTGCACCCAGCGCAGCAACCAACTGTTCTCCGTTCTGTTCTGTATTGGCGTGCATTCTGAGAGAATTCACAACTCGACTTGGGCCAGTCGACATATTTATTACATCACAAACGCCCGGAGAATTAAGGCGTGCCTGAAATTTCAAGTACTTGTTCCCACATTCGCACTTAATATTAAAAATGTGAATTATCATAAACGTGATGACCATTCTAAAAAGGCCTGGAAGCCGTTTGCTTCCTATATTCAATGTTTCTCTATTCAATTGTTAGGAAAGAGAGAAAAACATGGTTCTGGTGGTGTTCGATACGGACCACAGTTGAAAAACTGAAATACAGTATTTATGATACATCAATACATTTAGCTATAGGCTAATACTTCACGTTGAAGTATTTCACGTTGTAATTTTACAAAATTTGATGAAATTCTTTTCAATATCAATTTTAAAATACGTGCCCTTCTCTGGGAAAGAGAGTAGGTACCAGAGCCCGGCATCAATGTGTGATTTTATCCAAAAAGGACAAAAATCCGGAGAATTTATTGATAATTTTTCAACTGATTTTTGAAATACGATTTGGCTTTGAACAATAAAATTTGGGGGATGTCTTTTTCATTCGTTATAATTCAATAATATAATTTAATGAATGAATTCATGTTTAGTGGATATAAATAGCAAAGGGAAATAAGCATACAAAGTAATGAATTCTTCTTGCTTTGATTTCACTAAGATATTACTGACAACAAATATCATAGAAAAATGTGTGGATGTGTCTGGCTGTTCAGTGAAACGGTTGCTAGGTGAGTGTGATGCTAAGTCACAAACACTATGGACTGATTTCGTATGGGTGACTCCCCACAACAAAAGCCATATGCATATTTTTTTATAGGAAAAATAATTATCGTGTCAAGGATATCAAGGATTTTCTTGCAAATAACTTTTTTATTGGAATGAAAATTAGAAGTATGGGGACTGCTGGAATCAATCAATTTTTCACTGTAATACATTTTGCAGTTTTGATGACATGAATTTGTATTGCAGATGGGTAAAAGCTACGAGATTTTTTCCTTATTTTCTGTAAATGGAACGTAAAGTTTTGAGAATATAAAGTTGCAACAACATTATTGTCTTGCAATTGTTATTTCGTTGAATAATCGAAATAAAATAAGCAAAGCAATGAAGTCTTACCAGCGATCTCAGCTGGATGAATACCTCGCGTCTACCCCCTTGTAATAAGACTTTAAAGTAACTCTTTGTACTTTCACGTTTTTCTTGTTCTAATGAAAGTGCATTGCGAAAATAATCATAGAAAGTGAGTTCACAGCTTCTGTTAAGGACTTTTAACAGTAGTTTGATCGCAGTTTACGGAATAGCACGTACTACTCGAAGCTCAACAGCTGAGTTTCTCTGTTTCAATAATTCATTATCACGAGCTGTATCTAAGCGCACCAAGTATGGCTAAGTTGTTATTCAATTTGTGAGAAAGTTGAGTCTTAAATAGGTTTTAACTACGTTCGAAGAATTTATAATCGTCTCAGACTATAATTCCTGAGACTACTGTATAGGGAATTCTACTCTCATCTAGCATTCCTCATAGATTTCATTTTATCTGGATATCTAGTAGCTTTGAACGAGGAGAGATTTATCTGCAACAATTAATAGCTTTTTCTGCTAGAAAGAAATACCGGGAGGCTATTTTTTATATCCATTCGTACTTGATCACATTTCTTTAGATAAGATAAGGTGTTATAAAACTACTGTTCTGTAATGGATTAGATAGAAATAAATGTCTACCCAAGAATTCTTTCAAGTGTTTTTACGAGTGTATCATCATTGAATTAAAAAATACTTAGAAGTAATATAAGAAGATAGCATAAATTGAAGCAAATCATTTGTAAAGAGAATAAAAAACAATTCTAATGAAAAATTCACAAATTCAAATAAGCAATTCATTCAAGATAAAATTATTATTCACAGTGTAGTTTTCAATCATGTACAATTTTGATTGAATGAACTGGAAAAATATAGACTTAAATGGAAAATGAATTTCCTTTTGTGATAAGACATACAGGACTACGTATGTATGTATGTATGTATGTATGTATGTATGTATGTATGTATGTATGTATGTATGTCTGGCTCAACAGCCCATGAAGGGCCTAGGCCTACCAGCTGGTTGCCAGTTTCATATTCACTCCACTATACTAAGACATGAATAGATTTTATGATAATAACACAGATATCTAAGACTAGAATGCAGTTAGTAGAGGCCTACTATCAGGCCCGAGTTTTGGGTGAATAGCACCCTGGGCTGGACACAGCTTTGCGCCCCCACATTTGTGAAGTCCGAGGATATGAAAATAGCCTACTGTACAATAAGGCCACCAAAGTTGTGTGCTGATATTCAATAATTAAAAGATTGGGTGAACATAAGCCAGTTCCATTACATTAGGAAGCACTCATAAAAAATTAAGAGACTCGTAAGGAAATTAAGTACGTTTTTGATCGGAATAAATGCGCGTGGACTTTGAAAATCTGCGTTTAAGTTTTGTTGGGAGTTTTTTTAATAATAAAAGACCTGTTGGTCGAACGAACTGGACGAAGGTGTTTTGAAAAAGCAACCGACTTTCGGTATAGTACTTTTTTCAACAGTTCCTTTTCATCACTACTTAGTCTTCATTTTTGCGGCAACAGAGTAGTTGTTTCCAAATATTAAATTTCTCTTCAGTGCAATATAATAATAAAAAAGTATTTTCAATAAATGGAAATTTGGGCCCCTAAATATTTGGCGCCCCCAAATATTTTGCGCCCTGGTCGATAGCCCAGTCATCCCATTTATAGACATGGGCCTGCCTACTATTAGTAAGGCTGTACTAGAGCTATCGTTTTGTCTATAAAATTTTGATAGCATACAAGCATAAAATTATAGAGTTAATCAGATAGACGTTGAATTAGAAGAAGCTTCTAAATTATACATATTCTTACACATGATGTGAGTTGTAAAAAGTCAAAGACGATATAATCTAGAGTTTAGGATTAGCGATTAGGAGTAATTTAATAAGCAGACTTCTTCACTGGTACTCACTTCTTCGACAGTATCAAACTCTTATGAGGAAAGTGGATTACAACGCTATCTGCCGCTTCCAGGAAAAGGATTGTAGTTGGCCGTGGCTAAGGAGAGAGCGCCACTTGACAGGACCTGCTTCTCAGCAAAGACAACTTTGGATTCAGCCTCCACATCGGACGGTTGGCAGGATTGTCAGGATACTTTTGACCTTAAAATACTTTGTCTGGGTACTTTAGAGATTTTGAAATTGAACTCACGTTTGAAACACAAATTTGTTTATTTTTCATTCTTTGGGTACTTTTTTCAATCTTAAAAAGTCCTATTCAAAATGCGTGTACTATACTATACTATACTATACTATACGGTATTGTTCTTCTATACTTCTATTTTTTCCTTAGATCATCTTCCTTGATTTGAAAAAAGGATTAAAATTAAATGATATACTCTATATATGATATTAATTCTAATAACTTGTTATTGGTTGTCCAATTAGGAGAAGGGACAATGGTGATGAAAATGGCTTTAAAGAATGGTAATGAGACATTCCCAATACCTTGTCATCTTTCTGCTCAAGATAATCTCCGCGAGCGGAAGCCTTTCCTACATTCAAATTTTTCCAATAACCTGAAACTTGGAAATGTATTCAGCAGATCTGCAGAGCAACGTTGATGTGGTTGTACATTCCTGTTTCAATTTTCGTAATATCCAGGTTTGCCGACTAGAGTATTTGCATTTTGCAATGGCAGCATCTTTGGCGAGTCCATATTGCCAGCCAGCCTCAGCCTGCTTCCAAGCACCGCACCACAGTGCTCCTCATTCTGATAACTTATTCAGGGCATGAAAGGAGAGATGATTACTCGAGCTTACCGTATTTGCTCGTCGCACGATCATAATGCCAACTCCTTGTTTCTTATTCATACAAATTCTATTTAACTTACCTAGGTATCTTTCTCTGCTTGCAATCTTCTTATGCAGCTTATACGATTGAGCGTTCTATTCTCAGAAACGACTACAGTGTATAGATAAGGCGATGTCTAAAGATACCGTAATCGTCTCAGAATTCCAAGGAGTTCCGCAGCATAACATTTAAGGCATTTTCAAACCATATCTTATCAAGATCATTTGGTTTGTGACAAAAATTTAACAGTAGACCTAATTCTTATTTTTGATAACATGGTTTTGTTAAGAAGGTAGACACTCGATACGATGAGACCATATTCGATGAGAGAGCATTTTATTCATTATCTTCCGCAACGCTAAAGTGAGATTTCTCAAAAGAAGTAACTTAGGAAAGGTTTGGTTTTGATTTGTGGTTTTTCTCAAACGAAAACAAACTTTGTAAACAAGAATGTGGGGAGTTTATAAAATATTATTATTTCACTACAAGTACAGGAAAATTTTAAATGATGTGCTACTTGAAACCGAATAATAGACAATCATGACCTTTTCGCATATCAGAATATAAAACAACCTGGGAAATCGAGCATTCAACATAAATGGTAAGCCGATACGCCATTGATATCGATTACCTAAAACTTATTCCTCTTCCATTACCTTCCCTCTCATTACTCACGTACATGGTCATGTGGGCATCACCCTGAGAATAAACGAAAGTACAGCTTACAGTTTGGCAAAGAAGCCAAAATCCTTGGGTGGAATAAAATTTTTGTTATGTAACCTATTAATCGATTTTCATAAAACTATAATTGAGAATGCCAATTATTTGATTAAACTACATACATGTGAATACTTTATGAGTATATCAAGTTAATCCCCTCATTATAAAGGGTATTCATTAAATTTCTGAAACTCATTTTTTGAGAATCTTCTAGAAATAGTAGGAGCCAGATTAATACAAAACGAAATACAGTACTCAAGATAACTGACCAGCCACGGTTCCATTGCTGATCACTAATCTCAGAGATTCATTGAATAAGTTGTTTGACAACTTGTATACGAAGGATGAAGAGTTTAATTGAGTTCAGTACTCTTCGAATTCCGTCGTTTTTTTGAACGTGTGAACAAAGGAAATTCCCGACACGAAGATTGTGAAAGGGGGACGAGAACTTTGGATGGGCTAATGCAATCAGGGGCTGTTAATAATGAAAATCTGGCTGACGGTGGATGATGGAGTCAGTGCCGCGAGCAACCAGTATTTGCAAGGTAGCTGCCACCTCCACTCCTATCATGCATTTGTGCATTAAACATGGTGGGGGAACTCGCCGCCTACAGCTACTTAATATGGCTCTAATCTCGGAAAGGAGGATGCCAAAGCGAATCGGCTCTGATATTCGTGGAATTTGATAATTCAAGTTCATGACTTATCTTGATTTAGCTCTCGTTCCATCCGCTCGCAACCTTAATTTGCAATTCCGACATCAGTGTGCTCTGGAAAAGTTCCATGAATCAGACGATTACCATTTCGTGCTTGAGTTGAGCTGCCGTGTAAAAGCAAGTATTTTTCCGTGGGTTCTGAATCCCAAGTTGATTACTGAGAAAGAATTCTATGCGCAAACATTTCTTATTCACAGTAGAAGTAAAAGTGATAATGAGAGATCATCATACAAATATGTTATTGGCATAGGATTCAACAGATTGACGTAGAAAGACGGGATTGGCCCGAGAAAAGTCTGTTGGTATAAACTAGGATCGAACCAGAAACATTTGGTTTATTTCACATTTGATGATGCATTCACGTTGATGATGCATTCAACGAGCTACTGGTCACTCAAAATTTCATTCATTTATTTATGTTTTGCGATCGTTCATAACAAACAAAAAACTAAAACCAATGTTAATTCAAAATATTGTTTCATGAACAAGTAATCGTTTGAATTTTTCACCAATGGAAATTGAGATTTACCACCAATAGAAATTCGATTTTGGTGCCCACGGACAAGTTATCGTTCAAAATTCTCAACCATCGAGCAATACAAATTCAATTTTTTGTGGTTTACGAACAAGTTAGCGTTCAAATTTCCCTGGACGGTGAGTGGTTGTGGTTGTGTTTTTGAGTGCGCGAAAAGAGCAGACGGCAGATCTTAATCGGCAAATATTTACCAGTGGGGATGCGGTCGGTCCAATATCTGCTGGCGCTAATCCGACTAACACTGATAAAAAGCAAATATTTGAACGGAGAAAAAGCGAAGGAAGGGACAGTGAATAACAGAGCACAGCTCAGGGGAGTCGACAAACAGGACTAACATGATTTATTGGCCACACCAAGGCTGGATGAAAACCGTCCCCTAGCAGTTAATGACATTACGTACTAGGAGAGAGATAACAAGAGGCGATTGGCGTCTCACTCGCTCATACGGGGACGCCTGGCTAGTAACAATATTATTAATACTGGGAGTCGCAGTCGCTCACAGAGGCGTCTCGACTCTAATCTCTCACGGACTTCTCTCCCTCCTCTTCCTATTCACCCTCCTCTTCCTACTATCCCTCTCCTTTCCTCCATTTTCGCCTTTCCAAATTAATGACCTGATAATCAGTTTGTCTGCGGCTGTGGCTGATTAGACAAATACCACCAGCAACCGAAATTCGTAAAGCATTAAGCGCCCAACTGCTAACGAGGTGCCTCTTGTCTCTCAACTTCAAAGCCTCCATCCTCCTGCTTGTTTATCATCTATCACTGCAAACACTCTTTATTTCGCCAACTTCTGATCTTCCCGAACAACATATGTTACGGACACTTGTAATGGATTATTGTGTAGTGAGTAAAGTATACCCAACCTAGAGAAAGAAAAATAAGTGAAATACTCCTTATTGAAAGCAATATTGATCTTCACCTAATGAGAGACAAATTCAATTCTGTGGTAGTTTATTGCTGAGCTTGATTGAGTCGATTCCGTATGAATAATATTGTTACTTTGAAAACCGATTGTTGCCATACAACCGAACTGGAATAATAATTGAATCTCATTTATTAATTGAAAAATATCAATAAGCTGCAATGCTACAGATCACATTCGACTGTTCCAGTTCCTTCATCCTGAATATCGTGAATATTCTAAAGCCGCGTATCGACAGTCCGAGGCAAGTGCCACGAATGCCTCGCGGTACAGTCTGTTGACGCAAAAAAAAAGTATGAACTCATGGCTGAGGCATATGTGTGATCTGCAATTTTTGTAAGGCCGTTATTACACGATAATAGTTCTATGAACATATCTGATCATATAGAAAGAGATGAAAATACCGAATCATATTCATAGAATGGTATGATCATAGAAATATTATTGTGTAATACCGACCTAACCAAAAATGCGAGAACGCAAACAAATTGACTAGCGCCATCAAGCGGGAGACAAAGCAACTAAGCTTGACAATTGATAATATTTGGACTTTGGAGGTTAGTTTGTGCTCAATTAGTAGATAAAAATTTAAGGCAATGTTTATTATTGTCTATTAGAACCTTTTGCACACAAATAGAATTCTTAATCACAAAAATGCATAGGAATGTGGTACAATTTTGAGGTTAGTTTGTAGAATTGTTTGTTTCAAGGCACTGCTCGCTGCGAATTGTGTGCAGCGTTTGCCTCGCTGCTAGCAAACCCGGTATCGACAGTCCGAGGCATGTGTGGCACATGCCTCGGACTGTCGATACGCGGTAGATAGAAGACTAGTAGTAGTACTCTTTTTTTGTGTCAACAGACTGTACAGCGAGGCATTCGTAGCACATGCCTCGGACTGTCGATACGCGGCTCAAGATTAGCCGGCAGGCTCGCTTCGCTCGCCTTCTCCGCCTAGCCAGGGGGCTCCGCCCCCTGGACCCCCGCCAGTATCGGCAGTGTGAGTCAAACAGGCTCGCCTGCAAATTCCGTTCAGGAAGGATTCGAAATTTATTGAACACAGCATTTCTTGACCTAATCTGGACCTGTTTACCAAATTTCAACATTTTCTGACAATTTGTTCTCGGAAAATCTAAGAAAAACTCCAAAAAATAGTGAAACGCTAATATCGAACGTAACCTTGGGAAATATATCGGACATAGTTTGAAACTTGATTCAATATCTTCTAAACTACTCCATCTATAATCTTGCTGAACCATTGAATTTATACTGAGGATTGCAACCCGCACACAAGGCGGAAAATATGCAACCCGCAATACATCTACAGTTTTGAAAACCTGATTACTGGCGTAATCTTAAACGGATTTCAAAAATATTTTAACACAACATTTTTAGTCCTTATCTGAACCTGCCCACCGAATATCAACATTTTCTACCCATTGGTTTTCGAAAAAATTAAGAAAACGCCGAAAAACTATAGAAAAACTCAAATATTCAGCGTATCCCTGAAAAGTTTTTGAAATCCGTTCTTAGAATGCGTCTAAAAGTCTAACTGAACATGCCTGCCAAATTTGAACGCATTCGGTTCAGTGGATTTTTAGTTCTGATGATGAATGAATGAATCAGTGCCATTTCGCTTTTATATATAGAGATTTGGAAAGTAAGTTAAATAGGCGAATATGAATTAGACAATCCAATGGGAGGAAACAAGTATACACTTGCAAGTATCAATAAATATTCCAACCCTAATAGTTCTATGGTGAATAATCACTCATATCACGACATTAAAAAATTTCCAAATTCAGGTGAGATTATCACCAAATACATATAAGACTGTATTTGTAATTGTATAAGATTAAAATGAATAAGCGAAAAACACTAATTTCAAACTACAATGAAAGTGTACTGAAAAACAAAGCAATTCAACTCGAACTTTGTTGTCACCTGGCTGGCACTAGAAGCTGATTGGATGAGACATCAACGCTTGTCACTTGACAACACTCAGCTGGGATTTCCATTTCCGAAGAGATATTTCATTAGCAGGGCACAACACTATTCTGTACTGCCACTGCCTATCTGGACGACGCAGTGCAAAGGCAGAGGCAGGCAGGCAGCTCTGAGTTACTGATGTTTCCCAGCGGCCCCCTCTCACTCCTATTTTAAATTTACTTTTTCGACAACGACCAAGGCTGATCGATAGAATTTACATTTCCATTTATTTGGAATCCCTTGCCGCCGCCAGCAAAACGAGGGGCGCACAGATTATCTTTTGGAAATCATCTTAAACCATACCTCCCCCCCCCTCTTGATCACTCCCGCCCAGGTGTAAATTCGACAAAATCCTACCCCCCCTTCTCACCGTGAGTGATTTGCAAGTAAAATGGAGAGTTTCGATGTGTGCAACGCACAGCTAGCAATCAACCAGCCATTCCAGCAAACGTTCCTTTGCTTGTTTCATATCCGATATCTCATCCATTCATTTCCCCACAGTCGAAATACCCCCAAAATCTACAGCGCGATTGTCATCCAACACCATCGATCTACATCAACATTTACATCAATAATGCGGTTCCAGCTCTGTAGAGAGAATTCCAATTTATGCGGTACGCGCAGTGCATGGATGTTTTTTCTACAATTTTTTTTCTATAGAATAAGTTGAAAAAAATTATTTGGATTTGGATGCAAATGGAGGTCACATACATAGTAAATGATTCTCGGAAAAATTGATTGATTGGTTTCAATAGGTTTCTCTCACTTCATAAATATGCAACAATATATTGTTGAAAAGTTGAATACTCAATTACAAGTAAGAAGGATGAAGCTGGATGTATTTCAATTCAATTCAAATGAAATTTATTTCCTCCACAAAATTCAATAATTACAAAATCTACGATAATGTACCTTAATCTAGTTTACTTACATTCTATCAACAAAATAAAGGTACAAGAGGTGGAAATGAAACCACTGGCATAAGTGAAAATCACTTGTTCGCCAGTAGGAGTAGCATATTGTCAAACTTCGGTCATTCACATCTAATAAAAACAAAAAAAGATGTATACAAAATAACATAAATAAATTACAATTTATATTCGAAGAGAATTAATCAAGCTATGTATCGAGACTCTTAAATTTAGCAGAATAGTAGTACAATCACAATGGATGTAAATTAATTTATCTACACAATATACAAATCAAAATAATGACTCACAGTTATCCATTTCTTAATATTCCTTGGTACACTTTTGGAAGGTAATTCTATAATAAGCCCGGGTGGAATAGAATTTATTAGTTTCGGAGCTATTTAAATTAATTGCTTACGAATAAGTGTTAGGTTTGAAACATATGATGCGAATTTGTACAAATTATACCTAGTCCTATGATTTTCATTATTTAATTGCATAAAATTAACTTTGTATCTACAAAAATATTTAATCACGCTCAAAACATACATTTGTCTTACAGTCATGACTCAAATATCATTGAAAGCACTCATTGAGGGATAAATGGTTTGTTTATTAAATATTGTTTTTATTATCATTTTTTGTACTCTAAATGAAGGAGCTACATGCGTATCGAACGTACCTCCCCAAACCACCAAACCATATTGTAGCAATGATTGGACCAGAGCGAAGTACACCATTCTCAGCATTGGTAGCCGAAGAATCGATCTTAGTTTGTAAAATTTATAAGATACAAACCTCAATCTATCACAAAGGTAATCTATGTGTTTTTTCCATTTAAATCCCTGCTCAATTATAACACCCAAATATTTCAAGTGACTCGTTCTTACAATTTCGGGGCAATCACAACAACCAGTATTAACATCAAATTCATTACAATTAATATGCAATTTCAGTTTACATGCCGTATCTTCCTGGCCAGTTATACTTCTAGAAAATGCAATATATTTTGTTTTTTTAATATTCAAACTTAGTGAGTTCATATCCAGTCATTTCTTTAGTAAGGAGATGCCTTTTGAGGCGGCTCCATACACTTGGTGCCATGTTTCACCGCCAAACAAGAGAACAGTATCATCCGCAAAAGAAAACACCTCGCCCCCGCTCAGATCCAATTTCAACAATTCATTTACATACAACAAAAATAGGATTGGTGATAAGACTGTACCTTGAGGTAGGCTGTAGCCAGTAGGAGAGTCATTGATCACTTCACTAACTGAGTCATTAATAGTTAGAATCTGTACCCTACGTGAAAGGTAACTATCAAATAATTTTAATGTAGTTCCTCTGATTCCAACCCTTTCTGGTTTACATAATAGGCGCTCATGAGATACTGTATCATAGGCCTTAGCCAAATCAATAAAGATAGCAAGAGTTTTCTTTCCTTTATTTAAATGATCTGCCACAGCGTTCGAGAACTGAATTAAAGCATCGTTAGTACTCTTATTATTTTGAAATCCAAATTGATGATCTTCAATTATCTTATGTGACTCTAAGAATTCCACAATTTGTCTTTTTATTAGCTTCTCCATTATTTTAGTTAATGAACTCACCATACTAATTGGTCTATAGTTTTCCGGTAGCTTCTTATCACCTGACTTAAAAAGAGGTTTTATCTTGGCTATTTTAAATAAAGATGGAAAAATACCCTCTTTGAAACATCTATTCACAATGAAAGTGAGTGGCTCAGAGACAAAGTCGGCTATTTCCTTTAGAGTTTTACTTTTGATACCGTCAATGCCCGGACTGGTGTTATTCTTTAGACTAAGTATTGCGTTTTTTACTTCAGTTTCATTTACCGGTCTTAATGGAAATGAGTCAGTCAATCTTGAGTTGTCTTTTTTGTATTCAAATTGAAATGAGGACTGGTTGTTGTCACATTTAGGTATTTTATCTGCATGAGTTTTTCCAACATTTACAAAATATTCATTCAATTCGTGAGCTTTCAATGGTATGTCATCATCTGAGTTTCCTTTCTTATTCAGAAGTAAATTAATATGGGACCATAGTTTCTTAGTATTATTTCCGCACTCATTGATTCTATTTTTGTAATAATCATACTTTGTTTTATATATCAAATTATTTAAGAGTTTCCTATGAGTCTTGAATTGATTTTTCAAAACGGTGTTAAATGGTTCCTTTTCCAATTGCCTAGCAATTTTATCTCGTTTATTAACAGATTCAATCAGCCCCTGTGTTTAAGCGGTTTCTTCTTATGTCTCAATTTTATCTCGGTTGTAGAAAGGTGTATATAATGTGTAAGTGTATTAGTAAATTTTTCAACCATTGGATCTATATTTGTGTTCATGGCATTATCATACAGAGCTTTCCATTCTTCTTGATTCAGATATTCTTCAAGTTTACTCGTATTAATTGAGTAATTAATTAATTGAGAATTTTTAATTCGATGAGTATTGCTCATCGAATTGAAAATCTACGACAATCTCGCAATTGGTCTCAATTAAGGTTATCATAACCAAATAATTAAAATTCAGTCATATTTTTTACAAAATAATCTATTATAGCCTACTGAATTTGATTTGAAGTTTAATTAGATTGAACATCCCAAAAATTAACTTCATTCGCAAATTCAATAAATCATTTATCGATATTTCTCAAGTGTATCCTGCTTTCAATGTATAAATTTTTCCAGTCTGAATGAGATGTGAAATATGAGAAATTTCAAAGAATTTGTTGATTATTTCTTACTTTGAACAGTCACGAACAATTTAAAAGTACTCACTCCTTACTCTGTACTACGTGCTCAAAAAATTGTACACGAAAAAGGGGAAAGCCTGTATACTGTATATATAGCCATCGGAACACGGCATTTGCTGTTTTATTCACATGGACTTTATGGCGATGTTCAAGTCTACCGTAGAGTAGGTGGAGGGGGAGAACTGCATCACTACTCTTGCCTTCTTATGTAAACGCCTCTGAATAATGTAGATATAGGTCACCTAGAATTTTTCCACACAGCCCTGTGAGTATCCTGCAGTATTTCACATTATATTCAGATGAGAGAAATTCTTTTCGTGTCTGCTTTATAGGTCGAGTTTTACTTCTACTGGGGTCCATCGCCCATCAGGGAATATGGAAAACGTGTAATGCTAAACGGTCAAGATCTACTTCGATATGAATAATGTATATTTTAAAATATGACATTTTTGGAGAATAAACTTGAAAAGTAGGTTTAGATGAATAATTGATAGATGGAGCGGGGTATTAAAAAGTCTAAAGAGCTGTCATCTCAAAAAGTTAGTAATTCCATTATAAATCTTAAATTTCTTCTGTAATAGTCTTACATAAGTATCTCCATAGTTTGAGGATCAAATAAAAAATTTATCGACTAGCATTAAAACTCTATTATAACTTTAATATGGATTAGAAAGACTCCACAGCTTCACAATTAGTTCTGAATGAGAAAAGCATTGGATAATATGTCAAAGATAAAAAAATCAATCGACAAAGTAAGATTGAATTTTTTCTAATTGAGATACAGTATAACTTTATCTTAAGCTACAATACGCTCTCGATGAGTAAAGAAAATATTCAAATTCCCTCTCATTTCAAATAAAATAATATTCTTGACAACATTGGAATGTGATGATACTTTTTGAGGAATAATAATTGAACAGTGCAAATCGTAACCTGTGATAACTCAATTAGTGATCGTGACAGTATTTCAGGAACGAGCTCTTTGGAGGAAGCAATTTCATGGTTCTTGCTCAACCTGGATATTTCATGACTGGAGCGGAAAATTAGATTTAAGAATTACTGAGAATTTTTCTGGATGATCGAGCTGCTAAATATTTTAAAAGATCATTGCAATAGTCTACTTTATGTCATGGCGATACTAAGTGCTGTTGAGGGTTCAAGTTTCCACTTAAGTCTACTTCACTTGTTAATGGGAATGAAAGGGATTAGCTAATCTAAACATTTTTTTAGAATTGCAAAGTTTGTTTCCAGTGATTTCGAATCAAAAACTCTTCCTCTTATTAAAATGAAATTTGAAATTCCCAGGGAGCTCTATAAATGGTTTTCACGTAACTATACCGAGTTTATGTGACAAATATTCAACTTCAAATATTACAACATGTTTCCCCGCTCACAAGATTCAAAAATGTCTACCAATTCGTTTCAAACAAAATTCCTCTCCTAATGTAAACACATAGTAAAAATCAACTAGCAGCGGTAGTGTTTCATTAATTTTTTTCGAAGATTTCCTTATACTGGAATGCTGTATTTTCAAGTGAAACAGCATTCCAAAGTGGTTCAAGTAGTTTATTATCAGCTCCAATTTTGGAAAATTAGCTTTTTAATGATCAGTAGGATGCTTTTTAGTTAGAGCACTCGATTCACATTGAAGTACCTTTTTCATTTAAATGACAAAGGACTACTCATGATACTAGATATTTCAAGGAACTACTAAGACTTGCAATTACTGAGCTCACTCTATTCCAAGCTCACTTCACAAGAAATATTTGTTTAAGGATGGAAGAATTATTAGATATTGCAGCACACCAACTGCTGGATGATTATAATGAGAAGTTAATAATTATTATAGAGATTCCAATCAATTATTATTATTATAAATATTTATTTGCTCAACTCAAAACAAAATTCCTTAAAGTTATCACTCCTTTTACTTTTTATTTTTTAGCTATCATTAGGTGAGGCTTGACGAAAAACTTATATTGTTACTTAAAAAGAATATTGTTTAGATATATTTACAATACTAGAGTGAAAACCTGAAGTGAGTGATAAATGATTCGATGTTGCTTGTCTGTCTCTTACCTGGAACAAACAAAATGAAATGAATTGAAAGATATTTATATTTATGTAATTTTTCTCATTTATCAACAAATAAGATGAAATTTTTACATTAGACTTATTTTACATCAATTCTAGGCCTATAGATAGTAGAGAAGCGTCTGTAACACCGAGAAGTTAATGATATTCGATGACATTTCAGAAAACAATTCATTGCTATTCAAGGAGAAGATTGGTTGAACGAGTATACGAGTATACAATGAGACAACTAAAGTAATTTGCATTTTTAATAATATTATATATTGCATTTTTATAAAATTTTCTATTTATAAAATGAATACAGTAGCCTATTCTGAAACTTCATTATGTAATCTGTAGTGAAATTTCTGAATCTTTTTATTATGTTCGAAAATTTTTATTTTTTGATGTATTTTCCTTATTTGGGCCACATGATTAGATAGATAACTCAATATACAGTGTATGAATTATGTGAAATCAATATTTCAAGAATAAAAAGTTTCTTTGATGTGATTTCGGACAACGTACGTCGAAGAGTTAGAGCATTCACTGGTCGGAAGAAGATCTATAAAACACATTTCATTCAGATACGCTGATTACTACAAAACATGTACATTATGCAGTGAAGAAAAACACAAAGCTAGAGCATCAATTTGCAGTTCCAAACAAGAACTTCCGCTCACTATGAATGTAAATGTATAATATTCCCTTTGGATTCACATAGAACGACTTAATAAAGCGGGGAATATTTAAACGGTCGGCTAAAATCCGTGAAAGGGGGTGGGTAAGCGGGTGCTGAGGGGGGGGGGCGTTAAAGGTTAGAAGAGGAGATGAGCAAAACTGCAGTGTCTGAGTGGCGGAGGCGGCAGCTTTCAGGTTTATTACTTCCCAAATTAATATCAGTTATTATGACCCTCAGACCTAAACGCAAGGTGAATAACAACAAGCCACAGTTAGCCAGTGGCCACGCGTCCCCCCTCCCTCACTCACACCACCCCCTAAAACACCCCAAAACATTTATCAGCTACATTCATCACAGACCCTGACTGCCACACCACCCCCACGAGTGTTCATTGCCGGTATGGAAATTAACTCTACCTCAAGCTCAATACTCACCCCAGTTACAAACAGTTAAACATTTTCCGTCAAGATAGAATATTCTGTTAGCAAATCAAAAAATACTGTATACGTTTTCCAAGCTCCAAAACAATGCTAGGAAATAAGAATTAAATTGAATGATTACTACTAATGTAATAAAACTTTTTATGAGGCGTCTATATTGAAAACCAGATAATGAAGTACTTTGATACTGGAAGTAGTAGCCTATTTCTTATGAATCAATCATGAATCAATTGGCTTATTGCACTCTAGAATTTTAAGAAATAATACCATTTATTTTTACGTAAGTCACGTAAGAAAATATTAAAAGCTTGCTTAGAATGAGAATTTTACCCAATTCATACTCGTCAGGGCATATTCTCACCCAGAAAGGAGATTTTCCTAATTTTGGAAATGTATAGGCCAGATACTCAAAAAATACTTCATCAATAGACATTACATTTTATCAAAATAAGTTACCAGAAATTAACATGTTTAATTGGGATTATCAACTGTTTTTTATTGAAAAAAAAAAAAAACAGTGGGTTACTAAAATTGAACAAATTAGTTTTACTATTATTAGCAATCGGAGGACAGGGAGATTGATTTTTGTCAAGATGGCGGCTATTCTATTGAATGCATACAGTGGTCATTTCAAACAAATAGGGTTTGTGCTCATTCACCCCACCCGCTTCAAAGTGAACATTCAATAGAACAGTCCCTTTATGCCCTTTGACACTTTTTGGATTCAATAGAACAGCCGGCGCCTTGGCGGAAATTCTGTTTTTTTATGATTGAATTATTAGTATAGCAATCACGGGTACTAGAATGTATTTAGTATCCGTGGTAGCAATTCGAACAAGTAGTTTCATCACATCATATTGTTCTAGGTTCATCCTCAGCATTTATCGCATTACATCAGTATATCAGTATCAGGATGTTTAAAATTGATGAGAAAAGAGGTGGTTTATGTTGATTTAACATTGAAATTAATTACAAAGTGCAAATAGCAGTTCTATAATGAGACTTACTGACGTAGAATGAATTAATAATTTATTCTAAAGTATTTAATATTACTTAGAAATTTCGAATATCCATGTCAATTGTCGATTCTCAATCGTCATATTCCACAAACATTGCAGGGAGCTAATTTATAAATGGAAATCCATATTGCTCCTTTTAACGTTGCTTGCAGACCGATATACGAGTACGCAATCAGCTAACTGAATAATTCATTAATTTTCTGATGGTGGTTTGCCTCTAGAGACTCATGCAGAATCATTATGATCGTCCATCATAATTAGAAACGTATTGAGTTGATGTTTTTTCAATAATGTTGCCAAATATACGGCAGTAGTTTAATCAAATTTCTTCCATCACCTACTAAAATGAGAATGGAGTTAAGTTAGTATGAAAGTGTGTTATCCAATTTTTCCAAATGAATTGTAAACATGGAACAAATGAGCTCTTGGGAATGGAGCTGATGCAAATTCGGTGTTCACTTCATCCGCTGCCAGCACACGACTAATTCCACTCACCCCAATTCCATTTTCATGTTTTGCTAAATGCATTCGATTTGTAGGCTAGACCATTGTAACTGAGTGTTCCGTCCCCCTGCTAGGATACAAGGATAGGTGGTAGGTCTATCTATTCACCATTGGCGACACAGCAACGCGCCGAATTAATTATATTGTCAAATTAGCAACGCTGCTAGCATCACCGCATTCGCTCGATCCGAGTTTAGGTTCATACATTTACAACGAAATTCATGTAGATTGTTTTTGGAAAAAACTCTTCTACTGCCTTCAACATTTAAACCCAATTTGATTTCAAAAATAATTTAATTTATATTGGAAAAATCATGTTCAAAGTCCTACATTTTTTGTAATTTATTTACCTAATTACCATGATTCAGTTTTCAGTTTCCTATATTTCCACCAAATTGAATTATATTGTAACCTATCAGAAAACGTTGAATACAATTAAAGGTGTTTGTATATCACTAGGAACTTTAATTTCATCAACTTTCATTTCATCTATAATCAACTTTAATTTCATTTATAGACGTTTTAAAGGAATTTGTTCGAGATTTGAATACCAGAATTCTTTGTGATGCCAGAATAATGGGAACATGAGATGAACGAATTTTTTCGTGACTTTTGATTTTTATTATTCGTGATTTTTATTATTCATTTGTTCATTCCATGAAACAATCACAAAATAATATTGAAAATGAATTAAAGTGATTTGGGAAATAATTCGGGAGAAACAGACTGCCCTTTGTATTCATCTCTCGAATCTTGATAAAAGTTTATGCATTGCGAATAAGGTTATGGCCAGCAAGGTTATTCAGAGCAAGTGGAATTCCATCTATTCTCTTTACTCCCACATCATTCCTTCTCTCCATTCTTTGCTTTATGTGTTCCAGATCCTTGGAATTTATCTCTTCAGATGCATTCAGAAGAAAAATGTGCTCTCTTTTTCCAACTCTCTGTTTCTACCAAACTATCGTTGAACAGCAAACCAAACACGCCTATTTTGCTACAAACTAAGTTCTATCCCCGGTCTCGCACCGGCTATCATCGCAGCGCTGATAAGAGCCGAGCTGCAAGTCGAAAGACGACTGACTAACATCAACAATCGGTCTGCTGGAGGGGGAGTCTCCCTAAACAATAAGAGCAAGCAAAAGTTACGAGCAACTAACTTGAACGATCCTGGAATCCAATAATAGGGACTGAGAGGCCTAACATCTCATTCCCTGCAGTGCAGTTTACATTTGCATTTTCAGACGTTTGCTTTCAAGTCCGTTTGAAGCCTCTTCAATGCGTCTCAAGATCTGACGATTTGACTGGACGAGCAAGCGTCTCTTTCCAAATCACCATTCTAGACATTCTGATGGACGTTTGATGTTAGAATAACAAGACCTCAGTAAGCAATTATGTATTTAATCTCAAGTTTTTCCATGCTAGAAGCATAATAAAGTAATTTGTACTTATAATTGGAAGCAATTGTTTGAGTTTTGTAAAAAAATACGTTACTCAGACCATCCAAATATGATATTGCAGGTAATATCTCAATTAACTCTGCGAAAGGAACCCAAGTTAATATCATTCATAAGAATGCTAAGTTCTAGCTACATTTTTTTAACAAAGAATGAATATTCTGATCCCTTCATCATTTCTTGCTCATGAAGAGTTTTACAATTTTGAGCCAATATCCAACTCACTCCACCAATAGACTAACACGTTTGAAAATGGAACTATACTACCTGTAATAATTAAAGTCTATGAATTCGAAGCAACCAAGATTGCACCGATCACGAAGATGCGTCACACAATGTTCAACCCAAGCACGTGACCACAATTTCCACCCAAATGAGTGCCATCAATATTCCTGTCAGCATATAGAGTAGGTACACCCATCCTGTTAAAGGTCTTGCTGAAGTGCACAGCTCATAAAGAGGGTGAAAAATCATGAAGATGGGGATGGAAACAGACTGTAATATCATAAACCAAGATGTCGCACACCTTAAGATTCTCATTTTTCCACTCTTCTTTTCCTTCTCATACTCATTCGTTCTCATCGTTCTTATTCTTCTATTATTTTTCTCAAGCTTCGTTGTTTTCATTCTCTTTTTATTTTTCTACTATTACTATCTTTTTCATTCGATGTTTTTTTTCCTCACTTTCTCACTATTTGATTGTTTTTTCTTATATTTATTTTTCTAATGAGGGTTGATTCTATTATCACCTCTACTTCCAACCACATCCAATTCTACTGCAATTCTTTCCTCCATATTTTATTCAATGTTGACTTTTTATGCATTTTTATTTTTCCCAGTTCCCTCAAATTTTTATTTTATTGATCTACTTCTATTTTCTCCGACATAATTCCTATTATTATTATTCTCTTGTACTTTATCTTCCAACGTTTAAGCAGAAGCTCTTTCTTTAATGTATCTTTTAATATCACTGTTCTTCGTCAATATCTAATTTTCCTGTTTCGAAACCTTTGTATTCCTAGTTTTTCATTTCTTATCATTCATATCCCTCATTCTTATATTGATTTATCCAACTTTTTCTCATTCCCTAGATCATGTCTACTTCATCGGCGACTCTATTCTCAGCTTTTCTTCCTTACCTCTCTCTTTTTTCACATTCCTCTTATTTCACCATCATACACTTCTTCTCCTTCTGCTTCTTCTTCTCTTCTACCAGCACCAATCTCTTCCTTCTTTTTCCTCCTTATCCTTATTTTTCCTGCACTTCCTCCTCCTCCTCCTCCTCCTCCTCCTCCATTCGTTCTCTTTATCTACCTCTTCATCACCTCCTTTTCCATCTTTTGCCATCTTCTCAACTTTCATGCAAGCCAGACAGAGTACACTGAGATCCATTATGTGAGAGTGAGTAGAGCGTTGATCCTTATACTCCATCACTTGA
This sequence comes from Sogatella furcifera, assembly GCA_017141385.1. Taxonomy (NCBI): domain Eukaryota; kingdom Metazoa; phylum Arthropoda; class Insecta; order Hemiptera; family Delphacidae; genus Sogatella; species Sogatella furcifera. The sequence goes on from CM029546.1 coordinate 22,728,523, forward strand.
GCAGCCTACTCTGTCCCGACCCGACTTGCACGTCGCAATGATATGTGAAAGTGGCGCCTGATGCTGCTGTCTGCTGTCATCCCTTAAGGCCTCCGCGCTCGTTTATTATTTTTCATATCGCAGATGAACTTTTACGCAGCTGGGTCATCCCATCCAGTCACTTTTCACCCTCATAGCTTATTCAGAACTTTCTTATCCTCATACACAATCGCGAAATTATTTTCACACGTCCAAACTATTTATGAAGGAAGTTAGCAGACGTTTTTCTAAGCGTTTAAAATTTTCGTCGCCGTGAAGCTTACTTGATATTAGAAAAGGCTCTCATAAATTATTTATTGATTTTGAAAATGGTTTTCTTCATAGTTCTTCAACTTGTATTGTTTTTTTTTAATTTATTCAAATGACAATACAATAATTATTCCGACACCGAAGATACTAGCTGGTAACGGAAGGAGCAGGAAAAAATGAAGACAGTGGAAGAGTGGCACGTTAGTATTCATCGGCCTCGAATAAGCAGTGACCCGTGAAACTGATAAAAACGAATGAGGCTGGCTGGGTAGGCTACATTAGCATGCCATGTGAATGAACCTCGCGCGCGGTGAAGGTAGTAGGCAACTGATACTTTTGTTTTTTGGTAATTAGGAGCAGAGGAAACGATTTCCAAAGGTGTGAAAAGGAAGAAAGTATGAAAAATAAGTGATTGAGAGGAAGAGGGACAGTGTGAGATACTTGCTGGATAACGTGCTTCAGGTTCATTCATTCTTAAAATTCCCCAGTCATAGCGAATACCTACCACCTAATTATTCCGCTCAGAACATTTCAATAGGAGATACCGGTGTAATTGGATGAAAATTTCTGTATCGATGAGTGATCACGTGAAGTGAATGAATTGCTAATTCAGCTCATTAATGACAGGATAGGAATTTTTCTAGGTAGTTTGGCGTGATAATATACAGTTAATTCGTAGAACCGCTTCGGAACTTAAAACGATTTTCAAATTGAATTTTCACATTTCTATAGAAGGTTGACCCAATTTAGACATCAATAGATTCGATAATGAATTATTAAACATATTAATAAGTTTGCTGGGATGACAATAATGATTAAAATGAATTATTAAATACTTCAGTATCTTATTTCAGAGAAGTCAATAGAGTAAAGATATCAAATGATTCAATGGAAATATCATCAAGTAGAACTACTTACACTTTGTAACTCAAATTTTGCAAATAAACAGTAAAGAAGGCAACATTGTTTAACGTAGGCTACGTCAAGAGTAAGTGCTTGAATGAGGATAATTACAAGTAGGCTATGACAAAAAGTGTCAAACTTCTAAGCACTGGCGGCTTATGCCCACGAAACAGGTGAAGTGCTGTACAGTGAAAGATAAGGACACTTCACCTGTTTCCTAGGCACGAGCCGCCAGTGCTTTACAGGCTACTCCGTCTATACGACCGTAGAGTATACGAGTTGGAACGAACTAACCGGTCCTTGCGGTTGGGAACTTGATGATAGCGCCTGAAAGACATATGAACGCAGCCTGCTTAGCAGAACTTCACGCCAAACTGCATTCTTCGAAATAAAGGCGAAATGTGACATCATTAATCATATTATTGATTGTATAAAAGATAAATATAGCCTATAATTGAAGGAGGCCATCCATTTTAATTATTCTATTAATTTTCTACAGTGGAATAAAATGCTCACTCATAAAGATTGAATGAGCTTCATCAGCATCAGCATTTTATATGTACACCTTTCAACAGATTTCATCATCCTTTATTTTATACGTTTGAAATCAGGTATTCAATACATCAGAAAAAAATTAGGTGACGAGATTGTCTACTGTGAAACAATATTATTCTTTAGTACAAGTCATTATTGCTATTTCCTTATTTTATCCATACAAATTTCTGATTCACTACAATTTTTCATGTTACTTTTCGAATCAGATTCAAACCATTCATTGAATTGAGAAATGATAAGGAAATAACTATCTCCAAAAATAAAATTTGATCAACGTTTGATGACTGATGAAGAGGATAGGAACTTGAAAAAGGCGTCAAGACTGAATGGTGTCTGTCTTTAATCAAGCCGCGACACGGCGGGTGCTGAGGCACGGCATGTATCAGGGGGCGGAGGGGTAGTGATGAGAAGGGGTGTTCTGATGTATTGTCGGGCAATGGGGGCTGATTGTTGCCGAGGGAATGACAACTCAGCGCTGTCGTCGCTTTATCTTAATCTTAAGAGAGAGTGAGAGTCACACAGCTTCACAAAGATGAAGCTTGGAAATGCCAAAGTGCCACCACCCGTATCCTATCCGGCGAAAGTGAGTCTCAGTGCAGTGACAACTTTATAGGGCACGCAGGCCTCTCATTATTCGCATGCCAGCTGTTTAAGTCAGCGACAGTAAAAGCGTTCATTTTATTTTAATTAGTGTCGCCCGCCAAGGGCCTTCCTCTCAATGGGCCTGAAACTAATTCGGCAGTGAGCCGCGCGATTTTAACTCAGACTCATATACTACATATTTCATCGCATATTAAACATGCTCATTTATTGGTGCTATTGCAGAACCTTAATATTTCATCTACTTTTAATTTCAAGAATGATGACTTCGTAGAGGTACTTCACGTTCACTACAGATTGTAATAGAGTATCGAGCTAGGGCGATTCCTCCAAGTAGGAAGTGAGGAAGTTCCTATACTTTTTATTCAGTATAAAATATAAACTGATTGTGCATCAAGAGAAGCATGTGAACCTCCATTGAAATGTGCGAATAATCAATTGTAAGATACGGGCCAGTGCGCTTTTGATTTACTATGAGTAGCCTATTAGTTCTAATAGTTGATACAAGTTCAAAAATCCACGAAGCGCCACTGGTATCGAGTTTTAACCCTTAAGGGCCCTGTCACACTACGCCACTTCAGACGCGCGGCGGGTCATGTTACATTTTTTTACCTCGCGTTACGAACGCGCGTCTGAAGTGGCGTAGTGCGACATGGGTCTAAAAGTTATACGGTTTCTAGTTTCCAGACGGCTGATGTATGAAGAGTGACGGCTTATATCCGGAAAACTGTTTTGATGAAAAAACATACAAATATAGCAGTAGGGGGCATGGATGAAATTTTTATTTAAAAAGTTAATATTTTTCCTGAATCCAGGCAGGAATTTTCTCGCCTATGTCATTAATTTCCTTGAGAAATTAGAATGCAGAATGCTAGAATGCAGCCGGCTTCCGTTGGCTACCAAAGTCGGCTGTAAATAAATTCATCAAGATACGAGAATATATTCATACAAGATCACTCGTAACATATCATTAACAGTGAAATTTTCAAAATTTTCCAAGCAGATTACCGATAAAAGTATTAAATCAAAGTTAAAGTATCAAATTCAAATTTGATGTTAATATGGTTCGCTATTCGTGTTTTTCTTGGGAAGTCTCGATTTTGAACCGTTCACTAGTAAGTTCACCAGTTCATCCTCATCGTCTGAAATAGATTCCACATCTGTAGTTATGTGAGAGAGTACACTCGTCATTTTCCTATTTCAATGATTAGATGAGAGTTCAACCGGCCTGGACCACAAAAACATCGAGCAGATTGTTCCAATTGTTGAAACGCAAAATAATAACTTATAACGTGGACGAGTTTCCATCACGGCGTTAGACTATCAACATAATTCTAAATTCGGGTTGGCTGAATAGGTGGATGCACACGAGATGAAATGCAAATGCAACTCACTCCTGCTTACTCTTCAGAATGGAAACGAGAACACAGTTCAAATAACGCAGATAGACACAGACTGGATCCTGTGAACTGCTCCAGACGTTAGTAACAATAGCTGAGATTTGGCAATGGCACAGCTCACAAATGTCTACTCTCCAAATCCAAATTATAACCATATTTTACATCTATTTTGAACATCAACATGCATTTATGCATCTTTATTCATATCTGTAGTGTAGGATCTATATGGCCTGCCTTCGGAGCTTGTCTTGGGCAAGCGAAAACTTGTGAATATTCAACAGCAGAATGAAGAAGCGTCTTGAATGCCATTAAATGCTACTTCCAGACTACAACTAGACAAATAGCAGAGTTGGTAAAAAACAAAATTATCATTTACTTTGTGCCTTATGAGACATTTTCCTAAAACATCGTTCCTCTACAAAGAGTTCATCTATGTATGTTATAGGAAACTCAAATTTTATAGTCATATAAAACTTTTTCAAATTGTTGAAAAATTCGATTTGTAAGTTAGATTATTAACTATGGAAGATAATAGACTAAAAAACTTCACAACTTATCCATTACCATCAAGACATTTAGATAATTTCATGAGGAACAATTTGAAAAAATAATTAAATATCTTAAAAATAATTAAATAATTAAAATATCTTGAAAAATGGCAGTGTTACAGCCGAAACAGTGGCGTACTGAAATTTTCGGATGCCATCTTGAATTACAGGTCACGCACCTCTGGGAGAGCTTATGACTATCGATATTATTTTTCTTTTTATCGAAATGAAGAGACTGTCACCACTTTCAAACTTGTATCATCAAAACGCCCACGGGATGACACTTGCCACCGGACTTGATATAAAGTTTATCTCGGATAGTTTTGCTTTGATAATGTGAAGTGAATATGAATAGAACCATAGTGATAGTAAGAAATTATTCAAATATTCGAACTGAATATTTGTTATTTTTTATTTGCATATACATAACATATTTTCTTAGTAATCAAATATTTAACAGAAAATTTTAATCTCCTGATAAAGAAGAAACTTCAACGAAGGCTTAGATTGTTCGATATTATTCAATTTTCTTCATTTAATTCTAATGAGAGATAATTCAACTACAGTTTCATTCATAAACAGGTTATATTTAAATCCATCAGTCTTTTAAACCTCTTATTAGCTGATAATAATAACAAGAATCATGCTCTGATATCAAGAACGATGTGCAAAGTGGGAAGCGCCGTTGTCAACAGGATTACAAGAATAAATGGACGAGGATTATCGGTGTGGAGAGTGTGAGCAAGTTGCTGAAGGGAGCAAGCATGTAATAAAGTGTTAGGTCGACCGACTTCGACCTTTTGCGTCACATTTTGATGACGAGATTTCACTCGCGAGGCCATTCGCCAACTCATCTTTTTCCTCCGAAAAAACGAGTGCTTCTCAGCCCATTATTCAGATGAGGGATGTAAGGCGGCAGGCAACCCTCAGCTGAGGAATGGATGGATGCCTCACCTCCCTTAATTCACTTCCTCCTTACCGCTATCAGCACCACCTCAGCACTCTTCTCTTCCTCACGTCGTAAACAGCCACTGAGTGAGTGGCAAATGAGGAGGAAGTGAGGATAAATGCCTCATAAAGCCACAGAGTGTGCGAGTGTGAGGAGCCTGCAGATAAAACGCTTTCAACATGCATGCCACACATGGCTGCAATCTAAAATCTTTTCAAAGTGCTTTTGTGCCATCTCTTTGGATTAGAATCTTTAGCAAACATCTTACAAGAGGATTTGTTGAATTTGCTTGATTGTGAGATTTTTCAACTGGATTACTGTGGAAATTTGCCAGCTTTAGAATGATCATTGTCATCTGAATAGAGAATAATAGAATACAATCATTCCTTTCTTTCAACAGGGTAGAGTACAAGTAGTAATCAATACTGTACGTTATCTATGAGAATGAACTGTGAGTGAACAACGTTTAAAAAATACATCAGAATTCTCATGGCATGCGTTCGATTGATTAAAGTTCACTAATATTAAAGAATATGCATATAGAATCTCAAATTAAGCGCAGAAATTTTCAGTTTAGATATTTCAGTATGGTTTTCTTGTAATCACCTGGATATATTACAACTATTATTACCTGGATATAATGGAATGCGTTTGGAGGATGTAATGGCATTCGAAAGAATTGCTTTTCAATGGGATAATTCAATTTCAGGATTTGAATCATAATGATTCATGAATATAAAACTCCGATAGTCTAATCATAATCCAAAACCTCAAGACCTAAGAGCCACATGGTCTCTTCTAAGTTTCCTATTTCAATAGAAGGTCAATACTGATAGATAAAATGAAATAAATCAAATAACCTTCATGAGCTTTAAAAGTATTATTAAACAGCCCTAAGGTCAATACTGAATTTACATTACAAATTGAATCATCCGCGCTGCGATCTGTGATCAAAGAAACATCCATTGAAAATTTGTTTGATCTTCTTTTTTGAGATCCCATTTTAAACCAATGCAAACATATCAGTTGAATACATTTATCAATAGAGCGATAAATTATTATCATTATGATTCAAAAATCAACAAACCATCTCTAATTTGAATATTGTCTTGGTCCTTCTTGAAAGCAATCGTAGAGTTGATTCAACTTTAATTATGAATATAAAATCACTTCGATTATCAAGATGAATGAGTGGGAAAAACTTTTCAAATCCGAAATATATTGCGTTCTCTATAATTTCTAAAAATAATATGGAATTAAGACATTTGCTTCCATCCCAATATGGAAAACACCACATCAGTCGTATCTGAAACAAGAGTAAAGTAATGTTTACTTTGTTATTAGGGTTTAATGTATAGTGCCTTTTATAATAAACTCATTTTAAAGGGTACTAGTATATGATTAGTTATTGATTTTTCAAATGTGAACTAATCTACTTCAAAACAGAAATAAACTCTCTCTCTCAAACAAATTTGATCCCAGCAGAGATGAACGTCATAGGTGCCTTTAAAATATTTGATTTATCAATCCATATTTTCAATCTCAATCTTCAGATTCATCCCCATATTCTTGATTCAAGGTTCCTCATACACCATTCCATCATAGCGTTGACTTACTATTTACTTGGTACCATACTATGTATACTTAGTCTATGATCATAGTATCAGAAACACAGAGGAAGTATCCAAGAATGAGAAGCAACTTTACTCTCACCAATATTAGGTGCAGGCTACAGAAGTGAACCTTCATCATCCAGGCTTTAGATTTCTGCAACCAATTTCCATTTGATGGATAACGTGAGCAATAGAAATGGGGGAACTGCAAGTGGCTGTTGCCAGACTATTTCTGCATTTCCAAGATTTTGCGTCTCCCTTATTTCTGTCCTTTTCATCCTCTCACTCTCTCTTTGTGCCAACCTTTGCAAAGTCCCCTATTCAAGCCACTTCATCTTCCAACTCCTGCTTCACTCCTTCCACATTTTCCCTCCTACTTTTCCTCTCCTTCAGCTTCCCCCTCTACTCAATATTCATTCCTTCCTCTTCACCAGTCTTTTCGTCAGTCGTTCATCTCCTCCCCAAGCGTGTTCCTCATCCATTCTTCGAGCGCACTTTAAATAATAGCTCACCTCCCATTCTGCGCCCTATTATTTCCGGTGCATTTCTATGAAATTACTTCTGCCTTCTAAATGAGTATTTTTAAACGCTCTTTGACAAAAACGCACTGCTGTTCTTGTCGTATTGTGAAGATAAGATGAACTCATCGAAATGAACCTGGAGAACTCCAATTCAAATACATATTCAACAATAGGGAACTGTTTATTCAACCTGTGTGAACAGTAAAACCTACAAATTATTCTTACACATGTTATTTTGTTTGTTTGTCAATTAAATGGCTCAACAGCCCTATGAAGGGCTAGGCCTACTAGCTAATTGTTAATAGTCTTTTTGTTAATTCTTTGTGAGGTTGGGTGTGTTAACGGGGTGAGTTTATTTTTTCTATGCCTAATATTGAACATTCGTTTTACACATGTGAAATAACATATTTAATACTGCCTATGCCTTTTTTGAAAAAATGATTCTGACCAACAACATTGTTATCTATTTTTGACTTTATATTTCATTTTCAGAGTCCAATTATGTCTTCCGGTGGCTTAATTCATTGGGAAAAATTTTAATGTAGACACAATACCCTATGTGACTTATTTCTCAATAGGAAATAACTGGCTTGGATGAGAAAAAATGAGTCAGTTCGCGTTAGCACACTGAGCTATGGGAATAGAGGATAATATGAATTTGCCCTGTTATTAATGAATTTATGGATAAAATAGGAAATAATGCATTTCAGGTATCACAAGATCACCGTAACCAAGACATAATTATATGAGAAACAATATTGAAGATATTTTTTCTTAATTCTTTATAAGGATAGGTGTGGTGAGGGGGTAGATTTATTTTTTCTATGACCAATAGCCTAGTGAACATTAGTTATTGTTCATGAATCTCTTTCGCACGTGGTCTGAATCTTATTTGAAAAGTGACTTGAGGAATTTTGAAGAATTCATCGCTCAATAGCGTTGAAAAGTGAGCTGGCAGAAATCGCAAGAGGGAAGATGATTAATCGTGAAAAGGAAAATGCATTTTTTATTGTGGATTGTTGAATTTCCCTTAGGCGATGTGTCGATATGAGGCAATCGCCTTGGAAGGAACAGAGAGGGTGTGTAGGAGAGAGGAGTGGATTTTCCCTTGTGCAAGCAGTGAACTGACGAAAGAAAACAAATGACCAGACGAATGATTGATGCAGAACTCGACTATCGTGGGCGCGGACGAAATGGTGGGCAGGCGAAGATGGTAGAAAAAGGTATAGTTGAGATGGGTTGGTTGCAAAGGAAGAGAAAATGAAGAGAAAGAGGAGGAAAAAGAGAAAAATAAGAAATAAGGTTAAAAGTAAAAAAAGAAAAGGTAGTAGTAGGACAGGAAGAAGGAGTAGGAGAAGGGGAAGGAAGAGGATGGGAAGGAAGGAAAAAGGGAGAAGGAGGAGATAAAAAACAAAAAGCTTGATAAAAGTAAATTACTACAGAAGAATATAAAAAAGGAAACATAAGAAATTTGTTAATGAAAGTAGAAGTTGAAAGGCATGGATCAGTAGATCGGATAAAGAAGGATGGAAGAGGTAGATTGTTAGTGATTGAAGAATATAGACACGTGAAAGTAGAAGGAGAAAATTACAAAATTGAGAGTTGGAAAACCTATGAACAATAATAGAGATGAATTATGGGAATAAGAATAAAGGAGAAGAGCAAGGGGTACAGTATAAAGGGGTACAGTTTATTGTACAGTATAAAGCCAGTAGTAGAACAGAAAAAAAGATAGAAATAGAATTCTGATCATTGAAAATGATCAAGTAGAGGAGGAAAGAATATGGCGAAGAAGAAGAAGAAGAAGAAGAAGAAGAAGAAGAAGAAGAAGAAGAAGAAGAAGAAGAAGAAGAAGAAGAAGAAGAAGAAGAAGGAGGAGGAGGAGGAGGAGGAGGAGGAGGAGGAGGAGTAGGAGGAGGAGGAGGAGGAGGAGGAGGAGGAGGAGGAGGAGGAGGAGGAGGAGGAGGAGGATGAGGAGGAGGAGGAGGAGGAGGAGGAGGAGGAGGAGGAGGAGGAGGAGGAGGAGGAGGAGGAGGAGGAGGAGGAGGAGGAGGAGGAGGAGGAGAAAAAGATAAGTAAGTAGGAGAAAAATATAAATATACAGTAAGAGAAAATAAGAAAATTTAAATGAGAAAATAATGAAAGAAAAGGAGACGTGCTTCTAGGGGTGAAAAGGGCAACTGAGAGGAAAGAGGAATAAGAAGCTGCAAGATAACAACTGGATTACAAAAAAGACGGCGGCTGATCGTCATTCCACGTGTGGAGTCTGTCTTCATTTGTCAAAGTCCGAGCGGATAGCAGTCAGTCCCCTTGCATTGCATCCTCCACTGCGTTCAGACAACGCCAGTCAACACTGATCCCACTCAGACTACTTCTAGGGGTCACATCGTTCAGCAGTAGCCATCAGTTAACAGTGGTAACTTAGCCAATACAGAGTTTTTCAGGAGAAATGTGCAATAGGCTACTTCTCAGGCTGATTCCTTACACCAGGTAGACAAAAAGTTCCATGGGACAAACCCCCAAAAACGCTTTGATACCGTAATAACAATGGCGGAAAATAGAGATTTTTCGAAAAATATGAGTTTTTATAATTTTTTAGAGGCTTTAATCGGGTTCTGAAATTATCAACTCATATGTAAAATAAGCTGAGGAATTCAATGAAACAAGTTTGAAGTTTTCAACTTCAAAAAATTCGAAAAATTGAGGAAAATATGTTAAAAAACGCCATTTTTCAACATTCAGGGGGTTATAACTGGGTGGATAACGAATAAAAAAATTATTTTAACAGTATTGAAGTTAAAAAGAGTCGGATTCTAAAGAAAAAGTTGAATGGCAGCGATTGTGTAATTCTTACCCAAGTCTCAGAAACAGCGATAAAAAATAGCTACTAAACACAATAACTGTTACAAACTTCAAATTGGTTTCAATGAATTCCTCAGCTGATTTTACATGAGAATTGGTAATTTCAGAACCCGAGTAATGCCTCTAAAAATTAGAAAAATTCATATTTTTTGCCATTTTTATCTCTGTAACAAAGCGTTTTTGGGGTTTTGTTCCATGAAACTTTTTTTCTACATGGTGTAAGGAATCAGCCTGAGAAGTATTGCACATTCCTTCTAAAACACTCTGTATAACAGTATTTTATTTATTTTTTACTTCCCAGACTAAGTAAAATATATAATTTTGAATTTCGTGAATGACCTGACTTCGAGAATAAGCCCCTTGTTGAGAACCTTTACAGTCATTCCACCGTTTAAAAATTCTGATACTGTACAAAATTGGACGGAATACCAACCCTTTCATAATTTAAGAGAGCAAGAGTGTACGGTCAATATTCAACTTCAACAAAGGTATGCGGTACCGCACTCCAGTACACCAAATCGATAGAAACCACATCCTGCCTAGTAAAAATTTATGAAACAAAACTCATCACCACAACTGAGAATCATTTGCTAAATCCAGGCGCTGGAGCTTGGGAATCACAGGATACGCTCCAGAGTGAATCTTCAAGCGTAATTCAGTGAGACGGCTGAACATGAACCGTTTTCCCAAGTGGTCAATAGCTTAATATCATTACGAAGCTACACCCAGAAGCACAATGAAGCTAATGATGATTTATAGCTGTATAGCGGGCCTCTATTGTCTTCAACACTGACTGCCTTTCCAGCAATATTAATTATTTTATGAGCGAGAAAAATCTCCAGCCCTTTGTTTTCATCACTTACAATGATTGAGTTTTACAATGAGTATTGTTTAGTACATACCCTAGGACGACGTAAACATCGAACATTGTTAACAGGAATATTTGGATGAATATTCAAATCATTATATAATTCAATGGCACATTGGATTACAATGGAACAGTGTAAAAATACATATTTGAGTAATTAGAATTCAAGTTTGCTTTGAATAAATTGGATATAAATTGATAATAGAGGTGTGTTTGAACACGCTATGAATAAATGCTGATTACACCGCTTCCAAGAATATTCTTTTCATGAAAAAAATTGTATAATATTATTCTATGCCGCGATTTTACAAGTTTACACACACCAAATAATAAGATGGAATTAAATTTCTTCATAAGTACACTGTCATCACCCAGTTTGAGAGAAACTTGTTGGAAAATAGGTTGAAACTATGAGGGTTTAGATTCAGAGGACACGTGCTGTCTCAGTCAGAGCTGTATCACTTTTCCAACGATTTCCCTCTAAAATATGCACAACTCATAGCATACAGCTCGGAGGTAAGTCTTTTATAACTTGAAAATTAACATTCTGGCGGAAAACATTTGTGAAAGAGAAGTTCAATTTCTAGCTGGTGCATTTCAGAGTGGCTGAAAAGACTCAATCCTGAATAGACAGTCTTATGAATCATCTTCAAAGAGATCTTTTGAATAACTCATCCCGTAAACTTTTTTCTAACGACATGATATGAATAACAATGAAGTTCTCCTCTTTGGTCGAATTATTGGGTGATTGATACTGTGCGTTCATTTATTTTGGGTTTGTTATTGATGAGGGAGGACAATAACATTCTCCATTCACATGTAAAATAGTAGGATTTCAACAACAGATGCTCTGTCAGTTTTCTAATAAGCTCTGTTATTTCAATACGGGTCTATTCGTGTGAGTATGAAATAGTTGATCACCATATAAGCATTACTTAAAATTTGAAATGTTCTTTCCAATGTATTCAGGTTCAATGAGATCGTAATCAATGATTGTGTTCACACTCGCGACTGAACAGTGAACAGAGAATTCGATAATCCCAATCCTATCATCAGAACTATAGCATCACGATCCAGTGACTTCTAAGCGACAATAATATAAATTCCTTGAATGAAATATACGAGTACATGAGTAATATTATATTTGAAGATGTATTCATCAAGATCCAATAATCTAATCCTTTGTGCTACCATCTGAGAGATAACTCATCCAAGTGAGAATCTATTTATGAAGTACAAGAATTATTAAACTTAGACGGTTGATGAATCACCAGGAGAATTCAATACATTGGAGCTCGATTCAAACTTTCAATTGTGAGAATAGAGATTATTGAGTATGAAGGGCAGCCTGATATTGGATCGTGAAGGAGAAACAAGAATAGCAAGAGCAGGAGTAATGCATCGAATAATAACGAAGAGAAAGTGAAGAAAACAAAGACACCACTTGTTAATGCAAAGGACTAATAAACCTTGCCGGGGGTAATAAACCATAGCGACCATTGCCTTTATTAAATTTGTCACTCGGTTGGATGGTATGAGGGTTGATTTAGGTAGAAGGGGTTTAGTGGTCTGTAGTCTCGGTTTTGCATGGGCGTCATGCGACGCTTATACCACTAATTAAACTCTAGATGTGGTGTGCATACTGCTTCAGGAGGTGGCCCGGTTAAACCTTGTGTTATTGTTTTCCCTGTCCTTTCGTTGTGGCATCTTTTAATGCCTGTGTGGTAAATGGAGAAGGGGCTGGTATGTGTATTTTATAAGGTACTAATATCCTCCCAGTGCTGCGCCTTCTTCATATCTTCCTCTTCCTGCTCGAAGTGAAGCCAACGTTTGTCCCGGATTAGGTGCGAAAGATTGGGGGTCCCTGACCACCACCCGAAGGGTCACCCACCAAAGGAAGCGGGCCCGCTATCATGCGGGCATTTATAAGTTCCTGGTCACCCCAAAATCACAGTGGCCATATTTAACGGTTCAGAGGCGGGTCCCCCTCGATTTCCCTCACTATAACCGGAAGCCCCACCAATGAAGTATTACACCTTGACCCTCTTTCCAACTCAAGTCATAAATTTCTAATTCAATAATTATGTTGTTTGCCCGCATATTTATTAAATGGAAATGGGCTGGCCACATTTCAAGGCTGCATGATGGTAGATGGACCTAAAAAGTAACCAGTTGGGAACCAAATTGGAGGAAAAGAGGAATAGGGAGACAACACGCCGGATGGAAAGACGACATCGTCAAGACGGCTGGGAGAAATTGGATTTTAGTGGCCAAAAATAGGCAGCAGTGGAAAATCTTGGGAGAGGCCTATCCCCGATAGCGGGCCTTTCCGAATTAACTGTATCAATGTTATGAAACTTCATTAATTCATTATTTCTCATAATCACTTGAAAATATAAGAGAAAGAGAAACTTTTTATTCGATAATTTTTATTTATTAAAGTGATATTAAAGACTATAATCATCATAATTATTAATAGAAGGACTGAAATTATTGAATAATTATCACACTGTACAAAAAAATTGCAATTTGGTACAAAACTGTGTACTTTGTTATCGAGTAATGTTGTATATACTGTACTGGAAATCGAAAACTAATAAAGGCTTTATTTATTATTTTTATGACGAAAACTGCTCAATACACCAGTTTTTTAAATGATCCTGGATGAGAATTTCGAATAACAAGAAACAGTTAGTTTCAATCAGTTTTAGGCAATTACATGACCAACTTCCGTGAAACACAGTAATTGACATGATAGAATCGTGTGAAATCGGTGTTAAGCTTTCAAATTACTGAGATTCTACTAGATTCAATTCCTCGTGATTGACTTTTTCCGTCAAGTAGCTTCGATGATAATGATAATTATATATAAAAAATACATCTTAGGTTTGATTTGAAATATTATTATTGATATGATTCATTAACGTAAAGAGGATTTGTGGACTTTTGAGCAACTGGAATCATAAAGAAAGTGGCAAGAAATGATGAAAAATAGCATTCATACCATGATTTAAACTGCTTGAGATCCACTCTACCTTAAGGTCGTTTCCTTGCCAGAATGACTCCACTAACTGGGAGAGTCATGACTGGAACAATGAAAGAGTGACAATAGTCAAGATTTTGGGCTTACTTTATTGCCATCTGGTGTCGAATTCAAAAAACAGCAAAAAAATGTGCCACTTTGCTGAGTTGCCAATTTTTTGTTTTCATAGTCCCAATCCCACTCCCTACACCTCTCCTAGGGGTTTGGAATCCTTTGTCACAGGCATTGACAAGTCTGGGTTGGTTTCCGTATTCGACATTCTCTCCACCTCATTTCTAAAGAGCCTAGACTCTTCCTGTCTCTAGATTTCTGTCTAGACTCTTCCAAGTGCAAGTGATGAACCCAAAGTAAACAATAAGTATTATCAGTCTTTCAAAGAATGAGGAAGATTAAATGTCAATTAACTTAAACTTAATGTCAATTAAATGAAAATTTTTTGGACGTAAAATTATTGAGCAAAGTGCAAAGATTGTACATACTCGTTGTTTCGAATTTATTATCTATCAAAATTTAGGAAAGAAATAGTTCAGGCTATGCCTAGTTTTTCTTGCCTAGTTGAAATAATATTTTTATAATTTGTGTAATGATGTCAATGAATATAATGAATGAATGAAAATGAATACGGTTTAGTCCAGTCCAATAATTATTAAAATCGTTGATACAGCAATATGGAATGTGGATGAAAATAATAGGCTATTACTGAATAAAACTTTATCAATAATTACGGTAGCCTATAATTATGTATAAAGGTCTCATAGACAGGAAAAATAGGAAAGTTACTGGCGTCTCAATACTGTAACTTTATCAACTTTATCACTGTCTGAGACATTTTCCAAGAATAAGTACAAATCTTGCTGTTAGTTTTATGTGCACAGATTACAATAATTGTGCCATCGTTATCATTTTGCTTTACATCAGATTGAATAAATTGATGTCCGCAAATTTGACTGGCGTGAATTCCGCAGATATGCCAGAATAGTGCCAGTGATGGCCGAAAAGGCACTAAAAAACAACACACAAGTGCTAAAATAGACATGTACAATATTCAATAAGTTTATGATAGGTACCTACAAAAAAGGACATGCCTGATAACGAAATGTAATAGAATGTCATTGAAAATCAAAACTATTCCTATATTGCGATTTTTTATTTAGTAACTTTATAACATTTTTAAGAATTTTGTCTTATCCAACAGACATTGCGGATAATATGCTATGTGGATGAAAGCACGTTTTACATTCACCTCAGGCAATCTCTGCGTTGGTTTTTGGTTGCTTGCTCACCATTGGCAGCTGAGATTCGAGGTCACAGAAATTCGTCACTATTGTTTTGAATAAAAGCTCGTTTGTCATAACAAAAACATAATACACACCCTCACACTGACAAGAATGTGAGTTCGTGTCATTGAGCAGCAGTTACCTGTTGACAGTGGTCACTCCACTTCGTGAGTTTTGAATATTTGAATGAGAATATTTATAAATTGTATGAAGGGATACGCCTGCTCGCTATTTATAAATACTGATGAATAAATTATTTGATTGAACTAGATTTCATTCGTCGCCTAATTTATTTAATATTGACTATTTTCGACAACAATGTAATTATAAGAAATATGCAGTATTTACAAATATATACAAATATAACAATAGATTGTATAAAGATTTATAGGTGACAAATTTCACACCAGGCTACTCCAGCTGATGAGAGATTGATGTGACAGAGCAATCATTAATTAGCAGCTATTTATAAGCCTGGTGTGATACTGGCTTCTTGTATGGAAAAATTACTCTACTACTACTTGGAAAAATTTTCACTATTTGTTCAAAACTCTAGCACTCAAAGATCTCAAAACGCTTCTCAGACTGTTGGAAAAGATCAAATTGTAGTGAATACTATTATACTAACTACTCCTCATTAAAACTCAATTGCATTTCATTATAAATTGGCCATAATTCATTGAGGGCATGTCTGTAAGTTTCCAAGTAAAACCAGAACTGCCAAACAAATAATCTTTCCATCAAGAGAGAGTTTCTGAAAGGCCCATTCAAGTGCGTCGGTTTCTTTTCAATACTGAGTTATTCTAGTCAACCCTCATTCAAGTCAATCTGACAACATGGCAAGGGCCACCGTGTCGATGGGTGCAAGAGCTAGTAAAAATACGATTGTGTTAGTAAATGTCTGTGTGTTGGTAGAGTCAGACAGTGACTGTGCAAATTGAGTCACTAAATTTTTATGGAACCAAAATCTCTCTAGTGTAATGATTTGAAATTTACATACTTTCTCAAGTACAAGTAGAGACATGATACATTTCATTCTTCCATTCTCCACTTGGATTGGACAATGGGTTATTATGTAAAGGATGTTTTTTAAAAATGAACTTTTTCAAAAATTCGTGTTTTCCGGAAATTTTAATTGGGATTGATAAAAAATACCTTCAAATAGATATGCTCAAAATTTCAAGACTTGATTTGCAACCAATCATGAGATTTCTGTTCCTTAAGTTTCAACTTTGAGAACCCCATAACTCACAAACTAATTGAATAAAAAACATTTTTCTACATGAAATTAATTACATTTTCATATCTCAATAGTATCCATATGAAAAAACTTTGAGAAATGTCTCCAGGAAAATGTTCCAAAAAGTGTGTGAAACTGCGTTAATGGTAGCCCTTTGTTGGCCAGTCCTAAAGCACTTCAAATCAGCAGCCAGACTTTTTGACGGAGTTAACTGATATTGAGAGACAGTATCCAGTGTACCTAAATACATTGACTTAATGCAATGTTTTATGGAATGGAATACTATGCTTCTGTATCTATATTAATGATATTTATATCAATCATATTTATTATTCCTTGTTTTTCCAAATAGTGATAGTCATACAGTTATTGATTGAACAGGACTAGGAATTACGTGTAAACTGTAAAGCCCTATTACAAAAAGAGGAATCTCCCGAATCTCATAGTGTGAGATGTTCCTATCTATCCTTTGAGTCATGCAATGTCCTGTAGGCCTATGCCGTAATCCTGTAGCCCATGTCATGATTTGAATATTGTTGGAATGCGAAATTGATACATTGGAAGCTAAGAGTGATTGTTCCATGATCAAACATCATTTTCATAAGATTCGTTAGTTCATTATGGATGTTAATTCCACCCAGTACGATTGAAAAATACAATTTAAGATGTAAGCAATCAAGAATCGAGTATGAGCAGGTTGAGCACTACTTGCCATTTGCATGATATGGTGAACTAAAATCAAAACTCTACACGATGTTCACACATTCTCCAACAATTAGCAAATAATCCGAGCCGAAAATACAAAATTATAATTTCTCCTAAACGGCTGTATAACACGATCAAATGAAGGTCAACCTAATTTAAAAAATTGGTAGATTGGTACAGAAACTCAGTTTGGTGTTATTACGGTGGCTGTCGAACGATTTTCGAATTTGAAACGGTAGAGTACCAGACTAAGGCACTCATTATTTATTTATCGTATGCTTTTAATAGTGGGGAGACCCAACGGGTTGTTCCACTTCACAATATTATAACCTCATTTCTCACGAATGAAAACATAGAGATCCATGTGGGTTATAGTTCTTTTAAAATAGTCATTTTTAAACAAAATTTTAGATTTCAAAACATCATTAAATAACAACTAAACTAAAACACTTCACAAATTCACTTCATGGCCGACAAATATTAAATTTTGACTGGAAATTTGGATCACTAAAGCACTAATTAGGATTGTTCAGACTATGTATGGGTGTGCCAGATCCTTCCCCCTAATCATTACAAAGCATTCACAAACAAACCAATCATGGCCTGCTGGCCTATAATTATACTCAGTTCAACAGACAATTTCTTATCGGGTATTGAATGAGTAGCCAATTTCTTGATGAATATTGGTGTTCAGAGTAGAAAATGCCTGTACCAAGGATAATCAAGGTTCAATTTTTTAAATTCTCTTAAGAGTCATTATTAGTATGAGTTGATAAAGGTTACTTTGATGTTCAATCAATTCTTAATAAAGAACATTTCAACAATCCATTTAAATATGAATACCAAAAGTGGGAGATCGGTACATACCTCAACTCAAATGAAATAAATTCAGAGAGAAGCTAAAGTATCTAAAGCTGATAGTAGACTATCAGGAGAATAAGAATATATCTGGAATATGAAATACTTATATGAAATATTGAATTCATTGATTCATCGATAGGATTCTAATTTCAACTGAAATTAGATTTCTCTAGTTTTCAAAAACTAACGCCTTTCCTTATAATTACTCTTGGTATTCACGGTAAATTGCCAGCATAATGCAACTGAATCGCAAGCAAATTGTAACCGCTTCACGAATTGTACAAATATCGCTCGTGTATGGGCTGAACTTTCTTCAAGAAAGCAGCTATCCAACTCTAGGTATGGTAGATAATATTACAACCAATTAGGTTTTAACGTATAATAGAGAAAACTGTGGGAATGAGTGATTGGTTGCATTTTTCTTGTTCTTATAGAATACAGCAGTCAATATCCATTCAGTGGATAGGAAACGAAACCATTGATCATTGCCAGTTTCCCAGCGTTCCGTTCGCTAGCAGCACGTACGGACAGAGCCTATCATTCTTACTACAGAATGCTGCCACCGAGCAACGAAAACGAAAACGTTTTCTCTAGGCACTCTGGCTGGCTCTACTCCTGCCACCCAATTCTATGCATCATTTGTCAATCACACATTTGTCACTTGCACAGTATTGGACCTGCTCCAGAAAACCTTTCCGTTATTCACAGTTGGGTATCAATTCGAGGATGACTGGAGTGTCGGGTTGATTTTGAATTGAAAATTTATTCTACGTGTGGAAACGTCTAGCAATAGTGTGTAGAAGCATTGCTAGACGTTAGACATGTATTGCTGGAAATATTATTAGACATAATACTTAACAAGTCATGAATTAGACCATCAATCTGGAATCATTGCAAAACATCTGCAATCATGAGTCAAATTTGGTAATTAGTGCATTTCATTTGAAAAAATGCACTATTGGTCTTGCCCTGACAATCGAAAATTTATGATGTGATATATTTTTTACACGTTTCCGAGCCCCTAGAACACGAATCTGATGTCCGTTCAAATTCATATCTCTCTCTCTCTCTCTCTCTCTCTCTCTCTCTCTCTCTATATATATATATATATATATATATATATATATATATATATATATATATATATATATATATATATATATTTATATATGTACAGTTTCTTGTTAACACGATAACTCCCGAAGGGCTTGTCGGAGAGCGACCAAATTTTGCACAAAAATCATTAGTGTTAATATCTCGGTCAAGTTCGTTAACCAGCCAAATTGGTCCAAGGGTAGGGGGTGAAATGGGGGATGAAAATTTTGAAAAATCACTACAAATCGACCAATAACGTGATCGTTTTGAAAATTGGTGGGTATAATACCCTTATTATTCCCTACAATTTGAGCCATCAACGAAAAAACTCCAATCAAAAATGCCAGAGAAAATGGCGAATAACACAATGCCAAAAATTGTGTTTTTCGAAAACGGCGCCTTTGAATTCATACCCTGAATAGCTCATCATAAGTCATATGATTTGAGCCATCATAGAATTGCATTTGAAATGCACTCTTTCCGACCGCCAGCTGCCGGAGCGAATTTTCCTTTTATAATAATTTCCTATCTTCATGGCTTATAAAACTTGTTTTAAAATATGTTGAATGAATAAACAGAGAATGAATAGATGTGTATTAGATATATAGATATTGATTTTGAAAGTGTAGAAACAAGAACAGATATTTCCGATAGGTGAATAATACGTCGTAGTGTGGCGAAATATACTTAGCCTACAGAATAACAGTAGCCTGTTTAGCTAATTGCATAGATTGAAAAAATTGTAAAGTAGGCAACAGTTCCAAAAATGATAAAATTTTGATAACTGAAAAAATTATATTTTCACTTGAAAACCAATTGTATTGGAATGATCAAGTGCTTCTTTCGTCCTGAAGAATGTATTTGATTTATTTTGAATGCATTTCATTTTTATAATTTTGTATATTTTGTATTTTTATGATCAGTATCAAACTTCACCAGTAATCAAATTCAATAATATATTCATGTGTTCATTCCTTAAAGTATTACAATCACACGCACAATTTCTCATGGACTTGCAGTCACATCACATTGTTCAAGCTCTACTCCCCCAAACCATGTATACGGAATTTGCATTTGTTTCTGTGGAGGAAACCGCAATCAAATACACCAATAAAGTTTTCCTCTACATTAAGCGCTTTCAAATTACACGTTCTGATCAACTCGACCCCAGTTTCAATACTAAAACACTTGGGTGGAAACATGCCGGGTGAGGCTCTTCTCACTTCCCTCATGGCACATCACTTAATGCTTCAAAAGCTACAAAGCCTATGCCGTCAACACGGGATTTTCAGTCTGTTAAATTCGCCTACCCTACCGTAATGGATAATTGATGGACATTTTGAGAAATATATTGGTGAAATCAATCTATAAAAATATGAAGAAGTTTAGGGATCATAAGTTAATAATAATAAGGTAACGTAATAAGATTCCTACACAATAATGAAAATACTGGGCTTTTCTAATTCAAGGAATATTGGTAAGTAAGAGACATGTATGTTGATAGCAATTTATGCTGAAAACGCAATAAATGAGAGAACTTTATCAAAAACAAGCGGGTGATTGAGCAAAACGTCTTAATCAATGAATGAAATTCGATGTCAATTGTGGTTTACCAAGTAAATAGTGCCAACAACAAATCTGAGATCGCCAGCTGTGATACAACAGTTCCTGAAAACGACAACAAACGAGACAAAATTTGACTCCTGAGTCAAAATTTATTCAGCCTACTTCATAAATCAAGTCTCAACCGATGAAAGAATATTGATAGGAAATTTCTATTCTTGCTAGAAAGTTTCTAGTTTTTTCAAATTAAGTTCTTTCTTTATTCAATTATGAACGGGATTTGTTAAATTATTCCGTGAAAATTCTCACAATATTTGCAAGCTTATTAAAATACTTAATTAAACTATATTAGCCTTTCTTTAAACCCACATCAGATCCACATTTTCAAATTTTTGAAAGCTGTAACTTGAAGACTGTCTTAAAAGAAAGAGTTCTCTTGAAAAGCTATAAAAAAAGCAATTTATATAAGCTATTTTGAAGTGCATGTAGCATATTTCAAGTCTGTGTTGAAGTTGAATGTGAGTAAGCCACTGTTTGGTGCAGAAACCATCTGTAGCCGGAGTAAGAGTAAAACAGTGAGCTTAATGAGCTGCCACTGATTCTACAAATAGTCAGTCACTTCCGGCTAGGTCCGACCCCTATTTGTCCGCTCCGGTTCAACAAATCGTGCGCCATGTTTATTTATGAAATCCACTCCTGCAGCCATGCCATAAACCACTCCATTCTATTATTATTCTTTATTGTAGCTGAATTTCACATAGCTGAAAGCTCTTTTGAGATTGATTACGTAAGGTGGTCTCGGAAAGCTAGGAAATACATAAAATGGTGAGAAAAGAGTAAGTGAACCTGAACCTGAATAAATTTAAACAGTAGTAATCGAATTAAAATATTGAACTTAAAATAGAAACTTTATAGCCACTGGAAAATATAAATAGCTCCACTGAAAACACCAGAGCTTATTATTCATTTTGTGTAAAATTATACTAGAATGAGGGGAATTGATAAAAATTAACATAGAGAAGAGAACTAATAAACTTGAATTGAATATTCAATGACGATAAGAATCACATTGATGGACTATACAGTATGTGAAAAGATATGGCATAGCCTATATATAGTTGTTTCCATGAGAAAATTACAAAAAACATAGTTTGGTGGTGGGTATAAGATTTATTTTTTCGCAAATTGAAGAAATTTGAGGAAATTTTTCATTTAGTGAACTTAGTTTACCTTGGAGCAGTGGAGAGTAAAAATTGTGATGTAAATGAATTAATTGTAAACAAAAGTTTAAATTCCCAGTCGATATAATCCAATGAAAATCGATCCACACGGTGTTCTCCCCAACATCCCCATCACAAGAATAATAGCTGCTTATCATCTAATGGTAGAAAAGGAATTCGAGTTCTGGGAGATTGGATTGGAAAGCAGTAGATTGTCATGAAGCTATATACTACAATCGCCAAGCTTAGTTTTCTCTCAGAACAACGAAAAAAGCGAAATCTTCTATTTTTGTTAAAAAATAAACAAAGAGAGGCGGCAATCTTCGAGAATAAAACAAGTTGGGAGCGTCTGTTCTATGGAGTTGGAAAAAACGAAGCCATTAACTCGCCCTAAGCTGCTCCAGGATTAGAAAGACCCTTGTTTGTGTATCTGTCGGGCCAGGCGTCGTTCCTTCGATGACCTCCAATCTAAGACAGACTCCTTTCTGTCAAGTTGTAGACTACGCTCCACTTTTTAAGCTCGAAGAAACAGTCCTGAGGTATTCAGGGAAACTACATCCACTTGTGAAAAAAAAACATTTGTCGCGTAAACGGATTCTTCGAATCACAAAATCTATTCCCCATCCTAAGCTATGCGGAAGTACAGTACTGTATCTAAATTCGTACTGTTGTTAGAAATTGACCAATGTTATTTTGATTTTGATGCTTGCTTGGTTTTTCAATTTATTTTATTGATAAAATTCCAATTCCTCTATCGTGTTTCATTTGTATATAATTATTATCGTTGAATAGTTCTTCAATCACTGAAAAAATCGTTAAAAAAAGCAACAATCACCTACATAATTTGATTGTTCATTATACGAATCAAATTCCTGATTTATAAATCAATTTTGTGCATCTATGAATATAAATTCTGAACTTTGACTTGACTCAGAAAATGGATGATTTAAAAATCATTTAAATAACCAACATTTGCATAAAATAAAACAAACGAAAGTTATTGCAACAAAATTTGTAGGGTGGTTGGCTATTTGAAAATTTTACTTTAAACTTAGAGCTATTCAAAATAATTGATGAATAAAATTAAATAATTCATATACCCATTTTTTAAACTTTAAAAGTATTATTCTCACACAGACATGTTTCAAGCTTTAGCCCATTTTCAATGTGAATAACATAATACTTTATTTATTCACATTGAAAACGGGCTAAAGCTTGAAACATGTCTGTGCAAAAATAATACTTTAAAAGTTTTAAAAAAGGGTATTTGGTTAATTTCATTTTATCTATCAATTATTAGTTGGCTATTGTTTAAAGAAATATTTTAGAGAGTTAGAAATCCATTGGAATACTCTGTAAAATCGGTTTGTAACATGGCTGGTTTTTGTGGAGCTCTTCAAAATTGTCATATGCTATTGGAATAGTTCAGGTAAAGTCTAGTTATAGAAGACTTATTAAGAACTTATTAAGACTTTTTATTGGACTTTTGATTTTTCTCATTCATAATTGAAAAGCTTCAAACTTGCACAGTTCAAGTAGAAGATCTACTGAAAACGTTTTGCAATACAGTATAACATACCTATACATTGATTGACCCAGACACTAGTGAAAAGTGAAGGATTCTCGCCCAAAAACAAGGCCATGACATCAACTCACCTGCGAAAGAAGAACAAGATATTAGTGAAATAATAATACTCGTGAGATATTCAAATAAGTAATATTTGAAGTCTCTTCCAATAAGAAAAAACGTAATCCTTCTTTAGAACAATTCCCTCCATAATAACATCGTTATTTATCTAGGCACTCAATGAATGTTTTAAAGTTGATTCCGTCCATTTTCACGAGAATTTGATGAAATATAGCCAGTGTGATCTATGTCATTGTAGATTCATTCTTTGGTTCTTAACAATTGTTGATTCCGATAGATGGAATCATTTTACAGCTATAAGTTTTCAGAATTTTATCAAAATTTATAATTTTTCAAAAGTGTTTTTCAAAGTTAAAATTGTAATGTTAACTTTTATCATCATTCACTCGCTCATTATCACCTTTGCTTAAAATACTTGCTATCAAGTCGCAATTGTAACAATGAATAAATGAAATAAAAAGTGAACGGGTTTACAGATAGAAGTGAACGGGTTTTAAATATCATGTAGTTCACTTCATACAATAAAGGAGTTATTTGGTTTACAGATACGAATACGATTCTTATCAAGATGAAATTCAAATGGAAATTTTTGCAGGAATTCTTTCAAAACAGGCATCTATCTAAAACTGACTTCTACAGAAGATCCACTTTGACATCGTCAAGTGTAACACATGAGTAACTCGTTAAGTCATGGAATATCCAGCGATAGAGGGAGGATAGCTACACATGCATAAGTTGAAAACAAAACTTATCTCCAAGGATGTATTTCCACAGTTGGTGGGGGAAGGGGTTAGTCCTAGTGAAATAATGGTGTCCTTTGTTAGTGAACTTTGACTTTACCTTGTGCAGAACAGAGGCTTAAATACCGGTGCAGACGACAAACTTCAGTGAAAAGGAAACGACAAGCCAGCTGCCTTTCTGACAGTTTCCTAATATATTGCATCATTGAACTTGACTATTACAATTTTCAAGCACTGTCCATTTGAAGCGCATCCATTATCAACGAAAAAGCTCTACCATAAATCAATGATACTCAGCAAGTATAATGATTTATGATTCTGAGTACCATGATAGTTCATGATACTGTCCAAGGAATTATCTTTGATGATATTATAAAAATAGTTTTTTTTTCATATTTTATAAACCGAATTCTGTTATCGTCAATCAAATTCATAGTAACTTACTATAATCGTCAACAGTGAAAGTAATAAACCTCCCTCCAAGTATTCAAGTGCATGACTCAAGAAAAATAATAATAGAATGAGTAATAAAAAATTGCAAATAAAATTGCACAGATTGTGAATGAATAATATATTGAAAAATAAATTCTTATCGTGGAAAAGAAGGTAAGAGAAATCAAAATAAGAAGTTATTGGATGTGTCATCTATAGAGCAGCTAAAATGATTCATTTGAAGCTCAGTCCATGTTTATTGAATGAATGTGAATGTGGAACAACTGATAATAGCAAAATTTATTACAAAATTGATAATGAAATACATAATATTGAATAATCAATAAATACATGGTAATCAAGTTCAATATGAGACTTAATAATAATAATAATAATAATAATAATAATAATAATAATAATAATAATAATAATAATAATAATAATAATAATAATAATAATAATAATAATAATAATAATAATAATAATATACAATTATAATTAAATTATAGTTGTATATACTTAACAATATCATAATTTTTAGAACTTTAAGGAACTGATACAATTAGAATATTTCCCCAGGAATGGGAACGAATGTGGAAATGGTATTAATTTTGTATTTATGAACTCTTATAAGAGTTTTTTCATCTCAACCTAGGAGAAGGAATTCACTATGAAATTGATCATTTTATATCAGGCCACAAATATCGTAACTCGACTTTTCTACTTCAGGACAAAAGTGAAGATAATCAAGGGATGAGATGGAATATTTTCAACGTTATTCATTTATGATGAGGCTGAGGAATATCAATTCGATTCAGAAGAAACTGATCTGGTTTACAGTCCTGATCTTGATAAACTTAAACAACCAACGACGAAATTAATTATAACATATCTGATTTGAAATTGCAATTTAA
Source organism: Sogatella furcifera (assembly GCA_017141385.1). Lineage (NCBI taxonomy): Eukaryota > Metazoa > Arthropoda > Insecta > Hemiptera > Delphacidae > Sogatella > Sogatella furcifera. The sequence continues at coordinate 22,754,368 of CM029546.1, forward strand.
TACTGTTGTAAATATTGTGATCGAGCTAATGAATCAATAGAATTGCACAAGAAATATTTTCTAGTTTTCTGTTGAGATCATTCAATAGGAAGAACAATATGCATTGAATGCCCTCAGATAGTATCTCACGATAAAGTGGAGAGGCTTTCATTACATCTGATAACATTCTAAACGATTTCTCCGCTAACCATCTCATTTCTTGCATTCTCTTATCTTGACAGAGAATCCTTCTCACCTCTGGTTTATTCCATTCTACTGCAGATTATCTTCTTCCCCACAATATTCACTGGTCTCTGTACCTTTCTTCACATTGACAATTTCTACCAGTCTCTTTACTGAGTTTATTGTATGATTAACAACGCTGGCAACACAATACGTCCACATATAAATAATTTAATTTCCTGAAATATGAATGAAATGTGGTTCTCTTCAACATGTTGATATACTCAGTACTACACGTTGATATTATACTCATTCTATTAAAATATCACAATAATTACAAAAACCCCCGAAAAAGCTATTCGTGTTAGAACAATGGCTCAAAACAACGGTAACGAATTAAAATATTCCGGATTGACCAGATTTGAAGCTGTTGATTCTAGAAAGAAACATTTTCGGTTTCAAAAAGTAATCCATCCATATGAACGGAGTTCATTTGGTCCAAGAAATTTGATCACTCTTAACATAAAGAAGTATAAAAATACTATGAACCAAGAACCTTAAATAGTTCATCTAATCCAATAATTTTATTCACATAAAATGAGAAAGTTATATAATTATTAACAGAGTTTGACTAATCCAATCCAATTTACTGAGAAATCTTGCAACCTATAAAGCTTATCAATTATTATTTAACGCATGACCAAGTGTAAACTATAGCTTGTGAGTCTTGTGACTGACGTTTTGTGCTTTACAACCGACAAACATCAGCTATCAAGGATGAACATCATTTAATGGTGTAGTCATATTTGACGGATTTTATCAGCGGATTATCTGCTAAAGATATAGTTGCTAATATCACCACTAATATTAAAATTATTTTCTAAATAAAAGATCATCTAATAGTGGTATCTAGTTAGCAGATAATAAAACTCGCTAAATGTGACCGGACATTTTAAAAAACACTCATGATAATGTAAACTAAATCAAGAAATCAAGTTTTTATAAATTAACTTTCTTATGGCATAAATAGCCTATCGTTTCCCGAGATAATAGTGTTTTGTCAATGATATAGAGACTAGTCGCATTGTTTACCTTATCGGCAGCAACGTGATAGCAGACTCGACGTAGGAAATGTGGGCGCGTGATATCGGCTACAAGAACGTTCCCCCAGAAACGTCGCGACGCAATCCCCGACGTCTACTGAAGGAATTCACTGTCCCTCACGGCACGGGGGAAGCACTTCCCCGTACGCATGAGCCAGCCGCGCGTGGCGCCACAATCACCCGTGAAGCGCCACACCAGGAGCGCTGGCTGCTCTTCTCATCTCAGTCTGTCCAATGAGTCAACAATCAAACCCGCACGCCGAATTTACTGCACCGTTTGATGAAATGATGTGAAAGGGGAAATGAGACAACTTTTGAGGTGTGCCTCACCCCACCCTCCATCTCAGCTCCTCTCTTCCCTTTGTTATCCGATGCTCAATAACTATCACCAAGTTTTCTGCATTAATCCACAATTTTGTTATGGTAATCTAAATGATACTGAAGTACCATTCAATCTAAAAAATCTTCATTTTTAAGAAATATTGCAAATGAGAAAGAGATAGATATAGATGTACATGTGTAACACTCACTAAAAGTTGTGAGAAGATCTCCGCAGATCATTCCAACTCCGTGAGACAAATGCTGTAAAATTTCAAAGTTTTTTATGCAACTTGGATCTATTTTGATAGCTAGAGTTATCAGAATTCATTTAAATTTTCAATTTTAATCTGTAATATTTATTATTTTCAATTTCTATCATAAGAGTTGAAAATTGAGATTACAGTATTCTGAAGGAAGAATAAATAATTGAATAAATTTAATAATCTTTCATCATTTCAATGTTTAAAAGATGTTTGTCATCATTTTATGTAGAAAAGCATATAAACGTGAGAAATTATGTGTATTTCATGCGGGCATTGAACAACTCTACCACATGTACAGGATTCTATTTATGAGTAGAGTTTGCGTTTTATTTGGATCTAATTTATAATATTTCTTTCCTGACTCCTGAACAATGAACAATATTATGATTGGTTATACTATTATCATCATTCAGTTGATTATAAATTAATTTTGAATTCCAAATCCATATTATTTTTATTTATGAAGTTTTTGAAGATTCAAAATTTTGGCAGAATGACTTTCTTTGAAAAACTGTTGGGGTGAATATTCGGTCAAGTTAAAAATTATTGTGAACAAAAATATGATGGTTTTTATTAGCTTTTAAAAGACTGCAATAGAATGTTCGTTTATTTGGGATCAGAATGTTGAAATAATAAATAAATAGATAAATTTTATTTCCAGATAAAAATACATACATGAAATATAATACAATAATAAAAAACAAATAACAATAATGTAAGAATTTCCAACGTGTGATGACTACGTGTTTTTTTCTTTTATGGAAATTGACTACTCCACTATGGTGTGCCATGTCCTAGCCCTAGAGTAGGTTTAGGGAAAATTAGTGCAAATTAGTGATTATAGAAATAAGTAAGTAAGTTAGTCTTGTGAGAATGAGTTGGTTTGGTGATTCTTAATTGAAGAAAAAAAAAAAAACTATTCTGAATAAAATATTAACAGTGGATTAAGTTACACAATTTTAGCTATGAGTGTTCTGAACGCTTGTGCACGATTCAATTTGCATGTGCGTGCCAGGAATTTATATCTGACACATAATAAAAAATGTGTTTGAGTACCTGAAGAGTTTATGAACACTGTAGAATATTATGCTGAGCAACGAAAAGACTGGTAACCTAGAGTGGCAACCTAGAACAGTAATAGCCGATGATGGTTTAACATTTCTGGCATCTTGTATTAGTATTTGGATAATGAGCACTAGAATATGAAACTGTTGGTTCGTTTATAAGCTAATATCAGGTATTTTAACATACATGTGCTTTTATAGTTTATAGAGATTATTGTTTTTTAATTGTATAACTTTTTAAACTTTCAGGGCTACAAGCGAATAATTCGACTCGATCATGAATATCTCTATATATAAAAGCGAAATGGCACTGACTGATTCATTCATTCATTCATATTTATTCATTCATTCATTCATCACCAGAACTAAAAACCCACTGAACCGAATGCGTTCAAATTTGGCAGGCATTTTCAGTTGGACGTTTAGACGCGCGTTAAGAACGGATTTTAAAAACTTTTCAAGGATACGCCAAATATCTAAGTTTTTTAGAGTTTTTCGGCGTTTTCTTCATTTTTTCGAGAACCAATCGGTAGAAAATGTTGATATTTGGTGAGCAGGTTCAGATAAGGTCTAGAAATGTTGTGTTGAAATATTTTTGCAATCCGTCCAAGATTACGCTAGTAATCAGGTTTTTAAAATTGTAGATGTGTTGCGGGTTACATATCTTCCGCCTTGATACGACCAATCCTAACTGTAAATTCAATGGTTCAGCGAGATTATAGATGAACTAATTTGGAAGATATTGAATCAAGTTTAAAAAAAAACTATGTCCGATATACTTCCCAAGGTATTAGCTTTTTACTATTTTTTGGAGTTTTCGGAGTTTTTCTTAGATTTTTCTAGAACAAATTGGCAGAAAATGTTGAAATTAGGTAAACAGGTCCAGATTAGGTGTAGAAATGCTGTGCTCAATAAATTTCGAATCCTTTCTGAACGGAATCTGCAGGCGAGCGAAGCGAGCCTGTTTGTTTCAGCTGACACTGACAGAGGTTCTGCAGGCGAGCGAAGCGAGCCTGTTTTACTCACTTACACTGCCTATACTGTCGGGGGTCCAGGGGGCGAAGCCCCCTGGCTAGACGGAGAAGGCATGCGAAGCGAGCCTGCCGGCTAGTTATTAATAATTTGTGAAAGAATTTTATAATTTCATCAAATAGAATATCATTTGCAAAATCCAATGAGAAATATCATAGCAGCCTTTGTCTATTCAACAAGATATTCATAATATTAGAAAATAGATACAAAGATTCTCCTTACATAATTATGTGAACACGTAACCAATTCCACGGTTTATAAATTGGGCGAGGTCACTCACCAACATAGCGAAATATTCATGACCTCATTATAATCATTATTAAATAAGGGAAATGGTAGCTGTTTAGTGTTAGCAGGATTTAATTCTGGAACCAAAAGTTCAAGGGTGATAATTAATTCGATTTCTATTGTAAATGAAAATTAATACGTAACCCGGCTCGTTCTAGAGTATTTAAAGAGGGTGATAATGAGAAATTACTACTCTTCTCGCAGAACCGGCGGCTTATCGTTTCCAGCGAAAGGAAGCCGTGACGGTGGTGTGGTCGAAATTTCTTTTGACAACTTGGATCAAACTCTGAACCCCTGGTTATTACAGTATAATCAACCAGCCAATTATCTAAACGTAGTTCGATTTGACGATTGCTATTTACTCCCACATCTTGGATTCTGACCTGTTGTATCAAATGAGTATTGTTTGAGCTCTGTAGGAAATTTTTATGGTATCTCGTAAAACTTTGTTTATACAGTATTCATTCGAAATGGAATATTTGGAAACGAAACACTACACATATTTAGTTTAGCAATATGATCATAATATTATTTTGAATTAGAATTTAAAAGAACATGAGAGCAGCTTTAGGGAAAATTAATGGTGAACGTACGTACAATAACTGAGCAGAAAGAAGCCCCTGTGAAAACGCTATCCTCACAACAGTTTTTATTTTTATCATTATTCCAACTAAATTCTAATTATCATCGATATTACAAATAAATATTATTAAATTGCGATTATCTTCGGCACAGCTAATTAATTAATTAACAGTCTAGTGGAGCCATTTGATCAAGTCGGATTACACGATGACCAAATTAACATAGCAGCAGTGAGCTGGCGGGGTGGGGTGGGGTAGAGTTCAGGGTAGAAAGCAGCCAACAAGCATGTTGTAGTGTAGTGTGGGGAGGTCTGCGACCAGTAAATGTTAATTGGAAACAAGATTCTATTTGGCTTGTTGGTGCTTGCTTACTTGCAACGTGACATCACAAGGCATGACCGTCCGTTCGGCTTATCTGTATTCGAATTAGCTTCGAAAGCCACTACCGGCCAATGCCAGTTCAGTTGTCGGTATCACTATCAGTTGCTCACCAGACGGCCAATATCATCGATACAGGTCACGAAGAAAATTAGTTTTCAGTTATCTGGAAATGCAGGGGAATCAATTGGCTTTATGGAAAGCGGAATTTACTACAGCTTTCAGTTGCTGAGAGGGTGCCCGACTTATAATGTTGTGTCACAAGAGAAGGCTACTGTAGAAAAATTCACTTGACAATAATTATTGTTTAGTAAAACAGTTGCATGACTGATATATATCATCCCTTTACAGTTTCAATTATCATGTATATTTATTTCATCTAATATTGATAAATTGAACGATAAACATAACAAATATTAATAAATATACCTATACATCCCAGTACTTATTATATATTATAATTTTGTTTCTGGAGTGCAATTCATCCATTTGCACTGCCACTATGCTCTTAGATTAATTTAATACAGAAATAGAGGATATATTCTATTTTAAATAGTTTTATTTTATATTCTGTATTAAAAATTACAAGTAGGTGCACAAAATATTATAATGGTATTATATTATGATTCTACATCATAAAACCATGAACACAGAAGTCAAGATTTGCAATTTTGAAATTATAAATGAGCATTAACGTCTCCAGATCAATAAATCAATCAAGATATTGTAAACAATGAGAAGTAAATAAGAAATATGTCCTCAAAAAATGAATCTTGGATAATCTTCGATCAATTAAGAATTCAATTCTGATCAATGATATCAAGCTACTTGATGTAAAGCTGCTTATGTACTGCTTCTCATGTAACTTACAGCTACGTTCATGCTACAGCAGATATAGCTGAATTCATGTCAAGCAACTTCAATTTCGTACCTGCATTAAAAACAAGAAAGGATTTGAGGACAGGTAACACCTTCGTTCAAGCTACTTGTTTGTTTGGGCTCTCTCTACACCCACCAGCATATAATCCCCCGAAACTAATAAGGTAAACGAGAATTCGTGAGGGGTAACTTTTTGCCGCCCGCAAAAAACTGTAAACGCTTAAACAAATTCTAGGGCGAGTTCTTCAGGGAAATAAAGTTGAGCGATATGGCTGTTTCTTCTTACCCGGCCGCCCCACCAATTAAATCTGCATTCTTATCAGGTGGTGGAGGGCCCTGTTTGGATGGGGGGAGTTGGGGAAGCCCGCGGTGGCGTTTAATTTGAAAAGGGGGCGCGCGCGTTAGTCGACAAAAACGAACCAAAATCGGGGAAATTCTAATTAATTACACCCTCAACTGAACTTTTACTGCAGTTGGACGAGCTGAAATGATTGCTCCGACTCCGGCCTGCCAGTAGGCTGAAGGCTCCTGCGAGTTAGTCAACTCTTGTGGTGCCTTGCGACACTTCTTGCCCTGATATTTCTTAGCAACGACCGAAAATTCATGACTCAATTTCAACACCAATAATTTCCAAAACATAAATCTTATGTCTCCTGAATAAATTGTGAGTAATGTCTCGAACAACTGTTGTAACTTATGTATTTGCCAATCATGAATCATTAATAAATTGAAAGTTTTCCTCTGTTTGCAGTGGAGACAAAGGTATGAGGATTAATCGAATCAACTTCCTTCTGAATAAAAATTATCCAAGTTGATAACGTAGTCCTGTATTGTCCCTAGTCCATAGTAGTCCTGTATTGTATTAACACGTTTAAGCATAGCCTAATTCTCTTAGCCTATCATTATAAACTCATTTTTATTCATCACTTAGCGTATTTATTTTCCTGTGGTTTCTAAATCACCTCTTGTCTTCTGCAATTGTGCATGGCACTGGCGCCTCGTGCCCACGAAACAGGTGAAGTGCTGTGCAGTGAAAGGTACGAGCCGCCAGTGGTGCATGGATGATGTGAATGGGTGATTACAACTAGGATACTAGATTATCAACTACTAGACTAGTTAAACTAGAAATAGAGGCTGTTTCTAGTAGTCTCAGTAGCCTATATTATAAACACAGATAATTAATCTTTTACCGTACACTTTGTGGATGAAAATCAAATCAGCAACCTGAATTCAGAGTTGCTTGGAAGATTGATAATATAAAAAGCTGTTAAGGACAATGGTAAGACAGGGTAACAGCTGAGAAGATTATACAATTACACTATTGTCAAAAAAAGGAGAATTATACTGTCAAATAATCAGGAGAGAGAGAGAACACTGTCTCTTTCAATTTAATTCCTACTATTACCCGTACCTACTATAGAATATTTCATTCATCTACTATGTCCTCGTGAAAAACGTAGTGGATATGATATATCTATGTAAATAAATCTCCCAAGCCACACCCAAATTCACCATTTAAAGAACAAAGGGCGATAGTACGAGAAAAATAATTTATTAGGTTATTATCATACTTATAGGTGCCTCATAATTTTATAGCCTTCTCATCAACAGACTCTATAAAATCTTGAGGTCGTCTCATAGGTCTTCATGGTGGACCTACACTAGTGCTCTTACTTTCCTCGATTATCCAAACCGTGAGATATACAGGGTGTTTCAGGAGGAATGTGCAATACTTCTCAGGCTGATTCTTTACAACAAGTAGACAAAAAAGTTCCATAGGATCAACCCCCAAAAACGCTCTGTTACCGAGAAAATTGAGAATTTTCAAAATATATTAATTTTACTAATTTTTTAGAGGGTTTAGTGAGGTTCTAAAATAATCAATTCCTATGTAAAATAAGCTGAGGAATTCAATGAGACCAGTTCCAGTTTGTAACCTTAATGGGTATTGAGATAATTAGAAAAATATGCTAGAAAACGCCATTTTTTTCAACAATAAGGGTTATAACTGGATAAGGAACCATAAAATTGTATTTTTCATTAACGGAAGTTGAAGAGAGTCGGATTCTAAAAAATAGGTTGGATGGCAGCGATTGTGTACATCTTACCCAAGTCTCAAAAATGGCGATCAAAAATCGCAAAATCGCTACTAAACACAAATTCATCACTTGTGCTATGTTTTGTCAATTTAGCGATTTTTGATCGCTATTTCTGAAAATTGGGTAAGATTTACACAATCGCCGCCATTCAACTTTTTCTTTAGAATCCGACTCTCTTCAACTTCCATCAATGTAAAATACAATTTTATGATTCCTTATCCAGTTATAACCCTTATTGTTAAATAATGGCGCTTTCTAGCATATTTTTCCAATTATCTCAATAACCGTTAAAGTTACAAACTTGGAACTGGTTTCATTGAATTCCTCAGCTTATTTTACATTTTGAACACAGCATTTCTAGACATAATCTGGAGCTGTTTACTAAATTTCGACATTTTCTAATAATTTATTCTCGAAAAATCCAAGACAAAATCCGAAAATTCCGAAAAATAGTAAAACGCTAATATTGAGCGTAACCTTGGGAAGTATATCGGACATAGTTTGAAACTTGATTCAATATCTTCCAAATTAGTTCATCTATAATCTCCCTGAACCATTGAATTTACAGTAAGGATTGGTCGTATCAAGGCGGAAGATAAGCAACCCGCAATACATCTACAATTTAAAAAACTGATAATTTAAGAAACTGGTGTAATCTTGAACGGAATTCAAAAATATTTTAATACAACATTTCTAGACCTTATCTGAACCTGCCTACCAAGTATCAAAATTTTCTACGGATTGGTTCTCGAAAAAATCGAGAAAACGCCGAAAAACTATAGAAAAACTTAGATATTTGTCGTATCCTTGAAAATTTTCTGAAATCCATTCTTAGCGCGCGTCTAAACGTCCAACTGAACACGCCTGCCAAATTTGAACGCATTCGATTCAGTGGATTTTTAGCTCTGGTGATGAATGAATCAGTCAGTCAGTCAGTGCCATTTCGCTTTAATAGATATAGATTGCCAAGAATGAACAAAGTTTACAGTACAGATTTTATTTATTATTCATCCCTCTTTTTTCTATTTTTTAGAAAAAACAATACCAACTTTGTAAAGTTGAATCACAAAATATGAATCTATTCACACTACCACATAAATCCTTAATTGTTACTTAATGGTAAGCCTCTTTTGTGATATGAAGAGCAATCTCAACTTCATTCTTATAAACACAGCCAGCACTGGAATCAAGAAGGATTTCGTGAATAATGCCAGCAGACAAGAGTTTAACAAGTGGGCGGAAATAATTGAATTCGCAGAGAGTGGTTGAGTTGAGCCTGTCTCTTCGCCGGGCCAGCTGTAGTAGTCCACAGTTGAAATGAAGCTGTTTTGAGGTATTATTGCGAACGGAATTAGCTTGGTTGAGTTTCTCATCGCCATTGAGAGCTCCCTGATAAAGGCGGTGTCCTCTATTATTGTTGGGAATTAAAAATGAAGCCCAACACTAATAAACACGGATCATGACGCTGCTTTTCCATCCACATCGATCGGCTTAGACTGAAGTTTTCCCATCACGCCTTTCCACATAATCCTCAACCATCGTCGACCACCAATTAAAAAACAAACAAAACACTTCACTTTTTATCATTATTTTATCGTTCGCTCTGGCTTCAGTATACGATACGAGTCTATCATTTTATTTACTTATTCCGACATTTTATTTTCAGTGCTTTAAAAATAAGAATATTCTCTATTAGGCGGAGTTAGGACTAGGAAGTCCTTTCTACCCTTCACTGCTTCCTGACTCTTCTTACGTTGATAGGAAAATTCTGGATAACTGTCCAGAATCTAGATCTTTTTCTGTGATCTGATTTGTAAAGTTATAACGTGCCGTATACATTTCACTACAATACAGTCAAGTAGTACAGTTCCGGAAATCTGAATTTTTCCATAGTCCGGCATGTTAGCATTATTAAGAATGTTCTGATCGAGATCCTGGTCTATGGAGCACTGCGCTTCCAATGTAACAAAAACTCAAGAGACTAACAATCTAAAGAACTTCAATCATTGCACATTACCATAGCTTCCTTTAATAGAAGGCCGTGGCCTTAAATCTGACAACGCTGTAACACCACTGCAGCGCAGGTCTACCTTGTATGGTTCTGATTCACTTTTCTCCAATAAAAATGCTTGTCAACCTATTTTAATCAAGATTCTATTACAATTTGAATAGATACTTATAGATATAAGAAACAGAAATAATTTTTATTGGAATAAATATAATAAAAATCAAAGTATATTTGAATGTGCATCACGTTTATCAATATGAAATATCGTGTTTTATTTAGATTTTGATCAATGAATCATTCTTCTGTGTTGAATAATTGTTCAGAGAGCAATATTAGCCATTGTTAGAATTATTTTGAATACAATAGTCTACTATTTTAGCAGTGATTACACTCTCATTGTTCATCAAAAAAATTAATTTTTTTAAGCAATTCCTATGTAAAATTACCTGAGGAATTCAATTCAAGTTTGTAACTTTAACGGTTATAGAGATAATTGAAAAAAAATGCTAAAAAACGGCATTTTTCAACAATAATGGTTATAACTGGATAAGGAATCATGAATTTGTATTTTTTATTAATGGAAGTCGAAGAGAGTCACATTCTAAAGAAAAAGTTAAATGGCGGAGATTGTGTAAATCTCACCCAAATCTCAAAAATAGCGATCAAAACCAGCAAAATTGACAAAACATAGCACAAGTGATAAATTTGTGTTTAGTAGCGATTTTCCGATTTTTGATCGGTAACAAAGCGTTTTTGTGGGTTGGAACTTTTTTGTCTACTTGGTGTAAGGAATCAGCCTGAGAAGTATTGCACATTCCTCCTGAAACACTCTCTATAATAATAAACATTTCTATACATGTATCAATTTTCTATATAATGTTTAAAATATACCATGGCATTTTATAATAATAATGATAATAATAATAATGATTCGTTCATTTCACTGCATTTTGACATACATTAAATCTGTATACATACATTAAGTATAATAATTGAACATAAAATAATAATAGAATCTCACATGTAACAGAAAAAAAGAAAACCTCAGTGCATCCCTCTTTAGGTTGAACCTGTGATGAGGGATGGCTCGCTCTCTAAAAGAGTCACTTAATATAATAATACAATAAAAATTTTGAGGTAGCAAACAAAACAGTACATTTTATACAATAATAAGTGCGCTCTTACAAGATAAGATCTGAATATTTAATATTAACAATAGATTTTCTATGAAGAAAAAAAATTTTTTAATTGAATAGAGACAAAAAAAATTCCGAAATCAATATCACACTACTATTGAAATTCTCTTCATAGAAGCGATTTAGTTTATTTTTAAACAAGTTATAACTGGTTGCATCTGATATATCTGATTGCAGTTTATTGAAAAGTCGTGGTCCCTTAGCAAATGCATGTAAGGATGCCACTCTACTTCTTGTGAAAGGTTCTTTTAATTTATTAGAGAGATTACGACGAGAGGAATATTTTGTCTTCAGTCATTTTTCCACAGAGCAAATTTTTTGGTGAGCACTCTCAAATCTCCTATTTACATCACGAAAACATTACCGAAATTTAGATAATCTGAAAATCTGATAATCCGAAAAATTTGAAATGAGCTAATAACTTATCTGTCAGCCTGGAACTTACCAAGACGAAATAGTCATGTACATAAAGATTCAACTACCATCAAAGGTGTTGCGTATATGAATAAAATTACTTTATAACTCATTCTGTGCTCACCTCCACAAATAATAATATCAATTCGAAAGCCTTCTATCTTCATACTTGTCTGCATACATGGAATGATATATAGAATCTTTTATAAAAAAAATCCACTTCATAATATGCTTACTATTATAAAAGAGTCAGGATAGAATCATCTAAAATATTGAGATCTTCAAAATATGTTTTCGAATTACTTTTGCCAGACGTTCTTGGAATGCTATATTATTTATTAAATATATAATGCCATATATTTTGCATCCTATTGGCAGCTGCAAAACAAGGACATCTGTTACGCGGCTCGAAACGCGTCTAAAATTTGAAGATGCCACTGTCAGTACAAGTCTCTCACTCTCTCAAACTCTATATTTCTCACTCTTTCTTTCTCTGTTACTCTTGTTGTTATGCATCTCTTTCTCTTCTCATTGTCATTCAACGTGCAAGACAAGTTTCGTTCAATTTTACGTTTGCCAACGTCAGGAGCCGCCAATATCCTCTGCCTCCTCTGTCTCAGCCCTCTGCATTCTAAACATAACGTGATGTACTGTGTACAGAACACAACACTGTACACTTGTACAGGACGACTCCTTGTTGTTGCATTTCATCTCATTGTCAGTTGGAACATGGCTGCGCATTGCTTTGATTTACAATTTCAGACTATCATGTCACATTCTGTATGATGTACTGCTATGTTTGATGTGCACTATCATTGCTGTATTTCAAAAAGATGCTCGTCACCATTGTACTACACTAGCACTGTGGTCATAAACTTCATGATCGAGCAGATTTGAAAGGGATTGTTTATGACCGTGACCATTATAAAAAATTCTGGAGTACTTTTCGACTTGATAGATGATAGATGTCGAAAGTAACAAGTGAAAAACTTGGCTTGGTATTGGCTATGTTTGCAGTGTAATCTGTAATAATTGAGTTTTGGGTTTGGAATCATTACTCTCATGGTATAGCCGTCCCTTTCCTTAGGAAATTCACAAATACTTTGAAAAATTGCATTTTCAACCCTTTTAAACTCTACACAGATAGTAGAGCTGTAAATTCTCCAGTAAATATTGCTTTTCTATAAAAGTGTGAGTTTTATGATAATACCTTTCGACTTTCGTTCCAATCATTAATGAGTTTATGAGTCTCAACACTTGTTGAATAGAATTTTTGCTATTCACTGTTTCATTGAATACAAATAGAATTTTCGAATGTTTAAGAATTTTGTAGAATGAGTAGTGGGAGTAGTTTTGACACTTGCGGCTCGTGCCCACGAAACAGGTGAAGTGCTGAGCAGTAAAATATACGGGCACTTCACCTGTTTCTTGGGTACGAGCCGCCAGTGAGTTTGACCACTTAAAGGTTAATAATTTATTTCCGCAAATTTCTGTTACAGAATGATCAATCATCAACACGAGGTATTGTTTCAATGAAGATTTCCCATAAAATTGAAATTTACAAGCTTCAATACTTTTCCTAGAAATCTCCATGATTGTTTCTGCCTGTAGACAATAGTCTTATCGGACGAAAAGTGGCTGGGACGTGTCAGAGTAGGCCGAAGTATGATTTCGGCGGGTGAAAGAATATTGCGGTTTGGAGGGGAGCTGAGTAACCCCAGAGGGGAAAATTCCACTAAGTGGCAACAAGATGGCCATATCTATGAAAGGGTGGTGACCAACGGAATCAGCCTACTCCCTCACACTTATTAATTCAACGAAGAACAAGTGAATGAGGAAGGAGGAGAAGAAGGCGAGAATGAAGATGGAAGGAGTTATTAGTAAGAGAGAATATGAGGTAGAGAGAACTGAGCAGAAGAAGAAAGGAGAAGAAGGAAGAAGAAGAATTATGGAAAAAGGAGAATCGTTAATGATAGAGGCTCATGGAGAGAAAATGAGACTTGAAACTAGAACAACTACGAAATGGAGATAAAGTAGGAGACATCAAATGAGAATAGATTTTATTAAGAACCAGAGGCTGAATTGGAATATTACAGAGAGAGGGAATTTATTGAAGTGAGTAGGCCTGGATCGAGAAAAATTAGAAAGGAAAGAATAAGTATTAAAACTTTCGAAAAAGGTCGAGAAAACGGATGAATGAATTAAAGTGGGAGGACAAGAGACGAAAATGGTAAGCATAGGAAATATGGATGGGAGGTACCAGTAAGCATATACTGGAATTGAGGAGAAAATGACAGAAGAATCAAAAGAATTGATGGAGAATGTAAGGGAATGGAGATGATGACTGACGAGGGAGTGGGAGATGAAAATGAAATAGGTACGAAAAGGGGATGAATGAGAATTAGACTTGAGAGTAACGAATAAGAATAAAAACGAGAAAGAAAAATTCGCTCCGGCAGCTGGCGGTCGGAAAGAGTGCATTCCAAATGCAATTCTATGATGGCTCAAATCATATGACTTATAATGAGCTATTCAGGGTATGAATTCAAAGGCGCCGTTTTCGAAAAACACAATTTTTGGCATTGTGTTATTCGCCATTTTCTCTGCCATTTTTTATTGGATTTTTTTCGTTGATGGCTCAAATTGTAGGGAATAATAAGGGTATTATACCCACCAATTTTCAAAACGATCACGTTATTGGTCGATTTGTAGTGATTTTTCAAAATTTTCATCCCCCCATTTCACCCCCTACCCTTGGACCAATTTGGCTGGTTAACGAACTTGACCCAGATATTAACACTAATGATTTTTGTGCAAAATTTGGTCGCTCTCCGACAAGCCCTTCGGGAGTTATCGTGTTAACAAGAAACTGTACATATATAAATATATATATATATATATATATATATATATATATATATATATATATATATATATATATAGAGAGAGAGAGAGAGAGAGATATGAATTTGAACGGACATCAGATTCGTGTTCTAGGGGCTCGGAACGTGTAAAAAATATATCACATCATAAATTTTCGATTGTCAGGGCAAGACCAATAGTGCATTTTTTCAAATGAAATGCACTAAAAGGATAACCGTAGAGTGAACCTTATTGGAGTATGGAGGAATAGAAAATTGTAAGGGAGGATAAGAGTAAAGAGGAGGAGGAAGATGTAGGAAAGGAGAAGTAAAATTTGACTCGTTCCCTTTCCTTCTCCTCTGCCTGGTGTGGTGTGTAGCAATCTGGACAGTTTCTCATCGCAATGAAATCGGAATCCATTAGGCAGACAGGCAGGCTGGCCAGAAATGTGTTGCTCGATTTCGGCCAAAAGAAACACTGTCCACGTCTGGCATACAAATGCACCCCTTCCCCAAAACCCAACACCCCCACCCACAAGGCCATCACCCACTGGCCATTGCCTTGGGGCGCTCGTCGAATCGGAATGGACGCTATTACGGCGCCTGCCTTCACTGTCCACAAACATAGATAAATTCTATTATCCAACAGTGGAAATCACACGCTAAGCCCCCAATCTTCCTGAATGTGAACTGTTTTAGCAAAGTACGCAGAAAGTGCGGACTATCTGCAGACTCAGTACCTGAGTGTAGCGATAAGAGTGTCTGGAAAAACGTTTTGAAAAATGTATGAATTGAATTATTTTTGACAATAATTCGATAAACTATTTATCAATAATGAGTAAAATGTCAATAATGAAACAAATTTGACGATTTACTTTTGTTTCCTAAATCCAGTTTGAATGAGGAAGAATCTGAGAGGCTTGAATTTAAAGGAAATTAATGTCAATATAATAGATGTGTAGACAGTCCTCCACCTAATCTAGAAATTGTATTACTCCATTCAAGTGTTATGGGAGATTCAGTTTTGTTATTGTATGGTGTGAAAATTTGAATTAATTCCATCGTATCAACGAAGATCACTTCAATCCTCTAGATAATGTGCGGGAATTATCCTTGCCTTGAATCCTTGCCTGGTTTATAAGGAAACTTGAGTTTTGTAAAAGTGCAAATAGATGATAAATAGTGGTTCATAACAAGAGAAGATTCCTTAACTTCCAATTTAAAGTTAAGTTCAACTGAATTTTCAGTTCAATTCATTTCAATTGAATATAAATTCTCTATGTAGTCCAACATCAAAAGTTTATTCTCTGTCATTGTATATAATGGGAATATTCTCCCAAGGTGACCTGCTAATCCTCAGCACGCTCAGTTGGAAGTATTTTTTTATTGTTATTGAACTGAATTATAGTTCAGTCTTCAGACTTGACAGGGTCAGTTAAAAGTTAAAAGACTCAGCGAGAATGGAAACATTTTACAATATAATAAATTGGGAAGCAACCCTTTTTATCTCAGAGCAGAGTTACTATTTTTAGGCAAGACACGGTAAGGTGAGATGAAAAAGAGGATGAGAGAGGGAGAATGTAGAACTGCTCCTATTCATTGAACAAGACGGAGAAAATGCGATTGCAATAAAATGTTAGTGAATAAAAGCTCGGTATCATCATTTCTACCCTATAGAATAAAGCTTACTCAAAAGGCCATAGAACGCAGCTTCATGGAGTCCTTATTATGCTCCTTTTAGTACAGATAAAACAGTAACTTAGTCTTCACGTTTATATCGAATTTACGATTATGTTAAATCGAACGAGCCCTGTGATACGATGTGCGCTCTTTTCGCATATAAACATTCTTTTATTACCGTCGTTAGCGGTGTAGAACTCCACGAATCAGACGATGAATGGAGTTTCACTTTAATTTTTTCACCGGTGTCAATTAAGTATATGCCGAGTCCCACCGAACAAAAAATAAAAAGCGAAATGGCTCTACACGTTGTGCATCGACAACACTCTTCTCATATACCACCAGACATTATCTGACTTCAATATATAACGACAGAATTCCCGTGCTTTATGTTTATTGTTGACTGCATGGGGGTTGAAAAATATTAGTCGAGTTTTTAAAGGGCACCAGTGGGACAGGAAAAGTTCAATCAGGTATTCTTCGACTTGATTGAACTCACAATCTCAGACTGTGAGAATGAGAACAGACAATCAATAAATAAATTGAACAATTATTTGGGAATTTGAGCAGACCCAACACATGAACAAAATAATTAATGGTACTTTTCTAGCTTGATGAAACTCGAAGTTCACCTCATTTAGAAATTTATTTAATATCTTCTGTGATAACAATACAGTAATATACGTTTTGATAATGATGTTTATATTTAATTCAATTCACCCCCCGTACTCTCTCATTACACAGTGCGCCTTGAATAAACATAATTAGCAATAAAAACTACTAATTTCAAGTGGGTTGTTGACAGTAATGTCCGAGTAAGTGCATGTCTATTGCAATTGTTTTCTGGAAAACACTAAAAGTATGGACAACTGAAGATAAACTCAATTGTAGCTCACGGATAAATAAAATAATAGTACATTGTTGTAAAATAGAGTGTAGATTCCAAGAAAAAAATTTGGAGAAAAATAATACTCATTGCCATCTGTAAATCTGTGTATTATACTTGAAATCCACGACAAAATATGCTTTCAAAATGTGAATATATCAGAGTGGAGAATGCATCAGTTACCCTTTCAGCAACCAACACAAATAATCTGCAAGCTTGCAGAGTGGATTGTTGGACAAGTTGAGCATTCGTGTTGAAGGTGGTGGTTGTTTTGCAGTGCAGAAATTTGCAAGTGGGAGAAAAAGAAAAAGCGGTGATTCAGGTCGGCATGATCAAAAACGCAAATGCAGAAAGGCAAATGTCCCAGTACTGAAATGGAATGAGATAAAGCTAATGAGGACAGGAATCCGTGAAACGTTGGAAAGAACGAGCGAAGGCCACCAAGGAGTCGGGTCCCTACTAGATACGATAAAAACGGCCATTACTGAGTTTGACATCTGATAGCCTCTTGATAAAGGTTAATCTTTCGACAATTTATCCTCTCACTCATTTTCTCCGACATCTTTTGCTGTAAATTCGAGCCAGCGTAAATCAAGGTACTCTTCACTCAACACCGACGATTAAAAGGATTGGTCTAAATCCTCTCTCTTTCTTCCGTCGTTATTTTTAATTCCGTTTAGTTTTAGATGATCGAGAAGTGGGATGAGGAACATTGTTGCCAGTTCCTCCTCTCTGATATTAGTCGGGAACAAATAGGAATATCTTGATATTTTATTGTATAGTGGAATATTATTGGGGTATTTACTAGGGGTATTTACTAAGTACTAGGGTTCTTGACAAATTACTAATTGGAGCTAAACATTTAAAATAATGACTTTAAAACCGGAATCATTCAAATTAGGATTTGAATCGTTAATGGGAAATGTAGCCCACTTCAAATTGAAAACAACTTGAAATTTATCAAGTAACTATCGAATTAAAAATACTCCTTGAGAGAGATGGTTATTGAGAGCTCTTTAATGTAAATCAAAATATGAGAAAGAAACATCATAGAATGCCATCAATTTATAATTGAATCGCTTTCCTTTGTCGCTATGACTTGACAAATGACTATTATGTTGTTGAACCCTCCAAGTAATGAATGAGTTATTAAACCCTAATAAGGGTTTATAATGAGTATCATTTGAAATTTTTAGCTGATAAGACTCTCCAAATAATGCAAACGTTAAGGGCACAGTACAATAATTATTATTGAAATACAACATAATAGTCATGAAGGTAGCCTTCAAGAAATCAAGATTTCACCCGTCAGATTTATTATTTAATGAAACATCTATTCTCACAGTAAGACAAATTTTCATAAAAGTTCTTCTAATTCATATGTACAAACATCGAAATTCAATCTTTTCAGTAGTCTCACACTCTTATAACACCCGTTACTCACAAAATACAAGTGTCTCATCCACTTATTTGCACAGAACTTAAGCCGCGTATCGACAGTCCGAGGCATGTGCCACGAATGCCTCGCAGTACAGTCTGGTGACGCAAAAAAAGTATAAACTCATGGCTGAGGCATATGTGTGAATATAATCTGCAATAACCAAAAATAATTATAATTATAGTATAGTATATAGTATATAATTACCTATAATAAAAAATCTGCATTTTTTGTAACCAAAAATGCGAGCACGCGGACAAATTGACTAGCGCCATCAATGGGGAGACAAAGCAACTAAGCTCTGACAATTCATAATTTGGACTTTGGAGGTTGGTTTGTGCTCAATTAGTAGATAAAAATTCAAGGCAATGCTTATTATTGCCTATTAGAACCTTCTGCACCCAAATAGAATTCTTAATCACAAAAATGCATAGGAATGGGGTACAATTTTGAGGTTAGTTTGTAGAATTGTTCGTTGTGCGTTGCGAGGCAACAGGCACTGCTCGCTGCGAATTGTGTGCAGCGTTTGCCTCGCTGCTAGCAAACCCGGTATCGACAGTCCGAGGCATGTGTAGCACATGCCTCGGACTGTCGATACGCGGTAGATAGTAACTAGTAGTAGTACTCTTTTTTTTTGTGTCAACAGACTGTACAGCAAGGCATTCGTAGCACATGCCTCGGACTACTCGGACCAAATTTCGGACTACTCGGATGCCTCTTTAGTCAACTACCAACCCTTCATATATTTCACAAATTCTTTATAGGAACATTTCCAGTAGATTTGCCAACTTGAACTTATTTGAATTGTACCAAAATTTTAATTGTAATATCTGAAATACTATTTTAATTATTTTATTAATTTTCTTCTCAATCTTTATTAGTTTAAATTTTAGTTTTGAGTGAATCAATCAAACTTTCTATAAATATTTTATTATTTGGCGTTGGCAGAACTGACGCCGCAACATCTGAGTTGAACTGTAGGCTGAGATGCAGAGTCTCTTGCTTGCTCTCACTTTTTGAAATGGCTTGTTCCTAGATGGAGTTTATAAAGGACCCAATATTTTTGTTTCTGTAAATTTAAAATGTAACTTGAATTAATAATTTGTGAACCACTTGGACCTGATTGAATATATTATTTTTAATAGCCATTCTTCTTTACTTAGATGGGTGAGTTATTCATTTCAAATTCGTATTTAAAACTTATACTTGACGTAACCTATACTTTTGCAAGTTTGAACCCTTTTTAAATCTGTATTGTAATAACTTTTATTCTTTCTGTACTTCTTTTTCCATATTTCTATAGTTGGGTGTTCCACCAACACATTATTTCATTTTCAAATTACATTGCTGCTTTATTTAGTAAATTATTAAATTTAATGGAACGTGTTAACTTTCTTATCTTATTTGGAATATTCATGTATACTGTTGTTAATTCTTGTCAACTCACAACCATGACGTGTAGTTCTTTGTAATGAAATTTGTCTAATTATGTTGAAATTATGAAATTCTATATTATTCTACAGGACTCTAAGAGATGAGCATATAATTTTCCACCACTAAAGTGCAATAGAAGGAAATAGAATGGACTTTGATTAAAATTTGGATATTTGAAACCTGGAAATCTAACAAACCACAATAAGTATCAATGGATTGGAGTAGTATAAAAAGGAGAGTTCTGGGACATCATTCCTGGAGTAAGTATACTCCAGGAGTAAGTATGCTCCAGAACTATCCTTTAACCAGAATTAAGTATGAATTGGAAGTAATCTTATTCCAGAAGTGGCTATGTTTTGAAAGTAACCTTCAACCTAACCTAACCTAACCTAACCTAACCTAACCTAACCTAACCTAACCTAACCTAACCTAACCTAACCTAACCTAACCTAACCTAACCTACCCCATTCATCAACCCGATCAAACGATCATCCTAACCTAACCTCTATAAATGTTTCTGTGACATCTTAAGAAGAGCGTCCGATAGTTAGGTGATTTATCCATTTTTTTATCCTAACCTTCATAATTGTTTCTGTGACATCTTAAGAAGAGCATTTGGTTTTGATAACTAGGTATTGTAATCTATAATTATCACGAAAAACTGTGCATGTTTAAACATGTCATAATAGGAATACTTCAACCATGACAACATATAAAAAAAATCATGTGAACGTTACCAATTTTAACCCTCTTTTATAAAAACCGCACATGTTCAAACAAATCATAATAAGAATAAATCATCCTTTTGTTCCAAGTCAAGAGGAATAGTTGATGATAATGAAAATACATAATCGATTGCAAATATTTATTTATAATTATTCTATTTTTATTTTTCCACACTGATTTAAAATAGCTTTGGATTTCTTTAAAATACTTGCAATCATTAATCTTTTCAGTAGTCTTTCTTTTCTATTCAACTTTGATAAAGAAAAACTATACAGTTGTTGTGCTGTTTTTTTATGTTTACTAAGAATTCACATGAATTGTTAATAACACTAGCTATCATCAATTTCTTATAAAGTCTTCTACCACCAGTCTGTTTTTCACATTCCTTGAACTTTTTCATTGAAATGTTGTAGAGCTTGTGAACTTTAGAAATCATTCTTGAGATCAGCTCTAACTGAAAAAGATGAAAGTGATAATTTCAAGTATATTATATAGATAAGCTTGATATGGTTAAGATTATAATGATTTTGGAATTAATTAAGTAGCAAAAAACATTTAGTAGATAGATATCCATTATAGTGTAGTGGTTAGCGGTTCTGTCTCTCATTTCTAAGGTTCTGGGTTCAAATCTTCAGGGTAAGTAATGTAGTAAAGGTTAATACCATTACACTTTAATGGATATCTTTTATCTTTTTTTGATGAAGTAGAATTAAAAGAGAGTTAGTATTCTTTTCTTCACAGAATAATTTGAGCTTTAACTCTATCTATTGAACTCAGAACAGTCTTTCCTGTATCAACAGGTTTCATAATTAATAATCATGATTCAGGTTTCAGAATAAGAAAAAATGCTTTTTAAAATATCAAAATTTATTTTTAATTGAAAGAACTGATTCTTGATTATTTATATAGAAAAAAATCTGGTAGTTTCCTCTCAATCTCATCTATAACTGCCTGTTGTGATTGATTTCCATCAATTACAAGGATTGGAGTTGAAAAAGTTCTACTTCTATTCATCAACCAATCCTCATGTAGTTGATGGATTGATTGAAGATAAGAGAGTGTTATCTCTTTCTCTTCTTCTTCCTCGTAATTTGATTCGGTCAAGAGCAATTTCTGGATTTGTTCTTATATATATAATCAAATCTGCTTTGAGATCAATATTTGTTATCAACCATTTGTACCAGCCATCCAATAATAGATATTCAATTTCTGTTATTTGCGATGTCTGATATAAATGTTCGACAAAAATATTCCTTGCAGAATGAACTGATCTTTCAATAATTTTTTTTGTATTTGTTTTCAAATTTGTACTAATTGTTGTCAACTGAACAATCAACTGGAAAATGAACCCCCATTTTTGAGGGTTCTGATAGAACATGTTCAGAATATTGTATCCATGAAAGTTTTTCCACTCACTAACAGGTTCCTTATAAATTTCAAATCCTTTGTTGGAGAAGAAGTTTAAGAGAGTGGATTTTCCACAGCCTATATTGCCTTCAACAAAAATAGAGGTACATTTTCCAGAATGTGATGTCATATCTGTAAAAATGAGAAAAATACTTTTTGAATGATAATATAACATTGATTTTTAATTTTTACAAAAATCATGAAATCATTTCAATAATGATGAGTGTGCATATTTATACTATATAAAGAGGATTCTATCCATTTAATTTCTCATTCAAACCTAAGAGTCTCGTTAAAAGTGTAAATAATGAAATTCATTGGAATACTTATTTTTTCTTGTTATTTGATCTCATCATTATTCTCATATTCTTCATGTGAAGATATTAATGATGATCTCAATTTAGATTCATATAATTACAGCCTTCAAATAGCTGCTAAAGAAAAAGAAAGTGAAATAATTATAGTATGGATCAAACATTGTGTGCTATCTTCGTTATATTATCCAAGAAATATGAACTTATCACTATTTAATAACACTATTTGGACAATGTATTATAGAGTGATGAAGTCAAAAGTTGATTATGAACTATGTGAGTTTTTAAAACTTATCATATTGATGAATGTAGAGATAATGATAATGAATTATCACCTATAAATAATTATATAAATAGAACAGAAAAATTGTGTTATATTGCATAAGATTTTGGTTTTGTGAAGAGTTGAAGGAAAAGAAAATGGGGTGGGGAGGTAGTTAGATAGATAGATGGATAGATAAATCGTCTTTTATTTCTTAATTTACATTTCTAATCTAATCTAACATTCTGTAAATAGTATAATAACCCTCTTCCTCTTCCTCTACCCGGTATATTAGGTCTTCGAGGTTGAGGTTCCCCCTTACCCAGGGGTATACTCTAGCCAATGGATATTTCCACTCTCCTTCTTTGTTTTTGAATCTATTCTCCCAATAGTCATCTTTATTCTCTGGTTCTTTATTCTGATGACTATTGTTCATAACTGAAAAAATATACTTGTTATCAGTAAGAAGTAATTATACTAGAGCTTGGTATATAAATGTATTAAAGAATAGATTTTTTTTTCAGTGTAAGAATAAACTTTGCAATGGATAGTGTACATTATTCAGAGTTATCAAATTTCATTGGTGAGGATTTGTTTGAAACCAAAGAAGAAGTGAGCAAAACAGGTTTTGTTTTTCATCCTTTTACTGATAGCATTGTTTGTAAAGTATGTGATTGGAAATCAAGTTCTAAATTAACATTGAAACATATTAATTTAATGCATAAAATCAATAATCCTAATTGTAGATTAGCTAAAAAGTGAAAGAAAACTATGAGTGTTATGATGCTGCTTATCAATGTGTTCAATCAACTGAAAGTGTGATGAAATCATCTTTTATTTATTTCCCAAAATCTTTACCCAATGTTCAAAAAATGATTGCAACCGGACTTTTCTATACTGGTTATGAAGATGACACTCAATGTGTTAGTTGTGGAGCAGTTTTTTGTGAATGGGATCAAAAAGATGATCCATGGCTTATTCATAGTCAAACATCTCCTAATTGTATTTTTCAAAAATTAATAGACAATGGGAAAAAATTGAAAACATTGAAACAGGATTGATTTTTCATCCTTATGCTGATGATATTGATTGTGAAGATTGTGGATGGAGATCAAATACAAATTTAAGTTTGAAGCATGCTAATTTCATGCATAAAATCAATAATCCTAATTGTAGAATAGCTAAAAAAGTGAAAGAAAACTATGAGTGTTATGATGTAGCCTGTCAATGTATTGAAGAGACTGAAAGTGTAATGAAATCTTCTTTTGCTACTTATCCTAAATCTCTACATAATGTTGAGAAAATGATAGGAACGGGACTTTTTAATAAATTTTCCAATTAATTCATTTTCTTTTCAAATTGTTCTGACTAAACCAGATAGTGGAGTATATGTCATCATACAATCATGTATTAGCACACAATAAGCTGATGTTTCATCAGGAATGTTTTGAGCTGTTTCAAATTCTAAACGTACATCAACAGATCCTGACTTGATAGAATCATTTTGATGATTACAATCTATAACAAAAATAGGATAAGTTGATGAAAAATCAGGGGGGGTTATAATAGGTTCAGAATCTTTCCTCATATAATATGATTGATTAGCTCTAATGAAAGCATTATAAAAGCTGAAGACAGATCCTTGATAATCTTCATAAGGATAATAGACAGAGTTTAGATACAATCGAAAATTTCTCAACTCCACTGTATCAAACTGTGAAACAGACTGTTCTTTCTTATTACGTCTTTTGGTTTGGAAAGCTAAAAACATATATCTAGGCTTTTCCATTTGATTTGTTGTACGAAGAACCCATGTTTGATTTTTAGATTTGGGTAATAGAGGATATTCATGCAATTCCCATTTTCTAAATGCCATACGTATAGGATAATCTTGTTCAGTTATTTTTAATATTGAAAGTTTTCGTTCATCTGATAATTCAATAAAAGGCATTCTCCATTTAATATCAGTAATATCTAAAATAAAATCTTTATCTTTCTGTGATAGTGGGAAATGCACTGCATTAATATTGTTTGAAGATCTATTTAGAATCAATTCTATTTTTGCATTAATAAGAACTCTTTTATAATCATCACAAAAACCAAATATAAATTTTAATGGTATTTCAGCAAAAAACTCTCCTGTATTACTAATTGGATTAATTGCAGATTTGTCTTAATTAAGACTACTCATAAATAAACACTGCTTTTGTCCATTTCTCATTGTAACCAGATTCTTCATCAAACAAGTAATTCCAGGGTTCCTTACACGTTCAATTTCACTTCCATTGATTTCAATCCGGATTTCATTGAAGAGATGAAGAACATATCCATCAGCTAACTGAAATGCTCCATTATATGCTGTCTGACCATCCTTACTCTCTAATATTTTCCCCTTCACATAAAGATAACTTTCAGATGGTAAAGTACAAACATCTGCTTGTTTTATTGGAATTTGAATCTCATCATTATTTCCAAAAGAAGAATTATTATATGGTGAATGTGAATGATATTCATAACGTATAATGCTTTCTTCAAACTCTGCATTTGAAGTATCAATGTCTAGAATTCTTGTTCCAACCATACTGATTAGTTTGGAATCCAATTGATTTCAAGAAATTATTATTTTCTATTGAAATTCTAGAACCTTTTTGAAATTTTGTTTGATCAAACTGATTAGTTGGAACAGTTTTGTCTTTTTTATCTTTAAAAACTAAAACCATACTATCTCTTACAAAGATGAAGACGGATGTTCACTATCTCTCCACGAAAATCAATCAAATTATCAAATTCATCTATTATTTTCAATGTAATATTATCAATTCGTTGTGTGTTCACTGGAAGATAAATTGGAGTATATGGAGTTGAATCAATTTTGAACCCAGGATCTACAGAGATTGGAAATTCATGAATTATATGATCTGCTTTACCATTTGTGTAGGAGCCTCCTACCACATTACAAGCTACTCTTATGAGAGATGATCCACTAATGGCTAATGGAATATCTGACTTGTGGTATATATTAGGTTTTAAAATCCGTTTTGAACTAAATCCTAAAAGTTTCCCAATTGAGTAAGGTTGAGTAAAATCAATTTTTACTGAACTCTGTATTTCTACTTTCATAATATGTCTATTCAATTTCATTTTGAAATTGATATTCTTCTTTATAAAAACTCTCTCAAGAAGATTTTTAATATCATCAGCTTTATAGGTTCATTGTGGTATTTTAACAGAATAAAGTTTCATTTCTGCTAATTCATTTAAACCTTCATCTTCTACATAATCTGTTGATTCATAAGTATCCAAATCTCTCTTATTATTCTTACCAACTCCATCATATTTTTCATCAAATCTATTACTATTTTCTTTTTCCAACCTTCTTGATCTCTTGCTTCTTGCCGTTTCTTGTTTTTCATTTCTTGATAGATATGTAGCCTCATCACCCCAATAATGTAATATATTATTATAGTTCTATCTTACATTTGATATTGAATTCACAGTATTGAAATGTAATAGCCCTAATTCCCATGAATTATCTTCTAATATAATTGGAGGATGGAATTGACAATCAATTACTGATTTTTTATCACTAAATGAAAACATTATTCTGACTTAGATATATTAAACACAACCGTCCACAAGTGACTGAACTCATTTTCTGATAACAGTCATAATTGTAGTGAATTGTGATTTTACCCCCCCTTTTATTGTTAGAAAAGTATTGAATCAATTCAAGTGGAGGTTTTAAATTTCCAAAACTATCAAAATAGTAAACCTTATTTTTATTTTTGTGATAAGCTACCCAATGAGTTCCCTCATTATTGATACTATCCAGATTCACAATTGCACATTCATTCTTGTTTGGAAAGAGTGGTAATGTATCACGCATAAAAACACCACAAAAATTTTTCAGTTTCAATTTTTTTGCATAATATTGCAAATCAAGATTGGATAATGCTCTTAATGGAATATCATTGATAACATCTGAAGCTAATATCTGGTTGTTGTTTTTTTTCTTTTATTGTACTTTTTTTTTCTAACACCACCTCCAGTCTTTTTGAACTGTTTCAAGTACATTCCTTCTCCACTTTTTCTCTTAACTCTCTTTTTTGTTCTACGTTTTCTGTTACCTCCTCCCAACTTTGATTTGATTTTCATTGTATTAGTGATTACCCAAGCTGCTGCTTTCTCTGGTAAACTTGAATCATCTGCAATGAATCTCTCCCATGCACGTTCACTTAGAACTTTATCAGCTATTGCACGATTTTTTGAATCTTTGAATTGATAATAACTGATATCGTGAGCCTTACAAGCAGCATCTAACTTATTAATTGGAGAGTCACCTCTTGCCAATCTCTCCTCTAAACGAGTTCCTGGTCCACAAAACCTATAACCTGGGATATGTGCCTCAAATGGAAGGATATCTATTGCCTTATTCAAAACTGATCCAACAGCATTAGTCACTTTTGATATCACTCCACCACTACCATACTTGACCCGTTTTCTACAAACACTTTCCATTGAATGAGTACTATTTTCCATTCTCATCACTATTTATATGTTCATCTAATCTATCTTTCAATAATTCCAATCTTTTAACATTAGCTTTAATCATAAATTTTTGCTTGAAATCATCAAAAGTTAATGAAGTCTCTTGAAACAAATATAAATATAATAATAATGTTTTAAAATTCACAGCATCATTATCATTGAAAGGATCATAAACTTTAGTTAGTCTCTTATTATCAAAATTGAAACAATCATTCACATTATCATAAATTTTCCTTCCTACTATTTCATTGATCATAAGTTCACAATTTAACTTATTGATTGCATCAGATTCATCCTTTGCATCTCCTAAATTACACAACCTTTTCCCATGAATGCTGATATCATCATCCTCTGTTAATCCAATTTGGTTATTGCAAACTCTGCTTCTCTCTATCCACTCCTGAACTTTATCTGATCCATACTGTTTTTTCATCCATTTATGAAATTTTATATTGTTACAATTATCATCTTCATCTTCATGTAAAACTTCTTCTACATCTTTATCAGTAATGATACTCATTTTGTTGATGAATTCATAATAATATAATATAACTCCACACTCGTATTTATATAGCCATTTCCCCTCCAATTATTATCCCCCTCTTGCAATTCTTCAATGATTGAATTTATTTCATTATCATGTGAAGTGTTTCCCGCTCTTTTTGATGAAACAAGAAGTTGTAATCGATTACAAAGTTCATTAGGATCATTATAATAGACATAATCTATTTTAGCTTCATTATTCAATGTCATAATTAATCCTTTTCCTGATACTTCTGTGCCTGTTATTCTACTGTTTTGAAAATTCAATCTTCTTCTTGATGATAATGGAGGAAAAAGATTTTTTATTAAAGTGGTATATTTTTTCCCCTTATTTGTTTTGATTTGTTGATCTGGTGAATATCTAACTCTGTGTGCATTAGTGAATAATAAGATATCTTTATAATCTTCCAAATCTTCTTCACTATAATCTTCAGGTTTTGCTTTGAATATCAACTCATACAACCCACTTCTTCCTACAAATCTTTTTGTCAACCCCATTGACATAATTAATTCTTTTGATGTATCATTAACAGAATTGGTCAATATTATATCATCATTTTCAAATGTAACAGTTGCGGTTCCTAATTTAAGATCATTACCATAAAAATATACCCCATAGGTATAATCATATTCTTTTAGATTATCATTGATAACTCCTTGTACATATCTCATTGCTGTTGATCCTCCATCCTTCATCCATTCATGTTCTCTATTTTTTAAGAAAAGTTGTGCTTGATACTTGCCAGCGGGGGTACTTATCATATCTTGTAGAGTGAGAGGGCTTGTACCAGCTGATTCTTGAAGTTCTTTTTGTTTTGTTCTTTTAGCTTTCAAAGGAGGTTCACGTCCATCTTGAAGTGGTAAAGAATCCATAACTTGCACCGAGTCTGTTGGTAGTTCCATAGTAGCTGCAAAATCTTCATTCATTGGTACATTCAATTCTGAGTGTATACGCTTATTTGATAAGTTTGTGTCTTCTTCATGAGGACGTTTATTCTCTCTATCTGGTCTATTCATCTCATAGTCTCCATCATCATCAAACATGAGATCATTACCCCAATTATCTGGTCTTAAAATTTTCTCTGATATTTTAGGTTTCTTTGTATTAGTATTAACAATCTCATTCAAAGTATCTGTAATTGGTTTAAAATGATCTTCTAATGCTTTTTTAGTTTGAAGTGATCCACGAACTATTGATCTATGTTTACGTTTTATGTTTTTTTTTCAGTTCAATAATTTCATTCTTCTGGTCCTCATTCTCAACCAGAGACATCTTTGAAACAATCAGTAAGTACAAACAAAAATTGACTGGTGTGTTTTTGAAAAATCAGTGGTCATTTATTGAAAAAAATTATTATCAATGATCAGTGTTACCATTTTTAAATTTCAACAAATCATCTTTTAAAAATTTATCAATATTAGATATATAACTATTAAATTGTATACGGTATCGTCCTTTATTCTTCCCACTTTCTTTATCAATTACTAGAAACCCATTCTTATGCATCATCCAAACATGTTTACAAATTTCTTTGAATAAGTCAAAACTCATATCAGGAGATACATGGTCTCTGAAAATATATTTCAAATTCAATTCATCTTGACGAAAAACTAATATAAAATTGGTATTATCTCTTATCAACTGTTTAGGTATTTTACTATATGTTTGTGAAAGATATAATACATCAATATTATTATGTCTCCCCATTACAAAATAAGAAACTATGTTATTTTGTTTCTCATTTATTACATCATCAAAAATTATAATTGAATTTGGAAGAACATCCTCTGGAGGTGGAACTGATTCATTTTCTGATAGGGGAAAAAAATTCATTCCGGGGATATCACTGAGAATTTTATCAAGAAATCTATATTTTTCTTGATATAAAGATTTTGAGAATATATATACATTACTAAATCTCAAACCGTTAGGATTAAAAAGCAAATTGAAAACTGCATTTGTTTTTCCACAATTAGAAGGTCCTACAATAAGTGCTCTAACGTTATCTGGTAAAAAAGAACTATGTGGTTTATCTTGATTTATCTCCTTCAAACCTTCACATTTTTCTATAACCTTATCAAAATTCATAACAGTGAGTTCACAATCATTGTCTATACTCTTCATATTAAATCTTTGCTTTTGATCCATTGATCCATGAATCATATGTTTTATCATAACCCTGCCAACGTACTAATATTCTATCTCCCTTCTTCTGAAGTATTTTCTCAACCAGGAAAATATCTGGAAATGAAGTCTTACTTAACTCTTCTTTGTAGAAACAACCTTTTATCAGTTCTCCTCTTGAGTCTTTAATAATATATGTTGGTGGATTTGTTCTTTTTATATAAGCTACTGTAAAAACCTCATTGGTCCAATTAGGTAGATATCCTTTTGCAAACTGAGCTTTATATTTGCTGATTCTCACTTTATCACCAATTTTAAAAAATGGAATAGATGATATATTTTTATTTATCACTGATGAGTATTTTTTTAATAGATATTTCTCATTTGTTTTAGATACGTCTTTAGGTTTCATTCCAATAGTTCTATGAACTCTTTGATTATATAATTTGATGAGATTCTTTATCATTTTCAACCATTTATAATTTCCATTCACAGTAAATTCCTTCCACATCCATGTTTTCAATGTTCTATTAAATCGTTCAACAATACTTGCTTTCTTATTAGTGAACGTTGTATAGTGATTTATATTATATTTCAAGAACAAATCTTGAACAGAATTATTGAACCATTCTTTACCAGCATCTGTTTGAGAAATTCTTCATTGTATTCTTATCTAGTATAGACTCAAGAGCAAACTTAACATCTATTGCTGATTTTGATTTTAAAGGTATTGCATAAGCATATTTAGAAAAACAATTAATCACCGTTAAAATATATTTGAATCCTTGGTTTTCTTTAGCATATGGTATCATTTCAACTAAATCACCTTGAAACAAATCATTCAATCCTCTTAACTCAACATTTCGAGTTGGAAAATTTCTTCTAGCCTGTTTATGGAGTTCATTTGCAATCTGATGTTTGATACTCATTTTATTCCCAACACATATGTTCACTTAATGAGAATAAATTGATAACTGATCAAAATTCTAAATATAATGTTATTATAATTGATTGAATAGAGGAAAAAAAAGAATAAAATGAATTAATAGAATATTTTTTATTTTCAATGAAACAATATTTTTGAAAAAATACATGAAGGAGATGCTTGACAATGTACAAACCATGGATCATCATCACTATCCCAATCACAAAAAACTATTCCACAACTAATACATTGAGTATCATCTTTATATCCAGTATAAAAAAGTCCAGTTCCTATCATTTTCTCAACATTATGTAGAGATTTAGGATAAGTAGCAAAAGAAGATTTCATTACACTTTCAGTCTCTTCAATACATTGACAGGCTACATCATAACACTCATAGTTTTCTTTCACTTTTTTAGCTATTCTACAATTAGGATTATTGATTTTATGCATGAAATTAGCATGCTTCAAACTTAAATTTGTATTTGATCTCCATCCACAATCTTCACAATCAATATCATCAGCATAAGGATGAAAAATCAATCCTGTTTCAATGTTTTCAATTTTTTCCCATTGTCTATTAATTTTTGAAAAAATATAATTAGGAGATGTTTGACTATGAATAAGCCATGGATCATCTTTTTGATCCCATTCACAAAAAACTGCTCCACAACTAACACATTGAGTGTCATCTTCATAACCAGTATAGAAAAGTCCGGTTGCAATCATTTTTCAAACATTGGGTAAAGATTTTGGGAAATAAATAAAAGATGATTTCATCACACTTTCAGTTGATTGAACACATTGATAAGCAGCATCATAACACTCATAGTTTTCTTTCACTTTTTTAGCTAATCTACAATTAGGATTATTGATTTTATGCATGAAATTAATATGTTTCAATGTTAATTTTGAACTTGATTTCCAATCACATTCTTTACAAACAATGCTATCAGTAAAAGGATGAAAAACAAAACCTGTTTTTTTCACTTCTTCTTTGGTTTCAAACAAAACCTCATCAAAGAAATTTGATAACTCAGAATAATGTACACTATCCATTGCAAAGTTTATTCTTACACTGAAAAAAAAATCTATTCTTTAATACATTTATATACCAAGCTCTAGTATAATTACTTCTTACTGATAACAAGTATATTTTTTCAGTTATGAACAATAGTCATCAGAATAAAGAACCAGAGAATAAAGATGACTATTGGCAGAATAGATTCAAAGACAAAGAAGGAGAGTGGAAATATCCGTTGGGTAGAGTATACCCCTGGGTAAGGGGGGAACCTCAACCTTGAAGACCTAAAATACAGGGTAGAGGAAGAGGAAGAGGGTTATTATTCTATTTACAAAATGTTAGATTATATTAGAAATGTAAATGAAGAAATAAAAGACGATCTATCTATCCATCTATCTATCTAACTACCTCCCCCACCCCATTTTCTTTTCCTTCAACTCTTCACAAAACCAAAATCTTATGCAATATAACACAATTTTTCTGTTCTATTTATATAATTATTTATAGGTGATAATTCATTATCATTATCTCTACATTCATCAATATGATAAGTTTTAAAAAACTCACATAGTTCATAATCAACTTTTGACTTCATCACTCTATAATACATTGTCCAAATAGTGTTATTAAATATTGATAAGTTCATATTTCTTGGATAATATAACGAAGATAGCACACAATGTTTGATCCATACTATAATTATTTCACTTTCTTTTTCTTTAGCAGCTATTTGAAGGCTGTAATTATATGAATCTAAATTGAGATCGTCATTAATATCTTCACATAAAGAATATGAGAATAGTGATGAGATCAAATAACAAGAAAAAATAAGTATTCCAATGAATTTCATTATTTACACTTTTAAAGAGACTCTTAGGTTTGAATGAGAAATTAAATTAATAGAATCCTCTTTATATAGTATAAATATGCACACTCATCATTATTGAAATGATTTCATGATTTTTGTAAAAATGAAAAATCAATGTTATATGTGTACCTCAGAGCCAGACTGGCCTAAGTCACATTATTAAAATTTCACAGCTGAGCGAAAAAACAAAAGATTTTCTTTGATTTTGATTGCAAAACAATCTCCGAGCCAGACTGGCCTACTACCAGACTGGTACAGAACAATTTCTCATGATGCTGCCCTGGTACTGGCAGGAACACCACCCTGGGAGTTAAGAGTGCAAGAACGAACCAGACGTCGCAATGGTATGGAGAAAGCAGAGGCAACCACACAACTGTTTCAAGAGTGGCAGCAGCAATGGACTGTGTCAACAACTGGACGATGGACGCATTCTCTTATTCCTGATGTTGAACGGTGGGTCACCCGGAAGCATGGCGAACTTGATTATCTACTCACTCAGTTTCTTAGTGGTCATGGTGGATTCATGCACTATTTGCATCGTATAGGACGGAGAGAGTCACCAACCTGCCTCTACTGTAAGGATGAGGACACTGTGGAACATACAGCATTTCATTGTAACAGGTGGGATGCAGAGCGGCAAAGGCATCTTCAGCATCCTGAGGGATTCACGACTGCAACCATCATTGATGAGATGTTACAGAATCATGAGAGATGGCAAGAGTACAGCAATGTTCTTCACATCATCCTGGGATGTAAGCTAGCAGAAGAGCGGCAGATGCAGCTATAAGTCCTCTCAACTAGGTCCATTTATTAATATACTGACTATGTTTGAAGTTTACTGGTGCAAGTATAGTGACTTGTTAGGTTAATTTGTCTTTCTATGTTCATTTTCAGTGTGCAATATTCTTATATTAGGTATGGAATTAAGATAAGTGAGAATGTAAATAATGTTTTATTGTATAACACTGAAATTATATTGTATTACTATGACTATGCAACACTTTATTGTCTATATGATGGTGCCAGCATAGTGCCTTGTACTATACCAAACATGTGAGGATTAGGTTGTTGAGTCCTACTAAGAATTATTTCGAATTATAGTGTTAGTTTCTCTACTGTTAGTTTTTCTGTGTTCACTTCACTGACCATGTTAGGACTAGGTTACTTAGTTATGTTAGGCTTGCTGTTAGGGTGCTGCTTGCACTTCAGTGATTAGTGTTGATTTCATTTCAGCTAATGTTATGTTAGTTAGGTTTTCTATGTACATTTTCACTGTGAGAAATCCTTATGTTAGTTGAGGTATTATGATAATTGAGAATGTATATTATGTTTTGTTGTGAACTATTGGATATTATTTTGTCTAGATATTCTGGTTGACCAGTTGTGCTATGTGATTCTATCATTTGTCTTGTTATTTTATTGCTTTATTGCTGGCTAGTGCCAGGATGATGTATACTATACAGAGGGTGTGAGAATCAAATTGCTTAGCTATATGATTCTTTGTGATATGAAATGTTAGTTTTTATGTCAGTTCAGGGAATTCCTATGTAGTTGAGAAATTCGGTAATCCTTGTGAGAAGATTCTGGTTATTATCTGTGTGACTCTATCATGTATGCTGAGTGATAGAAAGAGAGAACCCAGGTAAAAAAAAAAAAACAAAAAAAAACAATTAAAACAAAAAAAGAACAAAAAAAAAATGTGTATATCTGGGTCTCAAATATTATGTCAATGAACTTGCTGTGTAGTGTGATACAAATATTCTGTAATTATATTATATGGAAATGTTCTGTAATTATAATTTTGTGAGTGTACATATAGGATGTGTTCTGTTTCTCTGTTTTCAATAGATAGAGGACCAGTGCTGTGTTGATGCGCCTCCCAGTAAATTGACTGCCAGCATATTGATTGACCATGCTGAGAATTTAAGTCTGGAATACTGGGAGGCAAGAGGAGCGACAGCGTGGATGGTGCACACCAAAGCCTGATTGAAGCTAGGGTAAGTGTACCAGTAAATGACCACCCACCAGTGAATGACCATTTTGTGTTTGAAAAATCATAATAAGAATTCCATACACATTAGCCAATCAATCAAGAGCTCACAACTAACTATGAATCATATGCTTGCCATCTCACTTCTCATTGCTGTCACAGAAGCTTGTCAACGCTTTGTGAATCTGTTTGAAGCAACTATCAACAACGATCAACAACAACTATCCATCTGCAATAGTGAAGATCCTAGAAAGGTAAGACAAAATTTGATTTTCTTATTCTAGGAGACACATTTTCATAACTTTATCAGTTTTATCAAGTAGTTAATTACTCAATGATGTATATCAAATGATTTTGGAATGCATAACCCAACTAATTTTTAGGTAATAATGCTGGACATGCATTGGAACACAACCTACTGTGGTAACCAGTGAATGACCGATTCGGTCATTTACTGATATAATCTAATATTTTTCTTGAACAGCTGATTCCTTCTATAATGAAGTTTTTGAGCTGGGAAACACTTCTGTTGGGTTAGAAATGCTGTTTTCTAGTCCTATCCAGTGAATGACCGGGGGTTAAAGTCTTGGAGTCATTCACTGGATTAGACAGTCATTTACTGGATCAAATCAATTATGGATGATTATTTGATCATTGGATGATTCTTTATTGTCAGTAATGAGGGAAAACAGTGGTATTAATTCATAAATATAATATTTTCACTGCTTTGTATGTGAAAACTCATTTTCTTGATAAATCTTTTATTATATATATAATTAATTCTCACTCCAAAGAAATCTAATGTTAGTTCATTGCCTTTTAAAGCACAGCCTATTTTCTTTTGGGTAGCTTAGCCTACCTGATTAAAACCTATAGAATTTATATCAAAATGAAAAACGAGATTCACTAACTATGCCCATTCACAATTTGTTTCAGATGGAAAATGAAGAGGACAACGTGGATCGGCCAGATCATCCAGTCACAGAAGGAAAAAGAGCCTACAAGAGATTTGCGTACACCATCGAGACACTCCAAAAGGCGATTGAAGAGGTGAAGTCGGGGAAGTCTTCAGCCAATAAAGCATCCAAGGTATTTGGAATACCAAAAGGTACACTTATCAAAAAACTCCATTCCGATGGGCCACTTGATTTGAAAATGGGCCCTCTTCAATACTTACACCAGAAGAAGAAAGAAAACTTGAAGAATGGATTCTGGGGAAAGCAAAGCTGGGATTTCGATGCATCCAGATGAAGTGAAAGACACTGTTGAAAAAATAATCAGAGATATAGGAAGAGAGAATCCTTTACAAATAATCGACCAGGGAGAAAGTGGATGGATTTGTTCTTAAAACGTCATCCAAATATTGTAAAGAATGCAGAGATTGTGTCAAAAGCAAGGGCTCAAGTCACCGAATTGAAAATTCGTGAGTGGTTTAGGGAACTGTCAGAATATCTGAAAGAAGAAGATGCAGAAGATATTTTGGATTGCCCGAAAGAATTTTCAATCTAGATGAGACCGGGGTATGTATTTGTCCCAAGTCTGGGAAGCTCTAGGGCCAAAGAGCTACAGAAACTTTTATGAAATTGCTCCTGGACCCGAAAAACAATGCATTACTGTGCTTTGCAATTTTAGTGCAGCAGGAGAGGCTCTGGATCCAATGATAGTATTTCCCTACAAGAGAATACCAAGAGACATTGCAGACTCGGTTCCCCCTGGATTTGCCATTGGTCGGAGTGACAGTGGGTGGATGGTTAGTGAGACTTTCTTTGAGTATATCGCAAATGTATTTTACCCATCACTGGTAAAATCTAATGTACAATTCCCAGTTATTATTTTATTAGATGGACATAAGTCTCATATAAATGAGCAGCTCTACAGATTCTGCAAAGACAAGAATATTCTTCTATTTTGCCTACTGCCCAATGCAACCCACATTTTGCAGCCTTGTGATGTCTCTATATTCAAACCGTTGAAATCAGCTTGGAAAAAGAGTATTCATAAGTTCAAGCAAACGACAAACAAAAGTGTATCTAGATTGAATTTCGCTCCACTGTTCCAAGAGGCATTTAAAGCTATAACCCAAGACTCAATAAAGAATGGATTCAAAGCTTGTGGGTTGTACCCCTTTAACCCTGATTCAGTAGACTATACAAAATGTATTCCTGATAGACCCAGACTGGAGTGTAGGCCTACAGAAGATCCAGAGATACAGTGTTCCAAAGATGAGTACAAAACAGCTTGTAAAGTTTTGGAAAGGGAGATGAGTGAGGAGACAAGAGTGAGTTTCATGACTGCTGTTGATAAGAATGAAGTTGAACGTGAAATTGAACCTGAATTGAGAATACTTTTCCAAATTTGGAGAAGCATGAAAGAGAAGGCAGGTGATATTCAAAGTGCAGACTGTGCAGTGACTGTTGAGAATGATGGAGAACCAGCAACAACAGAAAAACCTACTGAGGAAAGTATCAATTTATCAGACGTCCTCATCTCTTTTGAAGATGCGCAGGAACAAACAGGATTGAATGAAAGTAGTCTGACTAGAATTTTGTGTGAGGAGCCAGCTGTAGAAGTTATTGTTCGCGATGGTGCTGAAGTTGATATACAACCTTCATCTGAAAAAAGTCACAAGACAGTGGAAAATGAAGCCAGTAGGCCTATCATTGAAACTTTAAATGAGGAGCCAGCTTTGCAAGTTGTTTCTACAATAACGTCCAAATTCAATGAAGATTCACAACAAAACGATGAAGTAGCTGACACGAATCCATGGAGCAAACATTTGCATTGGCCAGTGACTGATGTGACTTCAAAGAAAAAGCAGAAGAATTCAAGAGAGATACCATTTGCTGTTACTTCAACTAAATGGAAAGCATTCCACGAAAATAAAGCGATGGAGAAAGAAATCAAAGAGACTGAAGCAAAAATAAAAAGAAAAAACGAGAAGAAGCAAAAGCAGCTAAGCAA
The DNA here is from genome assembly GCA_017141385.1 of Sogatella furcifera. Lineage (NCBI taxonomy): Eukaryota > Metazoa > Arthropoda > Insecta > Hemiptera > Delphacidae > Sogatella > Sogatella furcifera. Next base: position 22,792,148 of record CM029546.1, read on the forward strand.
ACTGAGAAACAAAACAAAGGAAATAGAAAGGAAGCTGGATGAACCACAGAAAAGAAAAGCAAAGAAACTAAAAACTCAAGACCTACCAGACTTGACCCTGCCACCTTCAACATCATCTTCTAATCTACCAAGAAGAATTCTGCAAAACCCACCAGTACTGTGACAAGAGAGGATGATAATGAATTCAATGTTAATGATTATGTTATTTTTAGGTATGAAGGTACTCCTGAAAATAGAACTCCAGGTCAGATAATTGAGAAAAAATAATCGATACAAAATAAAGGAATTTGTAAGACTGGGGAGAACTTCCCGATGGTATTCTCCCCATGACAAGAACAATTGTGGTATGATGAGTGTGAAATAGTAAAAAAAATTCACCCTCCAGAGGATAAAAATGATGGTTTATTTGTATTTTATGAATTCATTGAGTTTTAATTTTGAACAGGCTAGTCACTTGAAAATTTTTTAAATTTCCATGTCCAATCTATTTTACTTTTTGTAAACAATATAACTTTTTGTATAATGTAATTTTGTTCATTTGAAAAAAATTAAAACACTAGGCCTAGGCCTACCAATTCTCAATTACTGTATTGCCTTATTGCTAGTGAATGACGATGTGTGAATGACCGGTCATTCACTGGTTCTGTATGGGGTCATACACTGGAACAACCCCGGTCATCTTTTGGTTTACTGACTTGGGTCCATTAATGATGTTTAGAGGGATTCATTTGATTTTTTTAACAATTTTTGACTGGTCCAAATGAGAAGTGAGATTATTGAAAAGAAAATGACGCTGGTTCCATAAGAAAGAATGGGAGTAGACGATTGTTTCAGGAGAAAAAAGTGAGTAACATGTCTTAATCGGTCATTTACTGGTTCACTTACCCTATATCTCTTAGTGAGGTGTTCCAATCAGACTTTGGGTAACAAGGGTAGTTTTAGTGGGTAGTCTCCTTTCTTTGGGGTGTAGGTCTGCTAGTCTAGCTTCCCTACACAATAAACGAAGGCAGTTAGTCCCACACACCGGACTGAACCGCTTCTGCTGGGACAGGGCCGATGGTGCATAAAAGCATTTCTACCTTCCTCTTTGGAAAAAAAAAAAGACTGGCCTAAGTCCACAAAAGTTTTGTCAGCAAACTAACTGATTTCAACTATTTGTGAGAACACCGTATTGATTCAATGTTATTTATATTTTGTTCTTTTTAGAGATTTGCTCTAAAATACGATATTTTAGATAAGATATCCTATTCTCTCTTATTATATTTTTGAATACTTTATAATGTATTATAAGACGCTGATTCAAAATATGATAATCCTTCTCTTTCAAAATATCAAATTTTCAAGATAATGGTTACAAAGTATGTGCCTATTTTAATAAAAGCTTCAAAAAGTGGAAACATTTCTTTATTACTATTAGGTTCTTAATTGAGTGATGGAACTTTTTAAAATATTTTGGAACCAAGTTCTAATTGAATATTTGAATAAGCACTACTTTTCCAGGAATCCAATTTATATGAGATTTCAGGATCCAATGAGATTAATATTTTCTGAGAATGCTACTTTAGGACCAAATTTACATTCTCTTGTACATTAATTTTTTATTTATATATTGAATATTGTCAATTTGATTATTTTTTGTAATATTGTACAAAGAATGAATAAATTTGAAAATTTGAATTTTATATTATATAAAAATTATTTCACAATTCCACATCAATTACTTTTTCCATTGGGTACATATTCCCCCAATATTAAGAATTAACTTTTGGTTGGCCTTCTAGGCCTACTCATGATTTGGAAAAAGGATTTTGATTTCTCCCGTACCTCATAAAAATATTGATATGCATCAAGGCAAAAGCAACTCATAGATGAGGACTACAAATTCAATTATGAAAATAATATCAAAGCCAAATTGAATTGGATTTGATTGAAAAGAAATATATTTTCAATTAATCAAACTATAATAATCAAGGTCAGACATTACAATTACAGGTATATTTCGAGCTATGTGTACTGCAGTACTGCAAAAAGGAGTAACATTTTTTCTTTGAGACATGAATGATTGGATTACTTTTTCACTCATTACTTGTTTACTGATAGATGAAAAAATATTTCTGTTTAGTTTCTAGATACTTCTTTTAGTTTCACTTATCATACTTCTTAATGAAATACAAGCTTGGTTTTGAGTGAAAAAGTACTCCCACGTAACTTAGGTACAAACTTCAAATTTTGCACAATGATTTTGATTATACTGAGGATTGTTTTACATAAGCTAATTTTGTTAAGTAATGTTACCTATTCCATCAAGATAAATTTTTGTCAAACATAACCAGATTTCATAAGTTTGTTCTTACGCCATTCATGAAAATGTACAAATAACCTGCTAGTTGTTCTATAAATTTTACAAGTGAGAATTTGATAACTATACAATGAAAATGGGTACTACATGTACGCACGAGAATTGCAGATATTTTATACAAACAGTTGTTATTGACAATCCTACCCAATGTGAATTACGTTATATTAATGAAAAGTTTATTCATATAAATGTTCATTTTTGGATGTAAAAGATATCTTCCATACCCTTCAAATGAGAGACATGTATTCAAGTTTGCAAAAATGATATGGGCATTATTTTCTACAAAATTTTTCACAAATGAATCATTTAATTCTTGCTAGGAAAGTCTCGCTTCATCATGTAGCAGATTCATGAAGAGTGGCCAATACTCCAGTGGAATCTAACTGAGCATTTTCTGGATTGAATTGCATTGAATTTTGCAATGCTGTTACTTTTTTCAGCCAATCTTATTTGTGGGAGATTCTGTGGTAGGACCAATTCACCACGTCTCCTGTTGAGGTTCACTTTTTTGAATGATTCATCTGTCAAACAATTTCTATAGAAAAGAATGCCCATATCTTCTCTACAAACTTGAATCCATACTACATTGTATAGAAGGAAGGCTTCACCATCTGTATTTTTCTTCCTCATTACAAATGGTCCATTTCTTGGATTTATCTACTGGCGGCTCGTACCCACGAAAAAGGTGAAGTTCCTGTATATTTTACTGTAGAGCACTTCACCTGTTTTGTGGGCACAAGCCGCCAGTGGATTTATCAATTTAATATTTATTTCTCACATGTTCTAATCAACAGAGAATACAATTGCCACAGTCCAGAAACGTTTAGGCCAAATAAAGATTTTGTAGGATCATCCTTGATTGTAGAAGAGTTTTTAAAGTTGCTGAATTTTGACAACACTTTGATGAAAGGCTTGAAAGGATAGGAACAGTACAATATTTGGCCTATCCGCTTGGATCAAGCCGACTAGCAATTCTTGGGATTGATTTATTCCATTTGTGTGTTGTTTGATTTTTGTAACTTTTTGGTAAAAAGTTTTATAGGCTACAATGTACAATCTTTTCTAGTTCTTGGCCTCCTTTACAGCTTCAGGTTTTAGAATCGAAACTAGGCTCAATATCTTGAAATGTGAAACACAAAATGACAATGATTATAATTTTATTAAAAAAATGCTCTATACTGTTTGCCTTCTATGGTTCATGAGTACAAATCAGTGAAAAACTTTTACGTAGCCTATTTATTATTATTTTACGCATATTAAATTTTTTAACATTCTAATTATTCCATGTTTATGAAGAAAATTGAAAAGTTTTCAATCATTTCCATATGAAAGAATATTTGAAATATCGATTTATAAATTTATCATTTTAGAAATAGATTCTGCGATCAGAAGTAAGCGATATTTTTTGATGTTGTTTGAAGGATATCTTTGATGTATGAATGAAATAATTGAAAATTGTTTTGGTCACCATATTTTCAATTTCGTATTTTTAAACGTCCATTGTTAATTAAAATCCATCTCAAATTTCAATTCAGCATCTTGAAATACAAAAAAATGGAGCTGTATTTATTAAACCTTTCTTGTCAAAGTGAGAAAATTATCATTTTTGGTCGCCATATTGAAAATATTCAATTACACAATAATTTTATCAAATCAAAAATATTTTTTTGGATTCAGCGTCTTAAAATACATATAAACTGATTCAAAAAGAATAAATATTGGCATTTTATGGCCGCCAATAACTACAATAATCAAGGGCTTTTAACATTGAATCTGGACTTAGGCCAGTCTGGCCCGGAGATAAAAAATTAGCGTATTTCCAAACTTCATCCTTTGATAGAATGGCAAGGAAACGTCCTAGGACACTTTTGATGGTACCATTCGATTCAGAAAAAAATTGTCTTTCAGAATCAATAAAAACCCGAGAATTGAAAATTTTGGACTTAGGCCAGTCTGGCTCTGAGGTACAGATATTATCATTCAAAAAGTATTTTTCTCATTTTTACAGATATGACATCACATTCTGGAAAATGTACCTCTATTTTTGTTGAGGGCAATATAGGCTGTGGAAAATCCACTCTCTTAAACTTCTTCTCCAACAAAGGATTTGAAATTTATAAGGAACCTGTTAGTGAGTGGAAAAACTTTCATGGATACAATATTCTGAACATGTTCTATCAGAACCCTCAAAAATGGGGGTTCATTTTCCAGTTGATTGTTCAGTTGACAACAATTAGTACAAATTTGAAAACAAATACAAGAAAAATTATTGAAAGATCAGTTCATTCTGCAAGGAATATTTTTGTTGAACATTTATATCAGACATCGCAAATAACAGAAATTGAATATCTATTATTGGATGACTGGTACAAATGGATGATAACAAATATTGATCTCAAAGCAGATTTGATTATATATATAAGAACAAATCCAGAAATTGCTCTTGACCGAATCAAATTACAAGGAAGAGAAGAAGAGAAAGAGATAACACTCTCTTATCTTCAATCAATCCATCAACTACATCAGGATTGGTTGATGAATAGAAGTGGAACTTATTCAACTCCAATCCTTGTAATTGATGGAAATCAATCACAACAGGTGGTTATAGATGAGATTGAGAGGAAACTACCAGATTTTTTTTCTATATAAATAATCAAGAATGAGTTCTTTCAATTAAAAATAAATTTTGATATTTTAAAAAAGCATTTTTTCTTATTCTGAAACCTGAATCATGATTATTAATTATGAAACCTGTTGAAACAGGAAAGACTGTTCTGAGTTCAATAGATAGAGTTAAAGCTCAAATTATTCTGTGAAGAAAAGAATACTAACTCTCTTCTAATTCTACTTCATCAAAAAAGATAAAAGATATCCATTAAAGTGTAATGGTATTAACCTTTACTACATTACTTACCCTGAAGATTTGAGCCCAGAACCTTAGAAATGAGAAACAGAACCACTAACCACTACACTATAATGGATATCTATCTACTAAATGTTTTTTGCTACTTAATTAATTCCAAATTCATTATAATCTTAACCATATCAAGCTTATCTTTATAATATACTTGAAATTATCACTTTCATCTTTTTCAGTTAGAGCTGATCTCAAGAATGATTTCTAAAGTTCACAAGCTCTACAACATTTCAATGAAAAAGTTCAAGGAATGTGAAAAACAGACTGGTGGTAGAAGACTTTATAAGAAATTGATGATAGCTAGTGTTATTAACAATTCATGTGAATTCTAAGTAAACATAAAAAAAACAGCACAACAACTGTATAGTTTTTCTTTATCAAAGTTGAATAGAAAAGAAAGACTACTGAAAAGATTAATGATTGCAAGTATTTTAAAGAAATCCAAAGCTATTTTAAATCAGTGTGGAAAAATAAAAATAGAATAATTATAAATAAATATTTGCAATCAATTATGTATTTTCATTATCATCAACTATTCCTCTTGACTTGGAACAAAAGGATGATTTATTCTTATTATGATTTGTTTGAACATGTGCGGTTTTTTATAAAAGTGGGTTAAAATTGGAAACGTTCACATGATTTTTTTTTTTATATGTTTTCATGGTTGAAGTATTCCTATTATGACATGTTTAAACATGCACAGTTTTTTGTGATAATTATAGATTACAATACCTAGCTACCAAAACCAAATGCTCTTCTTAAGATGTCACAGAAACATTTATGAAGGTTAGGATAAAAAGATGGTTAAATCACCTAACTACCGGATGCTCTTCTTAAGATCTCACAGAAACATTTATGAAGGTTAGGATAAAAAGATGGTTAAATCACCTAACTACCGGACGCTCTTCTTAAGATATCACAGAAACATTTATAGAGGTTAGGTTAGGATGATTGTTTGATCGGGTTGATGAATGGGGTAGGTTGCAGGTTAGGTTAGGTTAGGTTATGTTAGGTTAGGCTATGTCAGGTTAGGTTAGGTTAGGTTAGGTTGAAGGTTACTTTCAAAACATAGCCACTTCTGGAATAAGATTACTTCCAATTCATACTTAATTCTGGTTAAAGGATAGTTCTGGAGCATACTTACTCCTGGAGTATACTTACTCCAGGAATGATGTCCCAGAACTCTCCTTTTTATACTACTGATTGGTAACAATTTCTTCACAACATCAACTGGCAAGGTGCCCAGAATTTATTTACCTTCAGCAACGATTATCTAAATTCAACCTACAATTATCAAGTTTCGAGCAACGATTTTATAAATTCAAACAACGACAAAATCAACGTAACATCCTCAACTATAATGTAATACTGTACTACAGTTTCAGTGATCACGGACTTTCGTCCGATGAAATTTTAAAATCATTATGTAATCAACTCTTGAATTTGTAAATTCTCTTTTCTTTTATTTTTTGGTTTTGTAATATATTCTGTTGGCTCAATCTTGTATTTTGATAACTTCACAACCTGATCAGTAAAACTTTAATCTTAGATCATGTTAAGTTGGGGCTCAATCCATCTTAACCAGATCCATGGTAACTTCCTAATTGGACACTTCCTTTCAGCAGTTTTTGAAATAGTTATTGAATGTATTCAATTGTTACTTTGATTACATTCATGAGCTTATTCGAGCATTGCTGAAAAGTGAGGGTTACAGAATCTTCGTCTATTGACACATTCAAAAAGAACACACCATGGTTATTATCAGTCCTTGGACTGGATGAATCAGAGGAACTTATAATTTCAACCTACAGATAGTTTTACCCATAAACCTTTCATGAGTTTTGTTCCCTATTCAATTCATAAAAATTATTTATTAGAATTTCAATTAAGGTTCATCATCGGGGTTTTGTGTTTTGTTTCTCGTTTCGGGTTTTCCCTGTCGTCCTCTCAATGACTTAGGATTTTCCAACTAATTGAACATCATGTTCCAAAATAAATATAGTATTTATAATATAGCATTAATAAAATTTCTTTCCTCATCAGGCTGACTGATGAGAGCTCATCCTTGCTCACAGACCTTAGATCCATGCAGGGATTATTTCAGCCTTTATGTTCAGCCTGTCATCTTGCATTTTTAGAGGAATTAACACTAGAAAAGAAAGTAACATTGTTGTATTTGTTAACATTTTTTCTGATGATGCAAGTAGCAGAATTGTTTTTATTTTGTTTGTATTATTTTTTGGTTGAGGAATGAAGAATTTGACTTTGACTTTGACTTTATTGTATTATATAAATTTACTCGGTACTGTGACATATCTTTCAAAATCGATCAAATAAAACATCCGACATTTATATCACATTAGAACCTCCTTTTGTTTTTTGCTAACTTATTAATACAAATTTGAATAATCGAACAATTGAAATGTTATAAATTTGTCACCTTCATGATATAAATAGGTTTTCCGATACCCTTATGAAACGGTGGCAGCTTCCATAAAAAGTACATTATGAGACAAGTGGTTTGTGAAAAAGTAATAGATTTTCGACATGAATGGGGTTCAGTTGCGGGAAAGATTGAGACTTTTTCGAGTGATGGAGGGGGAGAGTAGGCAACACACATAGAATACAGACAATATCAATAATACAAATTTCTCTACACGAATCCCAGTGGAGTGCGTAAAAAGATGGAGAACACGGGATTGTGTTTCTCGCAGTGCATAAAATATGACGAGCCAATTTTTCCAAACATGTTTCCAAGTTGAGATTGCAGGGTGTGTAATGTCTTTGTCTGTCAAAGGTTGGCTGTATCGTTTGTCTTTTTCCTGGTTGCACTTTTTTCCCCGATGTGTGGTGAGTCCCTGGAGAGTGCGTCGTCTGCCCTATGAAGCGACATCAACGCACCGCGTCGCGACGTGCCTCCTCTGAAATTGGCTCTCGACAAACAGCTGCTGCTTACTTACTACAGACGGAGCTACTACTCTCTCGAATCTTCAAAACTCCTCAACGCTTAAGCGATGCTGACTGTTACTCAGAGAATGAAGCGTGACACGTGCGCTTCCCTCCTAATTAATTGTTGGAATTTCTTCTATATACTCGTTCCTTTTTTTTATTCTCTTCTTTATAACCCTTTCATTCTCTTCATTTCTTTTTAGTCTATCGTGATACATCTCTCTGTAGCAATGCGTCCTCATTACTTTTCTTACCAAGTTACGTTTCATTTCATTTCAATTGGGGTTTCTACTCAGTCAACCAGATGTTATTCTTCTACACATTCTATCTCTTTCTGATTCTTTATTCCACAATTTTTCAAACTCTTGATGTTCTGTTGTTATTTTGAACTTTTAACATTCACAATTTTTACCATTAACCTGTCTGTTTACTATTTTTCTTCATATTTCTACTTTTCTTACTTAGTAAAACAAAAAATCCCTATCATCGCTAACCATTCAAAAAAAATAACCGTTGCGGCGTTTCTATTGGATAGATAACGGTTTTTTATATGATTTTTCTGTCCTTTTTTTGTATTTTACTTTCCCCCTCTTATTACAGTATTTCGCTTACTTTCGTTTTCTTTTCTTCTTCTTCTTCCTCTTTTTCGTAATCTCTTTCTCCACTCTCCATTTGAAAATTTCATTTCACATTTCTATTTTGTCAACCATCCAATTCTCATTCTCCTCCACCTTTCATCTCATCTCTCTATCCTCTTTCCCATCCATCTCGTACTCTTTGCTTGTTTCTTCGTCCTCCTAATCTTCTCCCACTTCCCACGCGATTGACGACTCCTATAATGCTACACCTGTACGCAGCCTGATCAGTGATGCCTTCCTACTCGTACGGTTAGTCAAAACGTCGGCCGCATATTAATTAGCAAGGCCAAATTCCGCTCCTGCCTTGGCCTTCTTCGTCTTCTTCTTCTTCTCCTTTTTCTTCTTCTTCTTCTTCTTTTTCTTCTTCTTCGTCTTCTCCCTCTCCACTACCACACACAATGAACGTGATCCCCTCACTGGCACAGGTGGGCGGGGCTGGCTGGCGACAAAATTAGTTAACAGTCATTAGTTAAAACCCTGTGCCGTCAATTAATCGGCTGCTGTTTTAGCTACTGTGTCACTTTCACATTGCGCTACTCATTCATTTCAATCCATGAACTGATTTTTCTTGTCCAGTAGAGGATTAGTAGTAATCATAATTTTTTGAAAGGTGCTCTTTTGGAGGGACATTGGAAAGGAATACTGTAATACTATCTTAGTGAAGAGAATTGAGAATCTTAGACAATTTTCAGAGTTTAGAAGAGCTTTACAGTATCAGTAGTCAACACAGCAACATTTTATTTACTCCATATTAGGAAAGACAATCATGAAGCTAGAAGTATATGATCGTGAAGTCTGCTCCTATTCAGACAGTGAAATGATGGAGACTTTATAGATTTGTATTATTGACTATTTTTTTATTGACTATGATTCCTTGGAGGAATTAAGTATTTCAGGAAATAACCAAATTATGAAATTGTAGACAACTCGAAATTAAATTTATTCATGTACAAATTCAATCATCCGTCAAGGTGATTATTGAATTGTTAGAATGCTCGCTACCATGGTAAAGATTGCAGGTAACTAGAAAGATGTCAGTGATAGTCAATTCAAGAAAAGATCAAATTTTCGAATAAATTCAGTGTCTGTTATAAGAATTCTGAACTCATGATGTTTAAAATGGACTTGGCTTCAAATACCTTTGATATTAGACTAGATGAAGAAATTCTTCAAGTGCAATCCTTTTTCATCCAACTAAGTATAGAATCTCTTATCACGCTCAGCGGTCACACAATAATTAGGAAATATACTAACAGATTAAACTCAGTTAATAACCAGCCTGGAAGGAAATCAGCGAAGGGTTGAAACAGATTTAGGAAAAGAGCGTTGCCGAGCTGAGCTGAGCCGAGACAAAAGCTCTGTTTACAAAAGAGATACTCGGCTTTGGTAGTTTAATAGCAGCAAGGTGTATGCGTGCAAACAGTGAGGCAAGCAAGGGACCACGCGCACTCCTCAACGGGAGGGATCAGTTTTAATTAACTTTGATGTGTCTTCATGAGGGCCGTCGACCTTCTCAAGAGTCGACGACGTTTTTCTGAACGTCTCTCTGCCCTCTCTTCACCTAAGAGCAAATCATTCCCCCTCACACCCTTCATCTTTCCCCCTCCACTCCAAGTTACACATGAAGAGGGTTTCTCTCGGATTCCATCCGTGTGATCTCATTAGCCGCTCACATCCTAATGAGCATCCGCAAGCAAATTATGCACATTAAAACTTCATTCGAAACGAGACAGGCTACGACAATTTGAGATGTTACTTTAACTCGTCTATTTTTATTGGAGGGAAACTTCAATTTCATGGATTGCAACTAAATTGAGAGAGTTGGAGCTTGTGATGCTGCTGCTTCTTCTTCTTCCTCTTCTTTCTCCACTAGAGCTTTAAAATATATATAATTTGTTCAAATCTATAATCAAAGCTTGTGATGCAGCGAGGGAAATTGAGGTAGTATTCACTGCTAAGTTTCACTAGAACTCGCAAATGATTCGAAATTGAACGTAGTTGTTTGCATCATGAATTGATAGTGCATCGGTATCCATTTTACTAATATTTTTTTTATATTCTATCAACTCTTATGAAGACTTCTCTCAAATATAATGTTGGGCATGGTCATGATCACTGATATCTATCATATAGTGTGATATCATATTTTAATACTCATTCATTCTATTACATATTTATAATTTACTTCAACAATTATTTTTGAATAAGCTTCCTTGAGAGGAGTAACTATTCAATCATTAAACTACACTAAGTTAATCTCTCGTTAACTACACATTATCCTATATTTACTTTTAGGAACATTTTTGTCATATTATTTGAGGGAAATTTCATGCTTCCTCGAGTACCATAAATTAATGTACAAAGCAATGCACAAAATGCTCAAATTAAAAAATAAGTAATTTGAATTATTTGTAAAATCGAATGGCTGCTATCAGTGCACTGAACGTTATTTCTAATGCGCAATCCATGTTAGTGGAGCTCTGATGGAGTTGGGTGGGTAATCACGAGTGTAATGAACTTGGCGATAAATCAGTCTTTATTCGGCGAGTGGTTGAACGAGTACAGTGCATCTGACAACAAGGTGATTCAAGCTGAGAGAGACAAGGGTAAGAGAATAAGGTTAGAGAGAGTAAGAAAGAATGATAAAGAATAAGTGAAAAAGTGAAAAATAGAGGGAGAAGAGAGTTACAGAGCAACAGAGCGATAAGAAAATCTAGTTCTAGCTCATTTACTGAGCAGGATGGAGTAGTAGCTGAGTCTCACTCTTCCTCTTTCGCACAATGTCACCATGTTGGAGTCAGGTTTGTTTTTTCAATTCAAGTCCAAGATGACTGCCTACCGTCTGGGAATGTGGACCAGCTTCTCTATACTGTTTGTACTGATGCAGTTGGCAGTAGCCTACAGGTAGGTAGGTATAGAGTGGCAGCAGTCAGATTCTCCATAAAAGCGGAGGTGCCTCTCCCGACATGTCGCGATCTATGCTGTATGCTGCATTGCTCAACAAACTACGCTTAATTGGTTCACTTCTCAAGAAGTCATGCTTACAAGAGTCAAGTGGAGACTTGATTCTTGTAAAAATTTGTATTGCTCTGTAAAACTAGATAAAACATTCGTATCTCGTTATAACATCTACTTCTTTCTTTCAATTTCATTGCAGCAAATCAGTATCTTTGGAATGAGTGTTGGAAATAAGTTATTAGTATCATTCATTTTCACAATGACTTGCAGTAAGAAGAGTCGGATTTTGAAGATATAAAGAGAATTAAAAGATTTTCATACAGAAGAGGTTGAAGCTCAAATTACATGTATTCTTTCGAAGATTTTACAAATATTGCTTAGTTCAATATCAATAATCATATGATATACAATCAACCTACTAACAATAATTATTAAGATACAATCTAATGCGATTCATGTGATAACATATTTTTGCTCCTATTAGACTTGAGCACAGAGAAGAGTCGTAATCAATATGAAGACAAAATGATTCCTACAATGAAAGTCATCCTCCAATTATTAAAATTACTTTAAATTCGTTTGTCATTGAATGTCGAAGTATAGACTCTACATTTATGAAGCAGTCAGTGACCGAAATACAAGAAAATAAATTGAGAGGCAAAGATGAGTACTGCAATAGTTCGACCTATTTGATAAAACCAAGTGAGTCACGATATAACCCGTGGATGATCACAGAATATTCATAAATGAGTATTGCGGAATGCAAATATTTGAGGTTGATTAGGTTGCGAGGTTATGTTCCGGCTGACTGGCCGTAATGGATGGGCCATGATCGGTCACGGTTCATTTGCTCTTGTTAACATCAGGCTTCGCCCTGATTCTGATTCACTATATCCTTCGCTTGAACTAATCGTTCAGAGATTTAGCCTACCCGAGACTGAAATCATTAGCAGATCACTTAGCTGTAAACAGTGTTGCTGAGAGCAATCTACCTATCAAGACAGACACGTTCAACCTTTGAATAGCATTATAGCTTCTATGAACTACATTGCCAAATCAACTTACTTACAGACAATTCGGTTAGTCATTCATCCTTCCAAAGTAATTGATTTTCTTCATCTATTTTACTTTCCATTACAAAATTCAAGTTAAGGTATTTCACTCTATTATAACTATTATTATTGACGACACTGCGGTCTAAATTTTTGGATATTAGTTTAAAACCTTCTACCACTCAAAGTATGAAACACTGTTGGACTCAACATCTCTATCAATCAGAGGATGAAGTTATTCAAATCAACTTTATCAACATAAGCAAGTGGATGGAGTTCTTGCAGTGTTGATGAATATGCGAGTGTTGAAAATAGGTGTAGAGTAAGTGCTCCATGCGGGAGGATTCGTTTTTAATCTGATATTTTAAAAATTGTATAATACGTAGTGGGATTATAGTACTATTATTAGTACTACATTGTAATAACATTGCTTATTTTTTGAATTTAAAATTCCTATAACTTTTTCAAGAAGTATCATAATAATTTCCCATCATGGGAAATTGTGGTTATGTTGGCTGTGGAACTTCTTTAGAACTCCTCACAAATAAGCCATACGATAATAATAATAACATTTCATGGTATTTTATAATACTATGAATGAATATTTGTGAACTAATGGGAGCTATTGCAAAAGCCGATTATTGAACATTTTCTCTATCCATTACAATCTTTAATGCTGTTTGAAAGACCAAACAGTACCAAAGAAAGTATACTTAGGAAGGATCAAGGCATAATAGAGGAATAAAAAATTGTGTATACAGTGAAACAAATCACAGTGAGACATCATGTGTATACATTTTGAAAAAAAATCATGAAAAGTTTTACTCTCCACGAATTCCATTATAGTTGTAAATGAACATGGCATCCACATAATTCCTCCTCTTTATTCCCAAGCGTCTATTAAACTAACACATTACTGCACAAAGTGGATATTTCACACCAAAGCAAAGAAGAGATTATCCTCTCGCTAGCATTTTAATGGGAGAGTATTGCCGAATAGAATGCAAGAAAAAGCCAGGTATTCTTGTTGGAGCTTACTGTAAGTGGCTGTCAAGGCCAAACAAAATCAAGCACCAAGTTGTGTGCTCCAAGACCTAAGCACCAAGTCAGGTAAGTTGAGATGAGAGGCGCCGCTAACACGGGATTAAACCCGCTTGCTCCAGCCACAATCCACAATCCACCTTCCACCACCTCTAACAATCATCGCGAGAATTTCCGCTGTCAGCGGCAGGTTAATAAAAATGGAAATTAATTGGGGTGAAGAACAACTTCTTAGCGAATTTAATGAAAGTTTGCTTGCTCAACATCTCTGAAACTGGCTAGCGCTATGATATTCAGAATTTAATGTATCAGTTTAATACTTAATACAGTTTGTTGGCTAATGAGGTTTTCCATGTGCTGGCCGATGAGGCAAATGCTGATATAGCAAGAAATTAAATCCATATGAAGAAATTAGTGATAGCTACTCTTCCAGAGGAAAATTAGAGTGAACCATATATTCAAAAGACGAGTTGAACATGTATATTGGATTTTGAAAGTGATGGGGTTGACTATTTCTTTCGTATATGAATGACTATCTTGTGTATATAATTATTTAGTTTATTTTATTTGTGTATCAATTATCCAGTTTTGAAAAAGGAATATGAATGTAATAATCAGACCAAAGGTTTCCATTGCATAAATGATTTATAATAAATCCATCCAATAATTGGGTTTGAATAATTACAATAATTCTAGATCTAGACTTAACCACTCCAAGCGATTGATCCTTCAGTTGAGCATCTGAATGGCCAATCAGCTAAAAATTTCACAAGGAATTCATAAAAAAGTTTTTAAGATCGCCAAAAGTTTAAAGAAGTGTCTTCCATGTCTCAGTGACAAAAAATTATCTGGTCATTTACATGCGGATTTATAGCAGCCGAAAGCAATAAGAAGCAGATTCAGTTGCTAAACGCAAGAAGCTTCTTGAACGGTTGATCTTGGTTATAGCTATTGCCATTGATCTATGTACATCTGGTGACAAACTAAACCTAACGGTATACAGTGACACTTCCATTCTGTTATTTTTTCGAAGTGTGATGAATCGAGCAATCGATATGGAGTAATCGATAATCGTTGACAACTTTACACCTGAAGAGAATCGATCGACTCGTGAGATAAGCCCCGTTATACGGCTATATCAATTGAACACAAAATTAATGTCTATCATTAGCTGAAATGTCTGTCATATTTCATAAACCCTATGTCAATGGACATTTGCTAGCTGCACTGTAAGTAATTACGGTTTCCTTGAGAAGTAGAGTAAGTAGAGCATCACATCCCTCGCAATAGATTAGGAAAACAGATTCACAATAATTCATAACACTGTGGGATCCGACAATCTATACAAAGCATATATAATAGTAGTACTTTACTATGACGAATATTGTCGCTGAAAGCAATTCACATGTTAAACGGTGAGAAACTTGAATTAAATCTTTCACTTGAAACTTCACAATCTTGTTCCATTAACTACTTTGCTTGATTGATTGCTATGGAACGCTGCATAAATCAAGAAATTATTTTATGTTCACATTTATAAATAAACAGAGAGACACTGATTTATTTGATTCGGAAAAATCAATTAGTATAGATATATAAAATTAACAACTATTACCCAAAGTTCAATCCTAAAGAAGAAACTGGAACGGGTAATTTTCCATCTCTTATTCTATCACACTGTATTCGGTTATCTTCAATTCAGTATCTGATTTATTTATCAAAGTTGACCACGATTCAAACGAGTAAGACCAAGAAACTAGGATGAAATTAGATTTATCCTCAAAGTGGATTAGCAAAATGATTTTTAAAATGGACTAAGCCGGAAAAAATGGACTAATTTCTGATTTGTCCTCCAAAAAACTGTGAATCATCTACAAGAAAGACTGGAACCGCTATCACACAAATTGATATTGAGATAGATATTCGTCCTCTGAAGAAGTGAGTTTTATTGAAAAAGTACTTTCAGAGAAGTTGGAAATTTATTAGAACATTTTATTCCTCCAACATTTTCAAATCAAGATAACTCAGTTTAGTAGAATATCAGAAGGAAAAAGTATTTTCGAAACGGAAAAAGAATCTCATTTCGATACAAAGAAGTATTTTTTAGGGTTCTAGTGATGCCAACTTTATGGGGCAGTTGTCGTGGCCTCCGGGGTGGCATATAAAAAGCTGCTTCTGTTTTATCACGAGCCGGCCAGACTGGAATCAGTGGTCAAATGTTCAATAACAGATGTTTGAGATTCCTTTCGTCCACTAACTTTTGATTCAAGATAAGTGATCCAAAGAAAAAGGAAAAGGTTCTATGAAACTTCAATCTGAATAATATATTTATAGAGAATTCTAGTCAGAACACATCCCTGGTTTCTGGTTATCAAAGCTCATAACAATTTTATTTTCACCACCCATTGATTTTCTTGCAAAAAGTTCCCACTTTCATAAACATTTTTATGAGTATATCTTCCAATTTTAGGATAATCTTTTCTTCGAATTCGAATTATTATAGAAGTTCAAGAATAAAATTTTCTTATACTTCATTCGATTTGGGGAGTCCGATGGTAGCAAGCATTCAGAAGGCATTACTTTGTTTTTATGCTAGTATAGGTCGGGCTTCGGCCAAAACTCAAGTTTTGATTATAACAATCCTATTATATCCAATATGGAAGAGTTAAAATTGTTTGTCATATTTTCAATAATTTAGTCTCTTCTTCAATAGAAATATAATACCATGAATTGAATGCATAAAATCCATAGTCAATGAACGTAGAATTTAATTTTTTCGAAGTTAATTTGTCGATATCAATAGCACGGTGCAATCATTCATGGAGAAATATCTGTTGAACAAAGCTTGAATACTTACGGAATTGTCGAATGCTCTTCACTCATTCCATGCAACGGATTTTTAGTTTGGGCTGCTTACCTGGAACAAAAATGAATTAAAGTTAAAAGAGAGGAAATGATTTACTTGTCACATTTTCCATTAATAAACACAATAATTCTTACCTGGAACAAAAATGAATTAAAGTTAAAAGAGTGGAAATGATTTACTTGTCACATTTTCCATTAATAAACACAATAATTTTAAGCTTAATTTTTTTAATAAAGAAAAAGTTGCATTAATAAATTGATTTGCGGTTTCTAACAATCATTGGGAAATAATGAAATTTCT
Organism: Sogatella furcifera; assembly: GCA_017141385.1. NCBI lineage: Eukaryota > Metazoa > Arthropoda > Insecta > Hemiptera > Delphacidae > Sogatella > Sogatella furcifera. The sequence continues at coordinate 22,809,228 of CM029546.1, forward strand.
CTCATCGGCGAAAAGTGTTTCAATGAATTTGAAAATAAGGTTCTAGGATTATCTGATGAACATCTAGAGACTAAAGTCTCTATTCTAAGAAATATCAACTTGAAGATGCAAAAATCATGTTCGCATCATCAACAACAGTAATCGAATTCGTGAACTGCCTTCATAGCTGAAATTAATCCACAAGGAATTTGAAGTAACATGAAGAACAAGACGCCAGAAAGTTCACGATATCGTTCAGGCTCATTTGCAGACTCCTTGAAATAAAATAAAACGCCAAGGAAATATATTGTGTGCTTGTTAATCTTCAGTTTTTTATATAACTTCTTTCCTGAAGCAGATTGCGGGCGTTCTCGATGCTAATTTTACTTCAACGTGTGATATTTATAACCTTGGAGCTTTTCAACTCTAATAAATTCAAAATACAATTTATTTCATCGTCATAGGTATTTACATCGGAATCACTGATTCATGGAATGTATGAATAATGGAGACATGAAGTCATATTACAGAAAGATTACAGTATATATTGTATATTCTAATATTCAATAATTCGAATCAATTTATCAGAGATAGTTCATTAAATTTATGAAACAATGTATACAAGCATTATTATAGTTATTTGTGCATCTAGGGACTAAAGGGCAACTTTTTCTCCCTGAGGGGAAACTGTTGTTGCCCGAGGCGTAGCCGAGTAAAAGTACTTTAGTCCCGTGATGCACACAACATTTTTCCTCCACCTACATTAATTAGCTATTGATAGGAATATATAGAGTGTCCCAAAATTAAAGTGCCAAACTCTGGGAATACATTCTATGGCTCAAAATAAAGAAAAAATCACGATTAATCTTCTTTAAAAAAGCGATTTGTTCACCAGATATCCGCCTTTCTGCATTTTTTACAAAATAATTTTCATCTTCAAATTCTTTTAACCGATCTTTATTAAACTCGGCAAGTATATTCATATAAAAGAAATCAGCTGTAACATAAATCCAACTTGGTTCAATCTGAAATCTCAAAACTAGGAAGTGCGGTAGGTAGCTGCTACTTCCCAATTTATAATTTTTGTAACTACAAACTAAACAAAACTGGTGAAATAAAAGTATGACAAATGGAATGACTGGCAAGTTAACTTATATAGTAACAATAAAAGGTAAGCAAATAAGTTGATATTGCTTCCAGTTTTTAAGTAATGATACTGATAATAAAAAAAGTTATGAGAAACTAGATTGAGCAATGAAACTTCTATTTCAATTTTTGATTAGGCTAATATGTAGAACTAAAGCCTAATAAAAAGAAGATATTCGAGCAATCAACTGAATCATTTCAAATTTACTATAATAGACTTCATTTTAATTAACGTTACATTAGACATGTATGAAAGAAGTGAAAACAATCTTTTAGTTTTAATCTATAAGCTACAAAAATAAAAGAAAACAAAAGCATCAATAAAATTTATTCATTTCTAACAGATATCAGGCTACTAGCTTCCAGCAAGTACATACCGTATATTACAAATATTAAATTGTAAATTCAACTTTCAGAGACAGTTCAATGTTTGAAGGCCTATTTCGTCCACAACACAACAGTAACCGATCGTGAAAACCTGTTCATTAGGACAATTAAAATCCAAATAACATAATATTTCGTGTTGATACAACTCATACAACATAATAAAGGCTATCTAATGGAGGATATTTGTTTAAATTTATGTTGAAAAGTCCGGTTTCCAATTGAAAAACTTTAACGATTTACTAAAGTTTACTAACTTTAACGATTTTACTGACCTCAACTGCCATATAAGTTGAGGTTAACTAAACTTCCAAACCTCAAAACCAAAAGTCTAATTCAACAAAGACATTCTTTTATCATTGTTCCAGTATAATATGACAGTGGACTATTGATAATTGGTCGAAATTAAAACGATAAACACACTATTATAATAATAAACTTAAATTATAACCCACAGATCACAAAGTACGATAAACCATTGTAGGAATGAATCAATGGGATTCGATTCTAATCAATTCGATAGTCGATATTCGATTGTGATCGAGAGTTCTAGCTCTTAAATCATGAAGATTGTTTTTACTTTGGTACTATACTTCCATATGTATACATTTTTACATTTCTATAAATTTATGAATAATATACAAGTATTTAACTTTCTTCCATCATGATCCATTGTTTTATAAATATTCCTTCAAAATATCAGCGTAACCAACCTTTCTTCCAAACTGTGAACTCTATACTGTTTACTGTTCTACAGTTCACGCCTAAGTTCCAAATGTTGACACAAAATATCATAGAGATGCTTCCCATGTTATTTAAATGGGCTTACTTTATTCCCTAGGGAATTTCAATCTTCTTTTTCTCCCGAGGGAGAGAATGAAGCGCTTTAGTATTCGATTCCGGGGAGTGAAATGCGACTTTAGATAGTAGGTGGAGGAAAATATTATTTAATATCAAAGGTAGCTGTGATTGAGAAGTCAAAAATAAATTATATAACAGTACTTATAATCGATGAATAATTAATATCAGATTTTATTGATTGAATGTATTAAGCTTGAATCTCATTTCCTCAGACCAATTTTCATAAGAAAAGTGCATGAAACGAGGCATTATATTACAAAACATTACAATAATTAAGCTTGGTTTGAACAATAGATCTTAATAATTATTAAATAAGCTTCAAGTTTCGATTAACCAAGTTCAATCGAAGATGGAGCTTGATTTGACAAAGTATAAAAATGATTCTAATAAAATAATCTTCTACAAATATTCCGAGAATCATAATCAGAATTGAGTTTCAAATGTTCACTCGAGGAAAGAAATCTCAATAATATTTTAAAAATATGAGTCAAAAGCTCTCGTAAATTTTCTATTTTTTCCTATTGAGAATAGAATAGGTATGAATTACAGTGACTACATAGTCACTGAAGTGTGAATGCCTAATGGCGATCAACTACCATTACACACATGTTTCTGAGAAGATTTATCAAGTGACTCAGAACAATAAAGCTCTTGAAATATTTATTTGTGAGTGGAATAAGATGTGCAATAGTATCAGAGCATGAATGTGCAGAAGTACTCAATAAAGGAATGACAAACAAAAATGTGAAATAGCAGTAAAATGAAGGAAGAATGCAACAAGAAATGTAACTATGGAGCTCGTGCTTCACAGGAATGACAATCCTGGGGAAAACTCAGAGAAATAGCATTTTATACAAATATAAGAGATAATAAGAAGCATCTGATGGTTTCTGTAGTTCCGGAGCTGCACTGCAATTTCCGTCAACAGCTCAACATTTTCATTGCTCAAGTCGGCAAGACGCCTCCAAAACGAGAAACTAAAGAATTCCCAGCTCTTTTAGCACTTGTAGTCCGCAGGAATATCTTTAATCTCACTCAAGTGCTTTGTAGAAAGCCATGTAAAAGTAAAATGATAACATCATGACGCAGTGTTCTATTTGGTATAGTTTATATTCTATAAGATCCACATTTGAAAAAGCTGAAAAAATTAGCATGAAACTGGAAATGGATGAAAATAATGAAATTTAGTACTGTAGTTTGGTGCGATAAACTTGTGCTGCATGAAATAATGGCTTAATGTAGTCTGCTAAATAGAATGTTGTTCTATGAATAGTTCTTCTTATTGAATCTGCTGAGAAATATTCTCAATATCATTAGAATCAAACATCAATTGGAAATATAAAGCATCTCTTCCATAAGAAAAACCCAGTTAGAAAATGGAAATTATCTCCTAGGCCAAAACCGACTTTAAATTATTTTCAATGAATGATGTAGTTGATTTCTGAAGTATCTACCAAAGTTCAATATTAAATGAAAATACTTCTCGATAGAATAATAACAAAGCACAAAATTACATGAATGATTGAAACTTATTTAATGGTCCACTCAAATAAATGCTTTCCTACATGAATACTGTTCGCTTTTTCTCGGTAAAAAGTGATCATACTTCTCCCGTGTAAATAAGTTTCCTTGCCACAGCCTTACAGTTCTTGATAATATGTCATTCTGTAGCAATTCCAGTCCAATGCCAGTTTTTGCTCCCTCTGCCGCTTTTCTGAATATTTTTACACTCATCTTGATTCAGCGTGCAAACATTTTATCATCAGTGAGAGGCTAACTTGCCTGGAGCATCTGCCTACAAGTCGGATAATAATGGATGTGGTTAAACGATTGAAGGGGCGCAACGGATGGATGATACTTCCTCCTCATCCTTCTTTACCTCCTTCTCCTCTTCATCCTTCTCCTTCTCCTTCTTCCCCACCATCACTTTATTTTCTCATGCAGATCGCTTCTGCATTGCCACAGGCCGCAAGACGCTGCAAGGCATTTCACCGGTCCCTCCATTGTATGCAATGTGAATATAAATAGGACGAATATATTTGCCACTTAAGAGGATTGAGTCGAATACAACAATATAGGGAGCAATATGCATTGAACCCCCATCTCAAGAACTCAAGAACCCCCGCTCGGATCACCCCTGCAAGCATCACAACATATGTCTGATGTGCCCCTTCATGTTACCACCCCTTCATTCCTGAATTTCTCTCCTGTTTTTGTGGGATAATGCGATCGTACACCGAATTTCTCCAGGGCTCAATTAATATTTTCGGGAAGTATACAAACGTGTTCAAATTTCAAGCATTTCAACTCTGGCTAGGAACTTCATGAGTTTTTTGACTCCATTGTTGATTCGCTAATTGGGGAATTGTGAATATTCAATTTCATCAACAAAATTAGAAGAAGCCAAAGTTTCGAAACGTCATCAATTTAAAAATAGATTCACTGAATGGAAAGTGACAAATGCAATCACAAATAATGGAATTTCTGGCTGAACTAGAAAGCTTAGATGTGTTATTTTGAAATATTTTCACCTTGGATAAGATTTATTCGTATGAAATAATAAGTATTGAGATTTGAAATTTACATAGAATGATATAGATTCTTGCATTCCAAACATTATAAATCACGGAAGAGCTTTATGAATTTCAAAAAAATCTATGAGTTATGAAAAGAATTATGATTTCATACATAATTGATCATTATTAAAGTGGTTAGGGTACAAGGAAAATACAGTAGGATCTGATTCCAAGAGCAGTGGGCTCTATTGCACGAAAAGAAACCTTCAAAAAGGGATATTTTCTCCTCAATAGCGAGAAAATGTATGAAATCAGTCTTGACTGAAATCTATTCTTTTCTTGCAGTCCTATGCTACACTATCGATATCCAGAATCTTATTCACGAGCTGCACCCCACGCGAATTATTCAGTTTCGATTCAACTCTTCAATTGCAAGTCGAGTGGAATGCTTCCTCGAAACAAGTCACGTCAAAAGTTTTCAAATCCTACACGAGATCAGCTTCAGCTGGATCTGCGGAATGTCGGCTTATCGCTGGCTGCTTGCAGCGACTGTCAAAGTAGATAGCATAGAGAGCTCCTTGTTCCAGAACTTATATAAGTTCCACGCGTTGTTGCTAGTGTGTGTACGTGTAAGTATGGTGGTACACGTGTGTCTGAAGTATCCATCGAGAAAAGGGTGGCCAGCGGAAAGATCGTGGGAGAGAAGGGAGCTACGCCGGCGGTATCAAATGAAATTGATTATCGAGACCAATGCGAGCTATTTTCATCTCTATTTCCACAGATTTATCTTCATCCTCCTTCTCTATCCACCGCTCACACAACTATTTCCATCCCTCTCTGAGAAGTAAGTGCCACGAGCCGTGTTCCCCCAACGAGAGCAGCACTGGGCCCCCATAAAACTTTGTCTTTCGTCAAAAGCTTCAAGAATCCCCCAAGACTCACCTCTCACCGATAAGACGAGCCGGATAATTCAGGTCTCGTTCGTCGAACGCTGTCTGCATTCGCCACCGCACCCTCTCTCTCAGCGAAAGTGAGAAAGAATCTTGAAACTTACCACGTTGGAGAGCTGTATACTCTTCAGCAGCTCTCCATCTTGAACTAAGAACACGTATACGGTACTATTTTGCGAGTAGCAATTCATAAGTATCAAAACACTTGTCGATTGGTTTTTCCCAACATTTTAGTTGTCGAGTTACCTACTTGCTTATCAGCACCTGATTGAATAATGACAAGCGAGAAAAATTTCAATATTGTAGTTTGGGATGGAAATGTGTGCAGTACCAAAGTTGATAAGAGGCGAATCTCTTTAAGATTGATATGTTCACTTCAAAATGTTCACTCCACAAAATGATGCAGTGGAATGGATCTAACGTCCTACTGATCTTAGTATGAACTTTGGTACTACTAAGAGTAAATTGTCTTTCGTATGAAAATGTATTTGGAATATCTTCACAGTTATTAAGATTTTCATGTTGCTCATTCACTCAAGATCACTAAAAGGAATGGGAGGATTACTCTGTAAGGGTGCGATTCTCAAGCGACTGCTAGAGCTGCTCAGCTCTAGCTGCCCTGCTCTATCCAACACAACTCTATTCACATAACTATATTATAGATGTTTACTCTGTTATTAGGGCTACAAATGTATACTTATGTCAATAAGTAGTGAAATTCACCCTTTTTGAGCCATTTTCAAGTAAATTTCACTATTTATTGATTTAGTATACATTATCGGCCCTGATAACAGAGTAAGCATAATTATATAACGTAGTTATGTGGATAGAGTTGTATTGGTTAGAGCTGGGCAGCTCTAGCAGCAAATTTAAAGCCACGCAGCTCGTGCCGCGCTGCTCTAGCAGTCGCTTGGGAATCGTACCTTAAGATTTCAGAGCCCATATGAATACTTTTCATTTTTATTCAGGTATTAGTGGGTGGGTGAGTGGGTTATTAGTGGGTGGTAAATCTAGAAATAGTTATTGAGATAATCCTCATTTTATGACTTGAAGTGAATAGATAATAATAATATTCGTGTAACCTGGCTGGCTCAGGTCTGGTTTCAGAGTTTTCAGGTCGCTCCTGATCAATTTCAGGGCCTCTGACATGACTTAACTACTGTTTTTAGGCAGCCGGGACCGACGGCTTAACGTGTCCATCCGAAACACGGGAAAGTGGCCTAAGAAAAATTCCTGGTCTGACCTGGGTTTGAGCCCGGGACCTTTGGATGAATAGATGAAATAGACTTTATAAAATAAGACATTCTTAATCACCTTCATATTTGAGAAATAATTTGATTAACTATTTCTCAACTACTGGGTGCTCGATTACGTTATTTAGATGGATGACGCTAGTCATCTCTTTGAATAAGACGATTAATATATCAAAGATAATGAAACCAATTTCAGGCGAGCGAAAAACTCCGACAAAAAATTGATTAATCATCCAACAAGCGCCGCTGTTAAATTAGGTCTCGCGTAATAACAGTGAAAATTAACAGGTTTGTCAGATATTTTCAGCACCATTCTCAGCTAATTTTATGGCTCCCAATTCTTCGAGGCGAAAATAAATTTATAGTTGGTTATAACTTTGAATCACGTTTGAGATTAGAATAATTTCAATGAACTCTTGAAAAATCATCAAAATTGAATTAAAATGATCTTGAATGGACTAGACAATGAATGCTATCCGAACTCGGGGAAGGAATTTCTGTCAAAGTATTCGTAATATCTTGTGAAATCCTATATTACACATTTATCACATTCCCTGTATAAAAAAAATATGTATACAAAAATAAATTGTAATATTGATTATTACTCAGATTAGAAAACGGATTTAGCTATGCAGCCAGATTATTCAAAAACTTATCTTTGTTGGAGAATATCCTAGATCTAGAATGAACAAGATCTAAAGCACTCAATTAATGCCCATCTATAATTTTCAAGACGAGATCGGTTTGTTAGATTGATGGAATTCAGTAGTTTTTCAACAAGTTTTTACTCATTATTTTCTACAACGCTGATTCTCCTTAATTATATGACAATCAAGGCTGAAAAGCTTGACGCTATAATCACTGATCATATCTGCCACATAATTTGCTCAAATTGATACCTGAAATAAACAAATTATGTCAAAATCCAATTTGAATAATGAAGGACCTATAATAGTCTGCTTATCTAAAGTCACTACATCTATTAACATACCATAGTTACATTTGATGATAGACTTCGGTTATTTTCTATTCAAATATTCCATTTAAAATACAAAACACAATCCAACATCGATATCAAGACAAAAGAACATGTAACACTATGAAGACTTCACATACGTCATGGAGAATTGGAATAAGAAGAAATAGGAATAGGAGTCAGAGAATTCTCTTCAATTGGATCTCAAACCTTCAACTCAGGTTTGATATTTTCAGTTTGGTATTCAAATTTGTAAAGCCATAATTACTGCTTCGTTCTTGTAATTTTCCTTGTTAGTGACAAGGGTATTGAAATAGTCAAGCATGTCAATGAGTAGGTTAACCACGCAATAAACCCCCTTTCAACCCTCGAGTCAGATGTTGTATAGCAAGTCACTTATTGGATGAAAGGCAACTAACGTGCAGATCACTGCAATTTAGTGTGGCACAGGCTGGAGAAATTGCTCGAAGAAGTCTTAAAAATCATGGCTTGTTGATATGCTAGGTGGGGTTGGGTGATCGCTATTATAGCAGGGTTAGGCTAAGGCTGAAAGCATTGGGCCAGTGCCCATAAACTAAGGCGCCCCTGCCATTGACAGAAGGGATAGACCGTTTTTCCTCTTTTCTTTCTACTCATTCCCTCTCTTCTTTCTACTTCTTTTTCTCCTTCTCACCCTATACTCTCCCAATTCACCTCTTCTATCTCCTTATTCTTTCAGTGCAGTCTTTGGAACGAAATGCGACTGGTTCGTTATTTCACAGCACTTGACTTTCTTTATTGCACTATTTTCTTCTCTCCCCGTCTCTAAATGACTCACTCGTCCGTTCGCTAAGAACCCAATCGATGTTCAACGAGAATAATTGAAAAATGCGAGTTTTTAAAAACATGAATGCTCAAGGTACAATCCTGTAATTTCGATTGGGTGTGGTGAATATTTTTTTATTAATTTTTTTCTAATTCCACGATGCACTCTACAGTTTCAGCATGAATGCCTGAACAGTTCTCTCGAAAAATCGTACCTTTTTATAAAAATCATGCAAATGGTATTAGAAACCAAGACTAGGGGGACTTTTTAAAACATCTTACAAATCTCTTATATAAAGTCAATTCAATTCACTCATTACATCCCACCACCCTGCAACAGAGAAGCAAACCTAGCTCATAGCTCATGGTTACTAATGGATATTTATCAAGTACTCTATTAAACGGTATTACAGTATGTATTCAGCCCACTCCTTCAGGACTCTTGTATCCGGTACTAGATTACTGCCAGTATTTTTCAACGATTTGCATACAACCTGGTTGTTTCTACAACTTATTGATGTTATCTGAGTCGTTTAATGAGTTCTGGAAGTAAATAATACCAGGCAGAGATCGGCGGAGTGGTCTCAAAGGTTCTAGAAAACAACAAGTAGACACACTAAGATAATACCGATGTGATGAGAAGTATTGCAAATATGCACTTGAAACAGTAGAGACCACACCAACTGTTGGTAAATTACTTAAAGGACAACGCAAATAATCAAGAAAGACCTGCCCTTGAGCACAAAGAATGCTGTTTTTAAGACAAAACTTTGTCCATTACTTGATGAGGAACATAAATTGTTTCCCCTGATGCTTCCACTGCAATTTTTTTTCTTGCAGTAATCATCCAATATCTTTCATTCCTTGAACAATCGTGTAACAAGTTGATAATGGTCGAGCCTGTACGACTCTATTGTCTCTAGCCAAGCGAGGCTTGAGTCAAGGCAGAAGAGATCCAAGGATACAACCTGAAAACTCTCAATTTGCCAAAACTGGAATTTCAATTGAGACTTTGGAATAATTTATGTTTTCATTCGATATTGTTCTTAAACTCAAAACATCCATAAATATTATTAATGCAGGCCATAGGCCATGGAGGGATAATCTTCCAGCTCATTAGGAATATCAAGTTTGAATAAAACCAATGACACTAAAAACAATAAAAAATAAAATAAAACCATACTTCTGAAATACTGACTATTTCGAGTTATGCTTATGCAATAGGCGAAGATTTATGAACAACGATTATGATATTTAATTTGTATTGTTTGATTGTACTTCTTAGAATGTTCCTTTCAAATACTGCTGTGAAACTTTAGTAAAAATTCCTTTATTTATAAACGAAACATCATAAAAAGCAATATATATCATCATCAAAATATGCAATTCATAACAAAAATCATTTAAAAAGCACCAAAATTATAAATCGTTCAATAGTCAACAATGCATGAATGTAGAATTATCAAAACCATCAACTTTATAGCAAATATCACTAAAATATTGTATTATATCTAAGTAATTTTTATAGAGTCCAATTCAATCGCTCACTATGAAATTGCAGGAGTAAGGGGAAATGAACCTCAGACATTCCTGCAACAACTTTGAAAAAGCCAATGTTTCTAGAATATAGTTTCTTGCCAAGGAGACTGGAGGCTGTAGCTAAAAGGGTGAGTGAGATTGGACGACGCCCGCCAAGGACCCCGCATGACCTTTAATCTATGGCGCTGCTGTGATATAGGTCACAGACATGGAGGCGGCATTTCCCTGGCGTCTTCGGCATCGATTACTGCCACTACTTTCCACTGTTTTTCTGCCAGAAAACAAGAAACTCTCGTCAGGCCCCAGTTCAGTCACAGATAGGAATCAAGGAAAAACTATACACAGACGTATATCTGTTCTGTCAGACAGGTGTTAGCTCCATCCGTTGTTTAGTGCAAGAATTTTATGTAGTATGTTTTGTAAAACGTTTCGAGCAATTGCCTGTTCTCTCACTCCGTATTTTTTATCAAATAGTTGAACAATATTCATGAATGGATAAAGCTTTCATTCATTTCATGAAATTCAATTATATTCGAAATTTTCATCATTCGTGTCTCAATCTATCTATCCATTTTCAATCAGCGATCATGCCAGTTTCCAGTTTCAGTTGGGTACTTATTTGTAAGTTTAAAACTAAATTAGTTATCCTGACAAAATGCCAAGCGATGCGATGCTGAATGCGACCTTGCATTATGATAATAGGCCTAATGATATTTTGTATGTTGTAAGTTTTAATCTATCTATATCTATAAAAGCGAAATGGCGCTGACTGACTGAATGATTCATTCACTCATCACCAGAACTAAAAATCCACTGAACCGAATGCGTTCAAATTTGGCAGGCATGTTCAGTTGGACGTTTAGACGCGCGCTAAGAACGGATTTTAGAAACTTTTCAAGGATACGCCATATATTTTAGTTTTTCTATGGTTTTTCGGCGTTTCCTCAATTTTTTACGAGAACCAATCGGTAGGAAAAGTTGATATTTGGTAGGTAGGTTCAGATAAGGTCTAGAAATGTTGTGCTAAGATATTTTTGAATTCAGTTCAAGATTACGTAGGTTAAGATTAATCAGGTTTTTCGAAATTGTAGATGCATTGCGGGTTGCACATCTTCCGCCTTGATACGACCAATCCTTAATGTAAATTCAATGGTTCAGCGAGATTATAGATGAACTAATTTGGAAGATATAGAATCAAGTTTCAAACTATGTCCAATATACTTCCCAAAGTTACGTTCAATATTAGCGTTTTACTATTTTTCGGAGTTTTTTGAGTTTTTTTTTGCATTTTTCGAGAATAAATTGGTAGAAAATGTTGAAATTTGGTGAACAGGTCCAGATTAGGTCTAGAAATGCTGTGTTCAATAAGTTTTGAATCCCTTCTGAACGGAATTTGCAGGCGAGCGAAGCGAACCTGTTTGTCTCAGCTTACAATGACAGAGGTTATGCAGGCGAGCAAAGCGAGCCTGTTTGCCTCACTGACACTGCTGATACTGTCGGGGGTCCAGGGGGCGGAGCCCCCTGGCTAGGCGGATAAGGCGAGCGAAGCGAGCCTGCCGGCTAGTCTACAATAATTGTTTTACAAACTTCAGTTGAGTGTGTATAACTCTACTGAAAATACTCATGTACTTTACTTCTGTTTTACCAATAGGGATTGTAATCATTTAATGATGGATTATATGAAATAATATTCTAATATCATTGTTGGTTCATTTGGAATCAAATCTTATTTGGGATTGAGTGAATTTTATAGTGGATCCTGTTTCAAATCCTCTAATTCCGGATCATTTGAAATACCTTTTTCAATGTATCTTCAACTTCAAATATTCGAAGATTCATCACACTGTGATTATTTCAACGATTATATTATTAAACTTCCCCTGAAATTTCTTACTCATTTATTTATAGATGTTAATAAGAGATGGTGTCTTTATCACTTCTTCGGTCTTCCTACGTTACTATCCAAGTTCTATTCCATCATTAGTATTCATGAAGCGGCCGTTAGTTTCCTATTAATTAGTGAACTGATCTAGCTAGGTGGTGTGGAATTCATCAGCCCAATTTAATGAGAGAGCTACAGTAATTCATTTTCCTTCGTGAATTCAGTAACCTCGACCAACTGAATTTCTGTTTATTTGGAGAGACGGATCAAATTTACAATATTTTATGTAGTCTAGCTGGCTACACACACGCAGGAATTCACCCGTGAGTAGTGATTGAACCAGAGTTCACTTTGTACTTTATTTCAAGAAATGAATTTGGAACAAACTCGAAGTTCAATATTATCGTGAATTGAAAGTTTTCAGGAGAATGATATTCACGAATATCTACGTAAACACTCAAATTCCATACATCTACATCTCATTAAAATATTGTTATGAAGCATTCAATTAAGTAATTGCCATACTCAAACTACCAAGTCACAGAGAGGAAGTGAATCAAAACAGCTATGGGAGCTCTCCATGTGGCGAGAAGCACAACAATTTTATGAAGCCATTACTTCACTCGTGAAATATATTGTGCTCCATCCAAACTCGAAAACTTATTATTCACCGCTACCAACTTCAAGTTCGACTCCAACTAAACGACCTGGCAATAAATAATAACCCATGACTCCCGAAAATGTGTCTTCTACAACTCTGTTGAGCCATACTCCTAGCTTTGATCAATTCAAATATCGGAACTAAAATTATTCGAGATATACTACTATTAAGAGTAGTAGTATACTGATAATAAGAGCTTTTTATTGTCAGTTTTTTCTTATTAAAATTTTGTTGTTTTAGTTCATCAAGTAATTTTTTTTTTTAGTTTGGGAATGTACCACTTTTATTATTCACTGTTCTCCTACGTTATCTTATCACCTTAGTTGATGAGGAAAGGTCAATTAAATAGATTATAGTATGCGTGTTTAATTTGCACTATAATGTATAATCTATATGCTAAGAGTAGGGCCGAGTGCCAAAAGAAGTTCTGCTTATAGATTATTCAAGACTAAAGAGCAAACCATAAAATCCCAACTAAGTTGATCCCAAAGTTGAAAACCCTCAAAGACTTTGATGACTTTCACCTTGGCAAAAGATATTTGCTTTGGACAGCTTATCCGATCAAACTCATGATATTGAATGCGATATCATGACTTGATTGAATATTTCTTGTTGCATGCACATAACAAGATGTACAAACGGCTCATTACTATTATGAGTACTGAAGAACAGGTTGCTCAGCCTTAATGTGGATTATAAAATGAAGTTATTAGTTTGAAGGGTTGATGAGGTTTCTTCAAGTTTGCCTTCACTGGTCTTCTGTGAGAAGTGAATCATATTCAAGTAGAAAAAGAGGCTATGCGTAGAGAAGGAGCTAGGATCTAAAATAAAACATACAACCTACTATTATCGCAAATATTGCTATTATCGTCAGCCATGATCAAAATTTGATTGAATTGTAGGCTGCATGCGATCTCCATACGTGTTTCCTATCCTTTTGTGTTTCCATATATTCATTGTCACGACAATAATGACTGCAAGCCGGTATTTTAAGTACGGAATGTCAACGAAAAACAAAACTTCTTTAGGCCATGTTATTGAGCGATCACAAAGTGGGCTGAATGTCAAAAAGTTGTATTTCTTGGATAAGCTTCTCCTTGAAGAGAGAAGTTCCAACTGCAAGGACACAGAGGCTTTATCGACCTCTGCCGCTTCAGTCAGGAGTTACAGAGCCAATCAAAGAAGAGAGACAGAGATGTCCGAACTTGGCATTTCAAGGGTAATCAATCACGTGATACGTGAGACAACTGGACGTCTATCTGGCAAAAACAATTTTGGTAGAAGTTAGGGACATTTCTCTCATTTCACTCATATTTCCTCCATCTTTTCCAGATCAGTGATGAATATTATGGAGAAAGAGTTCCTTTTATTGAATTTTACTTTGTAACGAAAGCTAATTTATTATTAAGGATACTTTAGAAATTAATGATTTAGAATTAATATGGAATTAACATTCCATATCCATTGACTGAATTAATCTTCACACTTGGATTGAAGTAGTTTAGTCAATTTGTTGAAGTTTATAATTATATGTGATAAAATCTTGTTTTCCTACAACATAATTCAAAATAATGAGTATTTCCTTCACAGGTGGATTAGAATACTGATTAAATATCAGTTTTCCCGTAGAGCTCAAACAATCACAAGTAACAAACTATTTTTACTAGATCCTACTGAACTTCTAGCTATAGATGAAATATGTATAGGATAACTTAGTTAGATGAATTGTATGGTAAAGTTATAAACAACTGTTCAAGTTCAAATGCTGGCTCTAGAATGGCAGAAGCAAACCAGACTGGGATTTCTATTAGTTTATTTTCAGAAATATTGCTTTTCATTCGATCTAACCTACGATCACTAAGACTTTATTGACCGTCCATTTTTCACCGTAAGAATTCCATAAAAAGTTCTAAACTCTTTAGCATTCAATTTCCACTAAGGGAAAATAGTAAAACTTACTATAAAATTAGTATCTCTATTCAATTCAAGGAGTATGCAAACATAATCAGGCAAGAATAAACGTTTTATTTAGGAGATAGGTATCTTCATCATCATGGATAGAGAAGAATTGCACTTTTCAGTTATATATTAAAAAAGTTTCTAGAAAAAATGTGATGAGAAGCTCTGAATACCTGGATAGAACTTTCCCTCTAGAATCGAGTTCATCCCGGAAAAGTTTTTTCATAAAGGTGATCGCCACGCATTCTCTACATGAGAAAAAAACTAGAAAGAAAAAGTACAAACTTCACAACTTTCGGTATGCAAATCGTGATGAATAATCTCTATCAAGAATTTCCCCTAGCCAAACTCGCCTCTTCTTCCATTAAACAATGCTTCGCTTTAAAACGTTGTTAGCGAAATTGTCTACTCTGTAAAGTCAACGGAGCTCCGTACTACTTTCAATGCAATTGAATTTAATCAGCGACGGAAAGTTCACCAACTCCAATAATCATTTTTTGAATGTGAAAATTTCTTACAAAATTATATTCTTCAAAAATTTGTCTTTGCCCCTCGTCTTAAACGTGCCATCTCGAATAATCCAGTCATTTTTATACCATTGTTCAAGCTCTAAAATCTTATTTGAGAATTTTTTTTTCAAACATATTATATTTTTTCATACTCTTTCAATCACGTTTCTTGTTTTTGATTTACATGTTCAGTTTTTTATGCTAGATTGATTGTATATGTATATATTGGTGTCATCATTAATCTAAAAGATAATATCGTGGTGTCCGAGATGATGGTTTGGTTACCATTCATACAAGTTCCAACCAAGACCGATGTTTTTATAACATAAAATTTCTTATATCAACTTTCGTATACTATTAAATATAGCTACAATACCATTTGTCATTTTTCTATGATTAGTATTACACTATGCAGAAATACCACTGCATCTATTATTGAAAAAGTTGTAACGTTGATGTCTTTTGGTAAACTTGTTTTTACGAAGGTATTGCAATGGAGAAACAATTTGAACAATTATATCCATAAGCCAAATTATTCTCAACTATATGTAATTCATACACTTATAATTCATATTGTAATTGTGCTATAATTGTGATCACTATTACTTGAATTATTTTATAGCGTATTGAGAAATTGACCAATTTTAAAGTTTAATTCACTATCTTTACTAAATTATTAAACTATTAGTCAGTCCTGGCTACCTAAAAAGCAATGGTTAGGTCATGTTAGAGGCCCTGAAACTGATCAGGTGCGACTTGAAAACTCTGGCACGAGACCTTATCCAGCAAGGACACACGGTGTATTATTATTTATACTAAACTAGACTAGTATAACCGCATATCACAACTAGTATAACCGCATATACAAAATAATTATTGTCATCTCAACAATTATTACAATAAAGACAGTCTTAATGATAGGTACACATTTCGGTACCTATCAGTTTGAACAAGATAATGTGTTTACCAAAGATTGAAATAATGGGGAAGCAGCCTGCAGCCAATAGTCAATACTCAATACGCAAACAGTAGTTGGGCATGCAACATTGCACACTGGCGCACCCCACTAATAAATCTAGACACCTGTCCTGTGTATATCATCGTCACACGCGCCTCATTGTTTTGGGATGTGTTATGCCTTCATTACATTCATGTGTGATCTGGAACATGTGAGTATGTTGTCTCGATTAATAGGCTCATTAGGTGCCATATGCGTCCCGTCGGGCCAAAAGTGCTGATTATGCAATTTGTCAGTGCCGTCGTCCTCCGACACCCACGCAAATAATGCCACCGAATCACTGCCAAAGATGAGTGCCAACATATCACACAAACCTGTGACACACTAAATAATGTCCTCTACTTGCCAATATTGTACCAATTTTCAGGGTGGTACAGAAGATCCGGATCATCTCAGGATATGTTCAGAGTCGTGATAAGTTCATCTTCCTGCGTTGAACATTTATGAATGTACACTTGATTGATTAATAAATAAATATAAAAATGTCATTGGAAATGAGCTTATGCCTCGAAACATGTCTGTGATTTAATAATATTTTTAAAGTTCTTAGAAGGGTACTCTACTTGATTTTTATTCCTTAATTTGAAGTAGCCCAAAGTGTGAATTTTAATATTTTATTGATTCTCTGTAATCGACACTTATTTAACTGGTTACTAGTGGATTTTGTAAACCTTGAGTTTTTATTCCCAAGCTAACAGCATTGAGTGATCCTAAACCCAGAATACATAGACAAAGTTTTTACTGAAAAAAATTGCATGCTCATGATGAAAACTTGTAGGATTACTTCACAAACATTAAATTAAGAACCTAAATCAAGAAATATGAAGAAATAAATTCATTCAAAGTTGTGTTTAAACTTGAAATTCGTAATGATAGTTAAATTTATACCAACTCGTATAATTCCATCATTAGGCCTACACTAGAGTGAAACATAAATAATATTGTAGAAGTAAGTTATAATTATTTTGTCTATGATACTATGAAACCAAATGAGGCACTCACAAGAAAGTTCACACACTAGCGTGGCTCAACGTTCAAAGGAAGACCCAGCGTCCACAACAAGCCGAAAGCCAATCTTGGCTGATTAACAATGGGATAAGCTGAACAGGATGCGTCATCTCTGTCGCACTTCATTAATCATCGACCATTATACTATCACCATCACGCCCCCAACGCAAGTACACACATAGATCATGTTCAAGAATGTCATTCACATGTTGGTGGAGTCGGCTCTAAAGGGTAGGCCTATCTGTCATCCAAAATTCCTCGTCAGTATTGTGATGATTGCCTTATTTGATCTACCACCATTCATCACTATTCATACAATAATGATAATGAACTATATAACGGCATTTTCTAACAAAATCTCGGTGTATAATACATGAATATGAAAGAAGATTATTGTTCTAAGATGGTAGATAAATCAGCAAAGATAATGATAAAGTTGGGATTCAGGCTTTCAGTCATCCTAAAATGAGAATTATGAAATTATCTTGATGAGCTATGTATCTTATAGGCTATATGTTCCATATCCGTATCTTGATATGTGCAGACAAGTACCACAAGCCGCATACATTCAAAATTTCAAGGTGAAGGCATTTTTCCCATACATGCTCAATTTGATTAGGTTTAATATCAGTATTTGTTTTAAATCCCACAAATTTAGTATTTGGATTTAGTTGAATTTTTAAAATCAATTGTCTTAATATTCAATCTTTCTTTATTCAATTATCTAATAATTGTAATTATTGTTTCTCTTGTTTGCTATACTCAAATAAGTAAGTCAAGGTAATACAGCCAAGTTGTAAGTAAGAAAAGTAACATTCATGAGAAAAATTGATATAGGCTAGTTGTAGAAGATATTAATTATAGTAGGCTGTAGATCTGAAGTGGCAGGTGGATCAAAGAGAAGTAGAGATGAGTGGGAAATTTTGAATTTCAATCACGTTCATCAGAGCACCTGAACACAGTTCTCCATTACAGCCAATATATTTTATTCCGAATGATATTTCATTGTACATAATTGGGTAATAAATCGGAGAAGGTTATGACACAATAGCAAAGAGCAACTACTGAAGGATAATAATTTTCGAACTATGACGTGAAGATTGATGAGAGTGAGCGATCCAACTCAGCATTCTTTCAAATGTTATTGGGTCAACATAAGTTGTAAAAGAGGCTAGCAATAATTATAAGCTTCACATGTGAGTTGAAAGTTGCATTCGATAACATTGAGTATGTAAGACGAAAAATTAAGATGGGCTCATTCTACAAGATATTAATAATTTTTCTAATGAGATCAAGTTGGTCTATTTCCAATAGGTTACTTAACAATTAAGTTCTCAGTTTATCCATTTCATATTCAATTTTGTGAAGATTTTAAATGCTGAGCACAGATATCTTACAAAAATTACATTTTCAAAAAGCAAATCTGGATTTAAAATAATCATTTTTTTGAAGTCTCAGGAATATTCAACAATTATAATTACCATTCTATTCTACTTAGATGAATTATAAGTATGATGATGAGGTAAAGTTGTATTATGTGGTATAGTATTATAAGTATAATGTATTTCATAATTTACAACATCTTTAGTTTTAAATGATTAAAAAAATCTACAAGATGTTGAACTTTGTGTCATCTCTTTTCCAACAGAAGTAAAGGCTACAGACTCAATGAAAGGGGAACGGGGTGGATGTAGCTCAGAATTCTGTACTGCTACGTACTAGTGCAGTACCTATACTTATACTGTAACCGAAACTCTAATACAGTCTTACAATTAAACTGTAGAATATAACTTACTTAACAACTGACAAGTTCAGTCTAATTTACTTTTCTCCAATAGCAATAAACTCCAGATACAATATTCGACGCACTTATATTCCCACAAGTAGCCTACAAGAGTATAAGTGTAATGGATAAATTTCGGCTGAGTATGAAGTTAGTAGGTTGCCGTCTCAGGAAGCAGTGTATTACCAGGAGTCACGACCAAACTCGCCGCTAATAGTTGCAGCAACTAAACCTCAACCTATTAGACTAATTTCAGCAATGCCGCTATACTCAGTCTCTAAAAGCAGAGCAGGGTATGAAGAAGCCCAAAACACAAGTCGCATTTCTGCCTTGGTCTGGAGCACATTAAACCCATGAGAAACGCTGCAAAATGCTCCTGAGAAAACGACAGACTGCCAAAGTTAGTGCTCAGTTATGAATAGTAAAATAGTTATAATAACGTCTGCCTACCCTTATGAATCTGCAACTTATCAAAGCTATCTCGGTGCTGGAGTCAACTTTGCCTTTAATATGTTATGAGCTCATCTGATCGAATCCTTCCCCTCTCAAATTAGAGCTGCTAACAAGAGATCAAGCGTTTCAAATATGCCACTGGGGTGAGACTGGCAGGTTTCTTCTTCATCTCACCTTATTTATATGCTATTCATTTGGAGAGTATACTAGGCTACCGATAGCATTATTGAATTATTGCAATTGTATGATTATTTTCATGAACAATATACCGTTTTTCTGCAACCACTGTGTTATCCATCCACCTACATCTTAATTGAGTTTGTTTTATTCTGCATAGTACATCATCTTTGAACTCAAATCATTGAATTTAATTGTAAATATGAGTTTGAGCGTTGAATAAAAATGCTAGAGTGATGCTGTTTTCATTAAGTATAGAATCCTTTTTGATCAAAATCTTTTTTACATTGCTTGTAAAAAGAAAAAAATCAGCATAACTCGTCAAATCCAATTCAAACATTTAAAATTCTCCTATCATTCACAAAAAGTGAGATTAATACATTACAAGGACAAATAATAAAAAATGTCATACAGAAGTTTTCAAGGTGCGTTTCTTCGGAGTCAGATCATCGAGATCGAGAAATAAACTAAGTTTTTAGGACAAAATAAATGTACTGCTAAGAAATGTTCATTTAGTTTCTCATTCCCTATGAATAATAACAATAATGTCATCTTTGATATGATAATTAGAAACTTTTCTTACTGATTTCCCTGAGTGTTAAACCCTCTGATTCAATTGTACAATACGTCCAAGATTAAATCTCCTGTGAACCTTAGAGGAAACCAGTGGGTGTGGGAGTCAAGATTACCTGAGGCACTACTTTTCATATCCCATGTCAGGACTGATTCTTGCTGGCTGTACTGATCTGCATCCATTATCGAAAACAGCTGACCTCACTTCGCATGAATTGCACTACAAGCGAAGTGCATTAGTCTTGATAAGCAAAGAGCCACTTTCCAATCACGCATCCATTCTGCGGCAAACAATTAATGCTCTGCGAACATTGATCGATTATAACTGGTATTCAAGGTGGCCCATATTCTGAATGCGAATTCTTATTCCTTATTATTAAAGAGATTTTTAGTAAACCCATAGTTAAAATCTGAGAAAATTTGTGTTTCTGGATCAGTAGCTTATTGAATTTTCACTAATAGTGGATTTTTAAAAAAATGAAACGTTAATCCACGTTTCGAGTAAATAGAAAGTGAGTAATGTACTTAATGGATCGTATAAATATTGGAATTCATGTTAGTTAGTTACATTATACATCTTTACACTTATAACTAATTCTTCATTTTTAATTTACTGCTCTTCTATTTCATTTTATGATCATTTACATGTCCACTCCAACTTGACATTTTTTGTAAAGCTTTTCCAGAATTTGAAAAAAATGTCTCAAAAACTTATCACCATAAATAATCAAAATGCTACCATATTAAGTAGCCTTCCTCGGTAAAAGCTACAGCTACTTTGTCAAGCATGATGAGAGAGAATATGGGAGAAAGATAATGGAATATGAGTATAAATAAATTCCTATTCTATATCCTCTGAGCATGACCTACTCTCACAACTGGAGAAACACTCGTAACTGTTAGCTCCCGATTTTATTTCAAACATTCAAAATGAAATAGACCGACTCGTTTTGTTAGAGAGTAGGATGTAATAGTGTTCCTTACACCCTCCTAACCTACAACTGTAACATACAAGTAGTTGAACAGTGAATCTCATACAGTGTACAATAATGGTCCAGAAATAAAATTCAGAGCAAGGCGTGACCGGCGACCAGCCTTGTTAGGACTTGGCACTTGTTGGAACTACTCAACGTGTCGATAAAAATGTTGGACTAGAAGTCTGGTCTAGTCGATACAATTCCTGTTTAACAGTCTTCGACAGCTTGCCTAGTTTTCAACCGTTACTTAATGAGGAAGAAGGGCATTATCATTCTATACTGTTACCGACTGACCTGTTTTTGGTACAGCTAGATCAAAACCAGCGGAAAGAGGCATCTGGAATCCCTGAAATTTGGAGCTTTTTGCTGGCAAATACAACAATATAGCTAACAATATCATGAGTGGTGGCTATCACCAAAAGTATCGCATTATCTAAATCAAATAACTGGAGTATAATGTTCAAATTTAAAGTAGGCCTATCACTGAATTGAGCGCATAACGTAATTGGTATTTCAATGACAATTTTCAAAATAAGAGCAAAAAAAAGAACACATTTGATGAATCTTTAAATACATCAATGAAACGTTAAACAGATGAATAATATGAGGAAGATACATACTAAGTTCAGTATTTTGGAGAGAAAGCGATTGGAAGATGGGCTTCAATCTCTGTTACAAGAGTGATCTTAGTGAACGAACCATATAATACTCCTATACTCCTACTAATACTTTATACTATAATACTCCTAATCCTAATACTATACTATAATACTAATCCTAATACTATAATACTCCTTCAGGAAGAATCGTACAAAGCGTTAATCCTTCTCAAAGTCTTTGATTGAAAATCAAGTTTCAATTGAACATTTTTATTAAATTTTGCAATTATTGTTTATGCTTATTCATGTATTTTAAGACCTGTAGTGCTACTTACAACACTACTAAAACTACAACTGTGTAGTACAACCATTACAACAACTTCAACCCGACTCGACTTCACTTGAGTCAAAACCAAACTCTGTAACAAGAGTTGGAAATGCTCCCCAGCATGTGTAATAAGTTCACAAACTTGTACATGAATCTAATTATCAATTACAAGTAGCCTCCAGCTCCTTGTAGAGCAACGAAGGATGGACTTTCATTATAGAAGGGTGAGTAGATAATACAACAAGAAGAATGTAGGTTAGAAGGTCTTGGATGCCTGAATTCAACTTCTGCTCTCAGAAATTTCTGATAGAAAATGTTGACTATTTTGTATGGTCCATGATCAATAAAAGTGATAATTTATTTTTAATTAATTAAAATTGAGCTCTAGTAAATGAATTGGAATATAATTGTAATGCCCCTGTGCGCTGGCTGCAGTCGGTATAGAGGTCACTCCATAGGTGACGAGCATGGATTATAAATAATTGATAATGCCAATATTCCTATAGATATTTCTTTGTTGGGCGCCAATTACAGTTGAGAATAGCTGGTGGAAAACGCAGCTATTAGAAATTATAGGTATGTATACCATACGATATTAATATAATACCCTGAATACGAGGTATGTATCCGGTTCATACAAAGTCGAACTCGTGTGCAGACATGCAACACGCTAAATTTCAAAGAATAAGCACAAGTCAATTTGACCAGGCTATTCCTCTCCTTCAGATAATAAATAAGTGCTGACCGTCTATGTGTGGTTAAGCAATCGGAACATTCGACCCGTTTCGGTACGATACCAGACCCAGGCGGGCAGTGGAATGTGGTGGAGGTATTGTCCCCCAATCACAGACCAAACCCCGTGCCAGTCGCCCCCTGAAGCTGTCAAAGTCCCGATTGTAGGGTTTATACCCTTCCTCTCGGTCTTTAGCTTATAGCGGAAGATACTCTACGAGTCGACTGATCCGACTGCCAGCACACACAGGCGGTTGCTGATCACAAGAAGAAATTCCATAAAATATAAGTAATTCGCTAATATGGCATTAAATTCCTCCAAATACAAGGTATCATGTACCTCGAGAGAGAGAAAGCAAAGCAAGGAATAATAATAATTCAGTGCTCCATCCCCACTCCAAAGGACATGCATACACCTGAAATATAAGTACGCGTGGAAGCGATTTATCTGGGAGAATACTCCACTAAGCCATCCAACAAATTCAAATACATTAAATAATGGAATAACCAAAGGGTAAATAGAATATTCTTGACCCAACTCGGCCGAAATAACGAATCAATATATATTCTCCTATAATACAAATTTCAAAGTAATATTCAGGCTACATCAAATAATATTCAGTAAATAGATTTCTTTAAATAGATAAATTTTCAAGAAATAGTGTTACTTAATAGATATATCTTTGGCAATTAATCAATTATTACAACTTATATTGAATTCAGGTACTGTGTGGTTCTCTAATGGTGGGAAATTTTCGATGATAGATATTCTACCTAGTGCACTAGGGAAGTCGTCGTGGCCTTAGTAATAAATAATTTGCTTACGGCGTACGGCGTTCCGGTTCCCCTTGGCTGCAACTGGTTGGTCCCGCTAACTCCGTCTAGGATATCTGGATCAAGGGAGGACAATTTCTCCTGGCGATGAGGATAAATGGACCCTACGCTCCTCTCTCGTTGGCAGGTTGGAAAAGAGTGGTGTTTTTTCCTCGGTCAGCTTCTCTTTTGAGTGGGCGGAAGTGAATTTTATGTATCACGTCGCCGGGGGTTCGACGTAGGGGTTTCTTATTGGTTGAATTCCTATCCGACGTCCATATTGGATTTTCCATAAGAAATAGGGCAGCCTAAACCACTTCACAATATTTTATTTAACCTTTCAAACCACACAAGTGTAATTTTTCCCTGACTATAATTCATAAATACATGTTTTAAAATTCTAAAGCTATAGGTTAAGTGGCTATTCTACTAATTAAGCTGAGTTGCTAGCGAGGTAGTCTGTGACGTAACATTTCCGTACACATACCTAAATTGAATAAATAATTTATATAAAATATAATTTTCAATATAATACCTATAATAATGCCTATATAATATATATCCCATAAACACATAAATACAAATAAATTTGGTGGACATTGGTGGGAGGATCATCACAGTGATGCTGTATAAAGAATATATTATCACATATGCCAAGAAAAATAAGGTAAGATGCATGTTTCAATTATTAAATTTAGTCAAACATGAACAAATATTAATTTAATATACAATTTATTTTGGCTTATGCACGGCGCAATGTTCAAACTAACGGCTGCAGACTGGAGCCGGCTGGATCAGCTGATCAGCAACTGTCAAAGTTCGAGGTTAGGTAGGCCCTAGGCAGAAATAAACAATCTAGACAGTAACTTCAGTAATCAAATAATATATAATCCAGGCAGGTGAGCGACTTTTTGATCTTATTTAGAAATTCAATGAATAGCTGGCTTATCAGCAATAAATAGATAACATTTTATTTCCTGACCTGCTTAATAATAATAATATTGAGGACCCGTTAGGCTGGGGTCGTGACATAATTCATTTACTTGTTTTATTGAACATCACGAACAGCATTTCCAAAACATAATATTATGAAGTATCATAGTAAAAGTTAGTTATGTTTTGCTATTATAGAAATTTACTTATTCAGAGATATCCATTTGACTCCATCAATTATCAAATTTCGTTTGCTTTATGCGGCATCAAACAACAAACAACAATTGATCGGTCCATTTGCACTTCATTATGACAAATGTCTTGTTTCTCCTGCATACGAAACCAATCTGTAGCGACTAATTGGTTTCATGAATATTGAAAGCAGAACGGAAATTGAAAAATGATTGGTATCAAATTGACCGCGGTTTTTAATGTCATATATGTAGAGATGTAAGTTATGCATGTGAACTTTATGATACCGGTAATAGTCAGAACAGAGCCAGATAGAGGTTTTTGACCTTTATCTTCCGCCTAATGAGCCGTATCAATAATATTAATTAGACTTGTGGGAATCCACCAGATATGGGTCGGCATTCAATTACCATTAGTTCAACCACAGATACGCCATGCCGTGTCTGATGCCATTTCCAGGGCAATCCACCAACCCGTGTCTGTCTACTATTACCGTATCATTCTGTATCGATATACCAATGTAGAAAGTCACTGTAATAATTAATAGGCTACCTTGATTTAAGTTTGATTACATGATGTTGTAAGCGATGCGCCCTGTTTTTGTATTTTAGTTTTGAAGAGTGATTGCAAACCCTGCAACCTATCCCACCAATCTTATACTTATATAATTATTGAATAATTCCTACGAATAAAATAATGACACATTACCTATCAATGTTGTAAGTAGGTCTTATCCAATCCGAGGAGATGACATGAACATTAAACAACACCATTTTATTCCTCTGGATTATTCATGATTCCTTGATCATTAGAAGTACAAATAAGAAAGCTGGAATCAATCCTTGCTTCGGATGTCCTCAGTTGATGTGGTCCAGGTCACGGCTTTCCTATCAGGATTTTTCCCAAAATTGTCTTTTTATGATTCGGTAGAGACACCATTGCCGCCAGCAGGGACCCCACTGTCACGTTAGCAGCACACTTGCATCAAAGGGAACAGCTACTTTAGGCACTTTTGGCTGATCCCTACAGTATGGATCCCTACACTCAGCAAATGCACCTTATGCAGAATGAAAAATCGGATCAGTATAAAATATAGCTTAATCGCCGCTTTGAACAATGGGGTAGGCTGGTAATGGATTCCAGAAGTCGTTTCCCGGGGATAAACACCTCTATCCCGCTTTTCGTGAACCCTTCGAGTTCGACTTCCCCTTTCCTCAAGACGCGTCGTCTTCCCTGACGCAGCTGAAAGGACTGAATTTATCGACAGAGTCAATTATATGAGGGGAGAAACGCTTCCTCTTTCAGGAAATCATCGCCTCTTCATGGTAACTTTCCCATATTGGACGACCTTTTCAACAATATTACCGCTCAATCACTTCCCGCCTCATTCATTCATTATAAACAATTCTCATCAGTATATCAGTTCATCTATATCGTATCATCAGTTGTCAATTCATCTATATCTGTATCTAAAGTGGTACACCTCGAGTTCTACTTTTGCAAGTTGTCCATACAATAACCATCATTATATTTATAGTTCCCTGATGGAACTATGGCTGTTATATGATAGCTGTTATTTTTTATTTTACAATATATAATTTATTTGTGAAAGGCAATAATTATATTTTTCCAGGGTGTCACATACATGAGTTTCAGGCTTTTCCTTATATAGGTAGGTAGGTAGGGATAACGACCATTTTTCAGGCAATCGAGGTCGATGATGTTTTACAGCCTCATCCAAAAGACGAAGTGGCCACATCTTTTATAGTGATGTGGTCAAAATCCGTTCTTCGGTCAAGAATGTAGCTCTACAGTAATTATGTTGGGTTATTTTTTGTAGAGTCCCTGTATTGAGTTATGAATTTTAATTGTAGTGTGTTATTTCCTTAGCGGAATATAATGTTGAATTGAATTTAGCTGAGTGATTTTAATTTTCAAAGTTTTATAGTGCTCATTCCGAGAACTTGAAGAGCGCATGAATCAAATCGGAATTGAAATAAATTTTAAAAAAGATCATCGTGTTATAACGTAGAGCTTTAAATGGTATTTAGAAGTTACGAATGACCGTGTTTTACTGTTGAGCCAGAAATGGTATTCAGGAGTCCCAAATCTTCTTCTATCTGTGAGCTGAGATCAAACGAGTCCGTCAACATCATAAAATAAATTATCCTCTTAAGGCTCGGCCAGGTCGTAAAACTCTCGTCGGGAGCTCGCTGTCAACTATGAGACAACTTCGATTTCAAGTTCGTTATTGACAATAAAGAAATCACTGAACGTCTGTCCACTCGGACATATCAGGTTACCAGGATTCAGTTGAGATTGAGCATCACAGCAGCAACCTAGGCAATATCTCAACACACGAGCTGAAGCACAAAAATTGCAAGCTCTTCGCTGTGATGATAGCTGTGATGACATCCAGGCGCCCTCCGGCTACCACTCAATTACTCTTAAATGCCCTCTCTTTCTCTCCAATTTCACTCCTTCCATTTTTCTCTTTTCCTCTCATTTTCACTTTACTCTCTCAACATCACTGGCCACTCACCAACGGTCATTCCCCTCACTCACTTTTACAAAATACGATTTTTCACTCAGTAAAAGAGTAAAAACTAGGACATTAAAGTTGAGAGCAGAAATGACAATCTAGCCAGCCATTTATCACAGAGTGCTTCTCATTTTTATTCTATTTTTTTAAGAGACTGAGCTAATAATGTGCTTCCACTTTTCACCACAATGTGACAGTGTAGTCTGTTCATGAAAGCTGGACATTTTTGTGAAGTAACTCCACTTTTAATATCCCTAAACAGATCCAAAATTAACTTTTAGTACATATAGGGAGACTCAAATTATTTTCATGCAAACTCTGTTCAACGAGCATATTAGGGCTATGCCAGTTTTTTCTTCTCCTATCGTTGTGTACATGTTTCGTTGTGTTTTTCTTCTCCGAATAAATGGAATGAAATAAAATATTTCTAGAAACCATAATAAAAGGAGTCAAATAACAAGCAAGTGCGGTATGTCCAGAACGAGCTACATCACAAGCTGGATCAAATTATGATTTGAATCAATTTAAGAGTACATACATCTAACGTTGCAAAAGTATATAATAGTTTAAGCTCCTACAATGAGTAATGTACCACCAAGAGAAGAAACAAGTACTGTATAAGTTATGAGCATTATGTTTATTTGTCAAATAGTCGATCAGAATAATTTTACTTATTTAATTAACCTTATTAAAAATGCCTTCTGACTCGTAACAATTAATATGGATTTTTCAAAGTAAATAGTTATACTTTTTATTATTTGTGATAAAGGAGAATGACAATCACATTCTCCATAAATTGATACTTAGTTTTCCAATGTAGTCAATATGATCAATGTTGTTGAGCATAGTGGTTGAAATTAGTATATTGCATGATGAGTGTGGGAAAGGCGGTTTTACATACGAATAATTATGTTTACGAACGAGCCGTTAGGCGAGAAGCCAACATAACCTCAACACAAGAGCTAGCACAAAAGCACACAGTAAACTGTCATGGCGGCTCGTTCGACTCGTCAATTCATTCGTCGGAATCCGGAAAAACAGCTGGACTAAATTTTCAGTGCTGTAACTATCATCGTGATGATGATTAGTGCTGAAAATTATTATTCCCGCATTCAGAACAGCTGATCTTTGATTCTCTGTAAACAGCAATTTCACAAACGCAAATCCAGCTTGGAAAGTTGTGTATTACATACGAGTATGGCGAAAAACTCTTTCCCATTCCCTCGAGAAACTCTCGTCTCGTCTTAATTTTGAATTTTGATGAGGCTTTCCATCAGACACTAATACCACAGAATAGAGAAAATAAACTCATTTATCTGAGCTAAAACATACATTTATCCAATCAAATGAAAACATAAACCCTCCTTCCCTATATTTTATTGAATATTCTACGGATAGGTTTCTACTGTACCGTTCAATTACCTCAACAACCACAATCAGCGTTACATAAGAACGAAAATGAAGAGTATAATATAAGTTATATTAAACAAGAAGAGTATAATTTACATGTAATAGGAATTTTTGTGGGACGCCCACAATAAGCTGACGAGGAATTTTCGTTGAAAATTCAGTACTACTTTATAACTCGCATTCGCAAACAACCTGATACACAAATGAAAGATATTCAGAAGAATCCATTATGCAACCAGCAGTGCTCATGAATAATTCAAATAATACTGGTTCAATAAATGAAGGCGCAGACAAGTCTTGAACATCGCACATACACCAATCACATTCTTGATTCCATGTGAAATCAACATAAAATACTGAGATGAGAAAAATGTATCATCTTTAATATTCATGATCAAAAACTTAGAGCAAAAGCTTAATGAGCTGGACATCAGTGTATTGCATATTTATGACGTGGCTATGACGAAATGCATTTTTATTATGTTGATTATGATTCAACGTCAAAATTATATCCACTTTTTAAACATGGTTTCAGGATTTTATAAACTGAAACAACACAAAAAAGAAGGTGTGAACGATAATCTCAAAACTAATTTATTTTTATCTTGATAATGAACTTCACAAATTTTGAGGAGAACCAGTGTTCTCAGGGAGAAATATTGACACATTAAAAAGAAAGTTGAACTAAATTCAACTAAAATTCTATTGCTCCTCACAATAAACAGGGGAATCAATATTTTTCCGATCTGTAAATCAAAATACAAACAATAATAGTGTGTTATTCAATTAGGTACGGGATTAATTGTTCTTCTCAATAAACAGAGGAATTGATAATGTAATCTTGGGGGAGTATGACTTTTGCAATATAATGCTAAAGGAAAGTTAAATTGAATTTCAATATTTAATCACAGAGTAAATTTCCAATTGGAACAATATCCAATTATTTGCAAATTCATCTTCAATTTCAAACAGGATCTTAAGAGTCTGTTGATGTAAGAAATTGGATTTATTATCGGATAAATAGACTTCCTGAAACGTGTAATAAGAAGTCGGAGAGCCGGAAAGATATTGATGAAAGAAAAATTCCAGAGCAGAACCCGGCTGCGATTTTCAGTTTTTTGGCCTCATGGGTAATCTTCAAGAGGGGATCGAAAATTCTCTTAAAACTAGATTATTATGTTTCGCTGGACACTTCATGCTGGTCATTCCTAGCAGTTTTATGTTTATTAGTATTCAATATACAACCATACAACAAGGATAATACTGGCATGTGTACGACAAAAATTCAATAGTAAGATTTTTCCAAATCTACCGCCTTTTTCTCTTCATGAACAGAGTCACTGTACCTAAAACCAAGGTTATTACAAAGGTCTTTAATAACCTTGCCTGAAACCACCGACAACTTGTTAATCATAATGAAAGCGGAAGTCTATTAAACTGTTGAACATTAGAATACTTCACTTCACTGTTCATTATGTACAGCAGAAATGAGACCAACCAATCATCTATCAAGCTAGACCAATTTGCAAAGAAAACATAAATATGTTAACGCTTAACATTTTTCTGGCTGCATTGAGATATGGATATTTTGTAGGATTTCAAAACCAGAATTACAGCACTCTCTTCAACCCTATGCTCTTTTCCTGGGGTCAAACACGGAAAATTTACATTTTTTCTGGCAAAACCAAATACTACCATCCAGATATCGCACGATAATGAGATGGGTTACTTTTTCGATTCAAGATGTCGATTATTGATCATAAAAAACATCGTTGTTTTCGCTTCTTGATTGCAAAAAAACAACGTACTTATTCTACATTGTATTTAAACCTATGAAGCAACCATCAGAAAATTTTACTGAAGCGTGGGTACAGATGATGTTGGATAAGTCTCAACCTTCAAAAAAACAAGACCAACAATGTTTTTTATGATCAATAATCGACATCTTGAATCGAAAAAGTAACCCATCTCATTATCGTGCGATATCTGGAGATAAACATCAGTCAAATAATTTTCTCTTTATAGGCCTATTTTCTCCATATAATTTTTTCTAATAGGCCTACATCCAAATATTATAAAATATAACGTCTCTCATTATCGTACGATATCTGGGGACAAACATTAGTCGAATAACATTCTCTACACATTCAAATACATAATACCTTTGGCATCAAATACCTAATGGTACCAAAATACAGTTGCTAGAACCATTACCGCTCTTCTCTCGTATCTCCAGCTTCTCGGTGCATCATTCATTTCCATCAGAACTCGAGTTCAAGGCTGGAATGAAGTGCTGTGCGTTTTGTGTGAGAGCGGCCGCTTTTGTGTGGCCTATATGGGATTCAACGCCAGCTGAAGAGTGGACATACAGAAGCGAAACAAATCCGACCCATTCATGGGAATATAATTGAAGTGATAGACTGCAACACACTTCTATTTGGGAGATCTCTTTCTTCTCCTGGACCACCCAGAGAATAAATGAGCCCCCAAGATATCATCACCAAATGCTTCAGTCGTTACAGATTATGATGAACAGTGGAATGGAGGCTGCTACATTATGCATTATGATTATTGAGCATCTCATGATGATTATGATGCGATGTGACATTTTCACTATTGTCATACAATTTTCATAGTGCATAAAAAAGAGTTGGAGCAAGTAGCAAACAGCTCTTTCCCTGTTACATTACGAAGGAACATGATTTGAAACTGAAAAATTATCGTCTGTATTATTATGATCATTCAGTGAGTTTTTGAAAGTACGTTAATGCATTATTTTGAACTGAATTACATCTTACATTACGTTGAGCTTCATACTTGTTCTACGTGTACCATCTGTTGGAAAGCGTTAATCTCACACCTAGAGCTTATATGATATCAAGAACTTATTACATATCAATAATTATGTTTTGAGTTATTATGGAAACAATGCTATTATTAGCAAATCTCATGGTGATAAATACTTGAATCTATTAACTTAGCTTACACAATTCCATCATATAGAATTATTATATAGTCACCATCCAACAATAGAAAAAAATTTTGCTTCTACAAGCCGTACCGGACGTCTGTCAACTTCGCATGATGCTGAAGGACCTGCAAACAGTTTACACATCGTGATTTTGATGTTTTCAACTACTCATCCGCCTCAATTATCGTTTGTCTCTTGTCCTGCGCTGATGGCTTCCTCGGTTAATGTCACTAGTGAAGGAGATAGGGTATGAGCGAGAAAGATACATGAGGGTGTTAGGAAGAGAGTCAAAATCCTCTCGAAAAACAAATTCAAAGATGGTGGATGATTGCCATATTCTTTATCAGCATGAATAGAACATGTGAAAGAGCACGAAAGCTTAATTTTATCATATTCCATGTTTTCAAATACTAAGTTTATGATGCTTTAAAATAAGTTCATTCCTGTTCGGTACGAATCTGATACTTGACTTTTTATGTTACTTATGATATGTATTATTGGTAAATACCTTACAAGAATTTAGTTAGTTTGTTCACTCTTATAAAATATATAACCTTAAGTAAGATGTGATTGTCCATTACCATTTTTTTCATTACCATCTTCATTTAACTTACTTTCATCGCCCACCTTTTCTTTATTCAAGCAACAATTCCTCATTCAGAAACAAATACTGCAACCATTCTTGTCACGATCGCATCGTAAAATAACTAAGAATCTCACACAATCTCGAAAAGAAAAATATATAGGCCTATTCGTATTTTCAAAGCTACTTTTATTGGAAATTATCGGAACGCACCACATTTGAGAAGAAAATGATAGCAGGTACCGTATCGACTGCATTATTTCTTTCACAAAAAGGTTTTATACTGATCCAAGCTGGACAAGATAATGCCTCCAGATTTGAAAAACTGTCGATAAAAGAAATCCTCCATTCACCACGATCTCTTGGTCCGCAGATATTTGATGCAGTAAACGACCAGCTTCATTTCTCTCTTCCATATTTTTATCAGACAATCTTGTTATTCAGGGTTCGAGACGATTCAGAATACATTTTCCATGTGCCCTCATCAATAGCTTTTTCCCAGAAAAGTGATTGCAGTTTCATCCCACACAATAAACGCCAAGCTTCTAAATTCCCGTCACAAGAAAATTCGTCAGTTTTAAAGAATGATTCTAATTTTTTTCCCACCACATATTGATAAAAAATTTCCTACATCACATGTTATTTTATGTGAAATAATAATTGAGCTGAGGTCTTGGTAATTGTAGTCCCATATCCAAAACCTTTATGATTATAAATATGTCTTCTCCAACAATGTTAATGTTAGTCAAGGTTATTATAAAGCCAGTGTAGACAGCGTAGTCGGGATCTCTGGTCTGAACTACGTCATTTTCTGGGTTCCCCCACAACTTTTCAAATTCCCGAAAATAGGAACAACCTTGTCTATAATAATCTTGAATGTTAGTAGGCCTATTGTTTCTTCTCACCAATGTTATTGGTTCGATATGCAAAAAACGTATATTTCTCTCAGAAGGAATAGAAAAAAATCAATAATCTAGAAGTGAGTGTAGCGCCTATCTTAAAATATTTACTGTGAAGTAAAAGACTACCAAAACTAGTAAGCGAACTAATGTTTTCGTTTTGAAAATTTCGCTCCACTATAAAGATAACCAAACTCTTCCGCTACTGAGTTCATATCAGCCCAAGTGGAAAGGATGCACTTCTCTTACCGGCAGAGAAATTTATGCTCAATTTTAGTACGGATCCTGTACGTTTTACGATCGTCTTCTAAATGCTTTGAGGTTCAATGGTCTGAGTCCACACAGCACGGAAGCCATCATGCACAAGGAATAAACCTACATTCTGATAGTGTATATTCCAAAGAAAGCTGTACTAGTCATTTTCAAGGTACAGCAATAAGTCAGGCGAGTACATAGCTGCACATTTATAAGTTAAATTACACAAATTGTGAATTTATAAGTCAAATGACTAATAAATACTATACCTAAATGGAGTACACATTATGGGGTAGAGAATAGTTATGTAGTAGAATAGTTATATAGCTGTAGAAATATTTTTGTATTTGAAATAATTATAATACATGTAGCCACTCAATGGAAATCAGACAACTAATAGAATAGACTAATTCAGAATACTTTTTCATTCTTTTAATATTGAAGTGTGAAGTGAGTGTTTGAAACGTTCAAGAGCGTCGCTCAATATAAGAGTTGCAAAACAGGATTGACTTGGAAAATCTTCTCCAGTGTGAAATTTCATATTTAATTGAGTTGGAAGTGAATTGTACAATATTGTTCATTAGTCTAGTGATTGATTGCCGGGAAATCTATAAAAAAATTATATGAATCGGTTTAGATTAGATGATCATTATCGTTTTTAAATATCATAAACAAATAATTCTTGCTCTACCATGATTCTAAAAATATTAGTTTATTGGTTACATGGTGAATAAACATGGGGTATGCTATTTGAAACTAAGTTTCTATTCCATTGAGGGTATTAATAAATAGATCATTATTTATTTAAAAATGAATTTGGGTGAGTGCAAAAGGCTTTTGCACTGATCTGCTCCTCTACCAATTCAAACTAAACATTCCAAAACCAGATAATGTTAAATCATGAAACCTAAAACGACAAATGTCCATTATTAATGCCAAGTTATGAATTAAGGTGGTCATCAGGGTCCTGGTTTCTCAGTGGTGCTCTTATAACTTGAGTCTGTCATGTCCTACAGTCATGTTGGACTTACTGCGACACTCTGAACTAAATCCTTCTCCATTAGTCAAACAGATTCTACATCTCATGAATGTGGACTTGAAGACTAGACAAGTCATTAGTCTTTGTGAGAGACTTATTGCTGGAGCAAACTGTGATAACATAGCCTATAACATCAACAATCTGTTCAAGGGTTAACATCATATTGTTTTATTGATATCATTCTAATAGGCATTCATCTTTTTAAATTTTCTCAACCTATTCCATATTCATTTTTAATTTTGCCTAATCTAGCAAGTTTTCAAATTTATTTGGAACCACTGTATACTGTATTCCAGTAAAATTAACTAAAGCAAGATATTCTACTCATTCACTATACAAAACCAATCATAGTGTATTGCCGGGTTTTTCCAAGCACACTCAAAGTTGAGGGACCCTCAAATTTTGATGAACAGCTGACATTTTCTATGATAAGTATAGGAAATGTAGTAAAGTGTAGAAAACTTGAGAGTCCCTCAAATTTGAGTGTGCTTGGAAGAACCGGGCATAAGACTTCTTACAGTAATTGATAACTTTATTGTGACATATTTGGTCTGTTCCAAGAGTCCAAGAATGAATATGTACAATTTTCCAGTTCATAGTATTGTGATGGATATTGAAACCTCAGCTATGTTTTTGGACTGTATGGTAACCATGGTGTGCTATTGATTTGAAGTTAGTTTTAAAATAGGAGTGTTTGAATGCTGTTCTTGAAGTCCGGAATAAAATGATTTCATAAATTATTCTATTTTACCAATGAAACCCAAATATATAAAAATTAAACCCAATTAAATATATATACAGTATCCAGGAACTCATGTATAAAAAATCGCCCCATCTTGAAGAATGTCCAATCCACTAGAGTAGTCAAACAATGACTACTAAAACATGTTTCACATTAAGAAGTAACTATGAAACTGCTTCAGTTTTTAAACGTGCACTGAAATATGAGATACTAAACAAATTATTACATCGTCCTGTACATTGGTTAATCGGTTCCAAGCGCCTAATTGATAAAATATAGGTTCCAACCCTATGAAGGTCGAACTAATCGTTCTGCTGCTGGCTTAGACCACACCGAATCTAAATATTCCGAACACGTCCAGTTTGTTCGCCCTACAATTATAGCTAATCAAATTACAACTTACCGGAGTAATTTGTTTACAACGTTTTAATAGTAGAGACAACCTAAGCTAACCTGGCGCAGTGTGTCCAATAAAAGAGTAGTTTGTTCAAGGACGCTCTCTTGAAATTATTGCGGATCGACTGTTGCGAAATATCTCACTTCTACAAATAACAGGTTTCAGCCCTCCATAAGGATGATTACAGCACGGCAACAACCACTCATCTCTTTTGATTTTATCTTTATGGTGGTGGTGAACACGAACCTCACTTTACTTTTTAGGTACTAAGTGTACAGAGGAAAATAATCATAATTGAATATTATTTCCATGAATTCTATTGTACTTAGTTTGCTACTTCTCTGAGTCAAAAGAAAATATAATCAACTTGTTCATCATCCTTTCAACGTTTCAATAATAATTATTATCATTAGTATTTGATATTGAATCTTCTATCAGAGTTGGAATTCGAATTTGGAACATTTAGATCTGTTCTATTCTACTATAAAAAGTAGAATAAACAAAGTAGTACAGAAAATAATCATTATAAGTTCTCTTTACAACAATATAGGGTAGCCTACTCGATTCATACTTACGGTTTGAATAACTTATTTTCAAAGAGAATGGAAAGTTTTAGATTCTAATTCAAAAATAACCTAGAGGCCTGAAACTTTGAATACGCAATGACGTTCCTGGCCTATTATAGAGTATAATTATTTTTAATAACTACTATTTTGTGACAATAGATCTTCTCTTAGAGAAGCTCATTGCCACATTAAAATCAATATAAAATTTAAAAAGACTCCACAATCAAATATTGGTTCAAACTGAGGGAAATTTCCTCTTACCTTGAGTATTTTGATGGGTGAATTTTAGTCTGTGATAATCAAGCCTGTGACTCACCTGGAAAATAAATAAATTAATTAGCTCTCCGTCCTTTGAAAAATTAATATAACCACATTCCATACAGCTTGATTTGGAAAATTGAAAAAGAATATTTTCTCATTATCATACAGTATTTATTTTCTCATATATTTTGAAAAATAGTACCTAGAAGGATAAGGTAAATTAAGATATTTTAAAATTTTATTATAGGCTATGTTGGTTCAGAAGAAAGAGTTCATTACTCATAAAACACATGAGCAGCGCTTACATCCCAAAAGTTCCAGGATAACAAACTTGAGAGGAATGTCACTGCAGTTTAATAATTCACATAATTTGTAACAATGATACATGAGTGTCGATCAGTTTGTCCGAACCGAAAATCCACAAAGCAATTATTAATACAAACCAAGAATCAATATTATTTTATTTATTTAAATTTTAAATTGAAGGTTAAAACAATTTTATCTCCTCTATCAATACTAAACAGCTGAGACTTGAATTTTCTAACAGTACAACAATCGAATCTTCAACATTATTACACTCTGGTAATAATTGACGGTTGTAAGAAGTAGAAGAGAAATAGATGCACACCTAGAATCGTGTAATGACAGAGCCATAGAAAAAGATAGATAATACCGTCGACATTTGAATCGCCTCCTTCATTACCAGACAAAGGAAGACATCTCGTCCAAGATTTATTCCAGCACGTAATCACGCGGTGAACTATGCTGGAAGTTGTGAGGACTTGCCAGATTGCAAGCGGTTTGTACAGTTTAATAATGTCCAGTCATGAAACACTGCCATTATTTGAGCACTAGACTATTCCCTTGATGAATCCAAGCAATGCAGCTCAATCTCAGGCTAATCTAGCCTTGTAAACTACTCTAGCTAGCACTTGGCACCTTGTCACTCGTAATGGATTGTTTCGTCAATGAAATGACTCCAGATTCCTCATTTCATAATGTGCTGTATCAAATTTGAACAATTTTATAATGTTTCTAATGCCAGTATAATGGAGTTTGGAATATCTGTCTTCATCGATGCAATATTACATGAGATCTTATTCACGTTTCAATTTGTAATGAAAGACTTTATTATTCATATTTTGATGATGTCCAAATCATTCTTATTCCAAAGCATATCATATCAAGTAAATGATAATACGAGTTGTGCCGCGATACTGATAAGGCCCTTTGGGGGGGGGAAGTTTTGAGAAGAGTGAAGGAATGAAATTCAACTACTTGATAGAAGCTATCGAATTGGAGAACCATTCATTAAAACAATGATAAATGTATCGTAATTAATAAATTACTGAAATTTGATAATTTGTGAAATAACAAGTTTATCGAGCAAATGAGCAATATTGTAAAACATACAATTTTAAATTGTAATAAAAAAATACAAAAGAGATTGAACTTCATAAGTTGTCTTTCAATAAGTTGTGATTCAACAAAATCTCCATTAGTCCAGTCAATGAAGCATTACAGAGTGCATGAAATATGCCCCAATTTTTGACCTCGGGGATGTTTAGACTAGTTGGGAGGTAGTTGGGAGGGGATACTAAAAGTCCCCGGACCTGGGGGGTGAGCATAGGGCGAGAATGGGAAGTAGAAGGTACAATTTTTCAGATTTTCGAATGAAACTTGAAAACGGTTGATATGCTCTATAATTTGAGCCCAAATGCGACTCTCTACCACCAATAATTTTCAAGATAGACGCATTTTAAAACAAAAAATTGGTGTTTCCCCGGTATATAGGAATGAGCTTGAAGTACTTAGGTTAATGAAATTCTTCAATTTTGTCAGAATTGAACATGTAGTACATGAAATAGAACCGCCTTTTGAAGCTGAAAACAATGAGCTATAGTTTGTTAAGATCCGTTCACTTTTACGAAAGTTAGGGATGTCCTTAGATTATTATCCTTGAAGGGTCCTTTCTACTGCAAATAGTCCAGGTTTTGAACAGTAAAATAAGTATTTTGATGAGGAATGATCCATATAGACTACCAGACACCACCTCGAATATAGTTATTACCTCTTATGTATATTTTAGCATCAAAATATTGACAAAAACCACCTGTAGCTGAATTTGGAGGAATTCATTCTTGGAAAAAGGATTGTAAAACTTCCAAAAATAGGTCAAATATCGATATTGATATGTTATTTGGACTCTACTTCTCATGCTCGACAACTTTTAGGGAGAAGGGGTAGTGGATTTAGAGTTACTTTATAAGTTACATCACATTTAAAAGCAGCTGGAACAATTTTTTGGGTTTTTTTAATGGGACTTTCGATCGGTTGTAAAAAATTTCTATTCGGCCGATTTTTGTTTTCTTTTTTTCAATCGACGCAGATTTTAGTCCTCTTTAATTTCTATTCAGAGCACCTTTCTCTAGGATCAACCGTTTTCAAGTTTTATTAAAAAAACTGAAAAATTGTACCTTCTTCACCACACCCCCTCCCGCCCTATGCTCACCCCCCAGGTCCGGGGACTTTTATTATGTTAACCTCCCAACTAGTCTAAACAAATCCTCGAGGTCAAAAATTGGGGCATATTTCATGCACTCTATGCCCGTGTGGACAGGCTTTATTGACTGGATATATAATCTCATACTTCGTATTATTATTTTGACACCCTCAGAAAATAGATGAATAGATTGATTCATCAGTATAGTGGAGTTAAGAACAGAAAATAATTTTGTTATTTCTGACATCCTGATTTAGGACACAGAACTTGTGCGTGAGAGAGAACCTTTTACAGGACACTTTTTGCAATCCTGAGCTAGCATGTAGGTTTGCGGCAAGCCGGCGGTTAGTTGTGCACTCAGCGCAGTAATGGCGACTGGAGAGTGCAGATGGCAATGGCGGTACCCGGCTGTCATCAACTCGCGAACTGGATGGAATAGAAGAGATAAGTGAGTGACCGAGGCCTAATGAAACGACGATGTCCACTCTCACTCCCAGAATCCTTCTCACTCTGCTGTTTACTGTCGCTGAGACATAAACCAGACCAGCTAATTGAAGACCTTCCTGTACTTCGGCTTCGGGTGGCAACAAATAAAATCTACTAGTCCAAGTGGTCCGTTCTCCTTCAAGTCGCCTATTCTTGTATAAGCAGAGTCATCGCGATTAGACTTTGGTCTGATTCATCGTCTGTCAACCCCACTCTTATACTCACTCATATCCCCCCCCCACAATCTCTTTTTCTTGTCCTTTCCATCAGTCTAAATTGTCTCTCCTGACATGGAAGAGGCCGTAAAACGGCTCCACTGTCAACGTACATAGAGGACTTGAACCTGGGTAACAAGTCAACTCTGGGGGGAATGTTGCCTATCACTCCAATTGCTGACTTTTAAAGTCAGTGCTGATGTGATGTGGGTGAATACACAACTCATATAAGCAATAAGCTCGATTGAGTTTGTCACGAACGCAGTTTATGGGTGATGAGGTATGAGTAGCAGTTTTAGCGTACGGCTATGTTTTATTAATTGCCAAATCTCCTCCTAAGAAGATTATTATGTTAAGAAAGAATCAATATAAACTTATTGAGGGAAGCATTCATATAATGTTAAAAGAAGCGAGCATTGAACATTGTTCAAATAAAATATTAATTCCGGTGAGGCGAGAATACAGTAAGACTATTGAAAATCATCTGGCTCTTATTGTTGTGGGTGAACAGATATTTATTTCATTACAAGTAACAATGCATATCAGACGTATATATTCAAATGAAAAGCGTGTAATGATATGATCTTGGAAAAATGAACTCAATTAAAGATCATGGGTATAAGATATACTGTTATGTTTGAGAGCTGATTTAAGGCACCATTGGCCTTCAACTATGTATTTGCGACGAATTTTCAATGAATTTTTAAAATTATAATTTTATGAGTTTAGTTGAGATATACACAAAGAGATTCTAATCACAAAAGTATTCTAATTTTCACAATAGGTTATAACAGATTGTGACTTCGAATAACAATAATAATTATAATATTCCAGCTTTGGAGCATACAATTAAATTAATTCAATTGCAAAGTGGAACATTCAAAGAGGGAGAGCATGAAGAGGTCTCATCCTATTGATATTTGTTGCCGCATATTTGATATGAGCAGAGATAGGGCAACTGGCAACGTAGTGATGTACGATTGGAATAATTTGATAGCGATTGCGTTGGGCTGTGTGTTGTGCCGGTGGTATCCATTGAGAACACAGGCGGCGTTGCCAAGTAGTAAGGTATCCTATAATTTCATTGCAATAGAATGTAATGGACACATCGTAAATTGTAACAAAAGTGCTCGTTAAATTATACTTTGAAAATATAATAGCGCGATAGACGATTAGAGCAGCACGACGGATTAGATTAATACCGGACGGAAAAGTACAATAAAAGCAGATCGGTACCATTTGAATTGGCTGCAGGCAGCTTGGCGGTCGATCTGGAGAGCCGTTTGCAGCTTTTGTTTATGCAGCCACGCTGCATAACTTACTCGAAAATAAATTGAATGAAAAACTAGTGTCGATTTCGCTCTGCTTACTTTCTAGGCGAAGATTCATTTGCATGCACCGGATGCTATCAAACAGCCCACATCTAGCAATTCCAAGCTCCAATAATATAATTTAAAGCTTCCAAATTACTCTTTCCACCTCGGACATAACACGCCCTCGAGCCGGCTGAATTAAATTTGCTTTACTAGAAAAGTTGTGCATGACCAAGATACGGTATGTGCTCACGATACTTGATTAAATTTCCAGAGATTCTTGACAATTGGAGTTATCACGTTCCTCTACATAATTTTCACATTCTTTTCAAATTTATGAGAACTGATGAATGCATAGAACTTTCAGTAGCCTGAGAGTAAGCATCATATTCATGTCATTCTCATACAGAATGAGCATTATTATCAATAAATTATCTATGCTTGATGCGAAACCATCTGATTTTCAAGGCGAAGTTTTAGGCCACTTTCAAAACAGTACATGAAATTAGATGAATGGATTTTCCATGGTCTTTATGATATTTAAATTATTTGAAAAATGATTTTTTCATAAAAAATATACACTCACTTGGAATGCGTATAAAATATGATTTTGTTTTTGTTTGTTTTTTAGCGTGATAAGATGGAAAAGATTGCTTTTTCAACTAGTGAGATTGTATCAAGTACATTCAAA